>CM042558.1:15192299-15679799 GCA_023630585.1 Cranoglanis bouderius
AGTAGTTAGTTGCATGTCAGCCCAATTAGTAGAATGTGTGCTAGACATGTTGTACTTCATGACATGCTTCACATACTGTAAAACCATATTATATTATGATATGTATCTAAAGACATCTAATTATATTATATTATATTATCGTGTTGCGTCAAAAGCTCTTTTATTAAGTGTTATTAAGTGCATGTAACCTTCACTGTGAAGCAGTTAGGCATTAAAAAGTATGATGAATGAAATGGATGAATTCTGGATTCTGATTGGTCAGAAGCTGTTGATTAATTTTTAACATCAGCTGTGGCAGTAGTTCCAGTTGCAAGGTTCATGATAATGCATTTATTTTAATACACATTTATTTAGTATTTTTTGGAAGAGTCTCCATTTTGAGAGCTGTGTAGCAATCAGAGGTAAAGCTGCAACTTTAAGGAAAGTATTGCATAAACGTTTCTTGGTAACATGACAAGATGGGTCAAGTTGCATCACACCATCCAGTTGTTGATTATTTTCCTAGAACAGCATGCCCCCCAAATGTTTTGTTCCTTAATTGAATTAAAAAAAAAATTGACAATGTTTTTGTGTTTGTGTGAAAGCCAAACAGTATTAGGTAGTAGATAATTAGACACCCTGTCTATCTGTATCTGTTTTATTTGGTTGTACAGGTTTAGCCAAAGAAGCTGTTGAATCATTTATAACTTTGACTCATTATCTGAACATTAAAGGTCAAATGAACAAAGTGATCTTGAAGTGCTGATACATTTGAAAACACGATCTCATATTCCATATTATCTTTTATAGAGCTCTACATGACCCAGAATCCTGTTCTTATTAAAATGAACATCTTGTTAATGTGAATCTAAACTGGCTCCTGAAATACACAGCTGTGCTGATCAATCTGAAAACATGATCTCATTTTCTGTATAAAGTTTTATGGCGCTCAGAATGTACCTGGGCTGAACGTCCATAATGCTTTTCAGCTTGTCTGTTTCATATTGTTGCATTTGCATTTGATGTCTACAGCAATTACTTGGAGGCGAATGATTCATTTGCTGGTGAAGATGCGTTTGACTGCTTTTGGTTTTAAGTCAAACACTGATCAACATTAGCTTATGCTTCATTACCTGAAGCTGATGTGGATGTAGTTTTTCATGAATTCTGTCTGTCTTATTTCTTTCCATTTTGTGATTCCCATTTAAAACCTGCAGTATGGAGCCACTGACATGGTGGTTATTTTTAATAAAAATAACATGGTGTTATTTTTTTTGGCTGACATGGTGGTTATTTTTTTAAGGTGTGACCACAACTCAATACATTGAGGCCATGAGTTAATTTCAAGGCCAGAAATGATGTATCTCATGGTCACGGGTTATTAAATTGTAACTTGAGTGCACGAGGTAATATGTTGTGGAAGGTAATACTTAATATATGGCCTCCGTGTAATTATTTGGCAGGAATGTGCAAAAAAAAGTCTATCCAAGTCTAAAAAGTTGCTAAATTAAATCCCAAAGTAACATCATTATTTCCACAGGCCAAGTTTCTCATATTCAGCTACTTGTGTCAATTTTACGCCATTCAGAGCTGGCCTTATGTTTCTTTATTAGAATTCGTGGATACGGGGCTTGAAAAAAAAAATCAGGGATAGAAAATAAGGAAATAGCACTTTTGATTTCTTTGCTTCCAAATTGAATGCACTGTAACATAAAATTTAGAGAAATTTATGAAAAAAAAAAAATCTTGAGAAGATTGACTTGTGACAAATTTGTGACAGATCTTATTAAAAAATAACCACCATATTACCTCAGCAACTCTGTTAAAAAAAACAAAAAACAAAACAAAACAAAAACATATTCACGAATATATATTCCCATATACAGTGTTCTCCACTAATATTGGCACTCTTGGTAAATATGAAAGAAGGCTGTGAAAAATTCTTTTTATTGTATAACCTTTTGATATTTTGTTTAAAAAAATCACAAAAATACTCTGCTCTCATGGATATCAAACAATTGCAAACACAACACAGGTTTATCAAAAAAAAAATATCTTTGTTAAATATAGGTGTACAACAATTATTGGCACTACTAAGAATTCATATGAGAAAATATATTTGAAGTATATTCCCATTGATATTTTACATTTTTTTTTAGTACACCTGATGACTAGGAACAGGAAATTGTTCAACCATGACTTCCTGTTTCACAGGGGCATAAATATGAGGTAACACATAGGCCAAATACACTTTTTTTTTTCAGGTGAGAGCATTGCCCATTTTTAGGAAGATGGACATGCTTTTGAGTGTAAGTTTTTTTTTTCTCTTCTTTTAATCAATCACATTTCCCTGTATGTGATATCCAGGACAAAACATGTTTCCTGTTCATACAACACCACAAAACTTGTGTAGGAGTTTTAAACATTACTTAGTTAACCAGTCAACCTGAGAGTGTGTCAGGTGGCTTTTCATCCCCCGGTGTAAATGTAGCAGTGAGTTGTTTGCCTGTGATGTTTAATTTAGAAATGTCAGTCTCTTTCATATTTATGAGCACCGGTCTATGCGAGCGGCACAGAGTGAACTATTCCAAGTGTGCAGACAGCTGACCTTTCTGACTGGCGCTCTCAGAACAGCCCAAGCTGCTGTACTACAGATGGATGAGACACAGTTCTAATGTGCTAAAGGTAACTGCTTTGTCTGTAGAGCTGTGCTTGTGTGACTTTGTGTTTTAACATTTGTTCATTCTGAAATAATACCGGGGCAGGACTTGGTGTTCTGGGTGAGTCCACAATTGAGGTGCAATTTAGCTCTTAAAAAAGTAACTCTTAGAAATGAAATGCTGTTTTAATGACATGAGGATAATCTAATCATACACTAGGACCATACTTTCAAACTGACTCATTGTCAGTCAATATTACAATATCATTGAAAATATCACTGAACTTTTCTTCTCCCCATGATCTTTAGGAAATTGAAATGCAGCTTCTTGTTGAATGTTGAATGTCCCATATTTTTCATAGCAGTGAATGCAAAAATAATATGTTTTTTGAAGTATTTTAATGATTATATTTCAATGTAAAGTGTAGTTATAGTAGGCTGGGAAAGGAGAAATGCTGTTTTTTTATTATTATTATTTTATTTTTTTTTGTAGAGGTTTGATTAATGTTTTAAGTGCCAATAGGATGTTGTGTTCAAAATGTCTTTTACTTTTACTTTATTACCTTCTTCCTTTACCTTTATGTTAAATGTTGGCTTTAACTGTTATGGTATGGTGTTCTTATTTCCTTTTGTGCATGATATATGCCAGGAAATTTAGCATAAATCCTATTTCATGCACATTGAGGTGAAGTGTACATTGAGTATTTGTATTTTCCCATCCACTTTTGTTCATCAGTAGCTTTGTTACCCTAGGGTCAGAGAGATTATTAAAGTGCCTCTGAGCAGACATCCCCTTTCTTTCAAGAATCCACTTGCTTTTAGTATGGCATTGATTAAACAGAGAGAGAGGGAGGAGAGAGAGAGAGAGAGAGAGAGAGAGAGAGTAAATGTCCACATGCTTGAATTGCTTCTGCATTTCCACGGATATTCAGAACTCCATTCCCAGGGTTCCTCATCTGTCCGGACATCTGGTGTTTATCTCACTTTTCTGTCGTAAGGCCTATTCAGGCATATAATTGCTAAATTAACACCCAACTCAAATGTCAATCCTGATAGTGATGCTTAGTTTTCCCCCTTAATCATCATAACAAGTGGCAATCTTGGGATTCAGGGTCTATTATATCTTATCTAAGATAATTCCTGTCCTGATTGGCAAGGGCACAACTGTTTTGGGTGAGTGTTGTAGTTTGAACAAGCTCTCAAATATAACCAGCCCATGCATCTGGAGAGCTGAGTGTTAGAGAACCCTCCCAGAGTCGTTCGCTATGCGAACACTTCCGCATTCCTCGCTCCGCGTTGCTGAGAGCAGCGCTTTCCCATTCATTCACAAAAACCCGCTGGACTATGCATTCATGAACTCTCGCTTTGTTTACATCGCCATGTGCCTTTGTTTTGGTTTACGTCATGTCTCCGTCTCTGTATATTTACTGGTTCCTAGTTTGTCATGTCTCTGCCCCTGTTTATTCATTGGTGTTCCTTTTATTGTTTCATTATGAGTTGCAGGTGTTTCGTGTTTGTCCTTGTTTTATTCTATGTATTTAAACCGTTTCTTTTGTTCACCCAAGGCGGTGTATTAGAGTAAGTTCCGGCATGTGCGTTACGCCTGCTACCTTCTCGCTTCCTCTTGCCCTTAGACCATAGCTCTTAGCTCATAGTTCCTGTTCCTAGATCATAGCCTAGTCTCGTATGTTTGCTTCGGTTTTTGTTTTGTTCTCATGTTCTGTGTATTTTGGAATTACCGCCTTGTGGATTATTGCTTCACTCTTTTTGCATTACTGCCTCACCTTTTTGTGGATTACTGTTTGCGTCCTTTTTTCTGTGTTCCGTTACTTTTGAATTCATGTGTTCCTAATAAACTGACTTTTCCCCTGCGCATGCATCCTGCCTTCCCCCGTGTTTACATAACACTGAGGGCATACACCCGATTAGCAACGTCATATTACAGCTTGCTGACCGCACCATATTGGAATATTTCACAACAAGGCAACTTGGCAAAACTTTTTTTTTTTTTTTTGGAAAAAAAGAATTATATAAGCAAAGCATGAAATTAAACTATGATTTATTTTAAAATGAGAGCCACAATGAGATTATTTTATGGCAGCAGACTTAAGGTCATATTCCGAGTCAACAACTTCAAAGTTCAAACGTTATGCCGATATTCACACAGGGAAAGTTCTCTGTATTCAGAGTCGGGTTACGCACGTGCTTCAGTTGATTTCCTTGTGGTCCATTTAGATGATTAAAATTACCTGTGTATAGTTCACGATTCCAAGATTGACAGATTTTTATTTCATTTTTTTTTAGTAGAAGCTTTTGAGCTGGGGTTTTTCAATAGTGTCTATACCACCAGCTTTAAACACAAGGGTTTTATGCCTGTTTTCTATGCTGTGAACTCCAGTATGAAGCATGAGAAGATTTTAGAATAAACAAATTTTAAATATGATATGATGATATAAATAAGAAATGGGAAACATATTGTACAGTTTATTACCATTATGTTTCTTCTTACTCAAGTGACAATAGGGTTCAATAGTGACAATAAAACCACAGAGCCAAGAAAAAGGCATTTGGGTGGGAAAATGTAGGTAGACAGCCTACACTACTACTACTACTACTACTACATACTACTGAATATTGCTGTCCAGTAGAAAAGCCATTCCAGCCAGAGGCAATTTATTTATTTATATTTAGGGCAATTTAGTGATGACTGTGTTTGACTAATCAACAGTTTATATTGAAATGGTATTCAACTAAAATTCGTAAAAAAGTCCAGTTACATAAATTTCCATATTTAAAAAGGTTTGTAAAAGCAAATAACGTGAATGAATGGCAACAACAGTTCATTTTTAATGGTAAACCATTAGTTATTAGTTTTTGGCTATAAATATGAACACTTTTGGCTAGCGTCATGAACAGATGAGGTACATCGATTTTTGGGCTTGACAATAATCACATACTTCTCTGTCCATTCATCTTTAAACATCCTGTCTTTGTCACCTTTTTTTTTTTAAACCATGCTGTCAGTTCACTAATCAAATAAATTAAATAAAATGAAAATACTATGAAAATCTGAAAACTCTTCTATTTCTGGAATAATGGCTCTAGCCATGTATCTACTGGCTGGTCTGATGAGCTACCTTCAGTTCAGTAATTTATATAAATTCATGTGATTAGATAATCTGAGATATAAGCAGTGATGATTGATGATTGAACTACTGTCACTGAACTAGCCAGTTGTTTTTTTTTTTTTCATACATTGATAGATTTTTCCGGAGAATTTTTTCAAGTATTAGTTTCAGTCTGCTGAAATGGGTCCTAATCTGGACCATGCTCATCAATCCCTGGCCTACACAATATTTACCTCCACTCATATGTCCTGGCTTGGCTCCTGTGGCACCTGGGCAAGAGTGGAAATAAGTGGTTAATTGACTGAGCTGTACTTCGCTGC
Source organism: Cranoglanis bouderius (assembly GCA_023630585.1). Taxonomy (NCBI): domain Eukaryota; kingdom Metazoa; phylum Chordata; class Actinopteri; order Siluriformes; family Cranoglanididae; genus Cranoglanis; species Cranoglanis bouderius. The sequence goes on from CM042558.1 coordinate 15,198,386, forward strand.
CTGCTATTACAGGCCATTAACAACTGATAACCTCCCAGGCTTAGGGTTAGGACTCTCTACATACAAATAAAGAATGATAAATCAGTCTGTAAGCGTGGACAGTGTCGATAGGAACATGTTGCAGTGGGCTACAACTCAAAGAAGCATCACTGAATTATGTTTAATCTTGTTTGAATCTAAAGTTAACTGAAAGACATACAGGATCAAGAAAAGAAAGCAGGCAAACAGACCTGTCTTCCAGCCAGTCTCCTTAACCCCCTCAGTACATCTACAGCTTAAGCCGTCTGCCACCCGGGTGACAGAGAGAGAGAGAAAGGGCGGAGCGAAGGGCACAAAGTGGTAGACGAGTTGTCATGCTGAGTAATTAGTCTCCGCTGGGCAAGAAAGTAGCTGGATGTTGTGACACACACTAGATTATCCACAAGTCCACTGAGAGCACCTGTCACCAGCCTGTAGGTGCATACAGGTACAAATCAGACACCTACACACTCTTTCTCCCTCCTTGATTGGCAGCCAGCCAACACACACACTGCAGTCAGAACACAGAGAAAGAAAAAAAACAAAAGTACAAGCAAAACCACACCATCATGTTTTCCACCAACTAGTTTCCTAAGTAGTCTCTATTTGCTATTTATCTTCCACGATCCAAACTTTGCAATCACTGCTAATGTTTCCTTTGTCCTTGTCCATCAGTTATCTATCAAGAAAATACAATTAATTAAAAAAAAAAAAAAAAAGTCTCATTCTTGTCAACTGACTTTCTTTGTTCTGTCACAACAGACTTCGTTTCAAATGCGATGCGACAGCAGATCCGTATTTATTGCAAGGACACTTCCTGCGTGTGCCAATGTTTTTTATTTTTTCGCACATTGTCTTTTAATTACCACTGAATGGCTAATGACATCCACGGCAATGAATGAGAAGGACGCCAAAAGCAGGTTGCGCTTTTTGAAGCAGAGGACACTTTGTCTGTCGCTTCTGCATAATCCAGTCTGTTTGATAAATGACTTTACGGAGAACAGGAAATGACAATTTGTGACAGAGAGATGTGAGCTGGAAATCAGAGCAAGAGGAAGATGATGAAGTCTGGTAGACACTGAAAGGGAAATGCGGTGAGGCTGGTCGAGGGATGTGAAATGAGAGCGGGACTAAGGAAAATGAAGGTCAGCTGTTTGATAAAGGTTAAAGCTCGTGCCATTCCCCCAACGTCAACAAGGCGCCGCTTGTCATAAAACAAGTTGGGAGGTAAGATTTACACAACAGCAATTTGGCAACAATAACTGTACATTATTTTATTAATTAGTGAACAAGACATCTTTTTTTTATCCCTTTATAGTTACAATTAATGTGGTGGAATACCTGTAAAACAAGTTCTTAGAAAAAAGACTCTAGATTCTTTTTTCAGATGGGTAACACATTACTTGGGCAGTGTTCATAGGGCTGCATATCACTTAAAAAAGCCCTTAATGACAACTGACATATGCCTACATAGACAGCAATTAAAGACTTATCCCAACAAGTGTCTTGTCAAGTGTTTTGAGTAGTAAGTCAAGAGACATATTTTGTTGACACAAGGTTGTTATGACAACCCTATGCAGTGTCTCCTGTATTCAGCACTTGACATAAAAATATTACACAGTGAGGGTTATGATGCTGTATGACACTGTAATAACAGAGTTTGTCCCCTTTCATAGGGTACATGACACCTACAACGGTGCTTAATGGCAGTTGACATAAGCATACATAAGCAGTAATTAAAGGCTTATACCAAGAAGTGTCCACTGTCATAAAGACTATTCAGTTTTGATGTCAAGCTGACATAAGTCCTGAGTCAAGTGACATATACTGTATTTCTGTTGACATATAGTGGTGTTATGACACTCCTATGCAGTGTCTCCTGTATGGCCCCTATCTAAAGTATGTTTCATAGGGCTACATGACTCCTACAAAAGAGCTTAATGACAAGCCTACATAAACAGTAATTAAAGACTTATAAAGATGAGCTTCTTTTGAATAGTAAGTCAAGTGACACATTTTGTTGACACAAGGTTGTAATGACAGTCCTAGGCAGTGTCTTTTGTATTTTGTGATTGGTCGTTACATTGACATAAAAGTTGAACGTGGGTACATAGTGAGGGTTATGATGATGTTTGATACTGTAATAACAGAGTTTGTCCCTTTTTATAGGGTACCTGACACTACAAAGGCACTTAATGACAACTGACATAAGCCTACATAGACAGTAATTAGAGTCTTTACCAATAAGTGTGAGCTCTCATAAAGATGAGTCATTTTTTAAATCAAATTGAGTCATGTAACATTGCTGTCAAAATTGTAACTTTGTTGTGTTGACAAGGTTGTTATAACACCCCTACACCGTGTTTCCTGTATTCGGCACTTGGTAGTTACATTGACATAAAAACTCAGTGTATGTATTTGAAATAGTGACAGTATTGGCCAGTTTGGCCGCTAAGTAAAATGTGCTTCATAGGGTTATGTGACAACTACATAAGCACTTAATGAGAACTGGCATAAATGTTTATAGACAGTTATTACAAACTTTTTTCCAGCAGTCAAATCAGCATAACACTTGAGTCATATACTGTATGTTGACCTACGGTGGTGTTATGACATCTCTTGTATTCTATACTTGGTATTTAGGTTTACATTAAAACTTACCATATGTACTGTTATAATGACAACGTTATGACAAATAATAACAGAGTAAAGTTACCTTTTTCTGCGTTTAAGATTTTTGTAAATACTTTTCACCATGCTATAACACTATAATGCCAGTGTTATGTATATTTTATGTATATACACTGTCTTTTTAGTAAAGTATAACGCCGTCATACAACATACCAAAAATGTGTTGGAATATGTTTTTTATGAATATTTATGTAGGTTTATGTCAGTCATCATAAAGGGCTCATGTAAATGTCATGTAGCTTTATTAACACTAGCCACTGAATACATACAAGGTGAATATACTGTAAGTTAATATTCAGGAGGAGATGATCATGGTTGATTATTGGTAGAAGGCAGTGTTTGTGCAAATCTGTATTCTTTTGGATTTCGGGGGGTAAAAAACCTAATTATTTTACTGCTGCTGGACGGCCCATTTTCATCACAAAACAAGGTGCTGAAATTGTCATTACAATGTGTGCTTTTCTGGAACCCCCTCATGAATTAGCGCACTTACACTCTGACAAGGCGGCATAGTATCCCTCTAATTCGATGCATTGATTTGCATGTGTGAGAATGTTATTAAACTTGATGGCGCTTCAAACTCAGATAGAGCCTCGTCTTTAATTCCGACTCAAACACAGGGACATCAACATGCTTTTGCTATTGCTAATTTGTACGAAACCACACAACACATGGAAATGTATTAATAGAAAATGACAGACAGGAGGTTATTTAATGGGCATGTGAGGTGGGTGGATGTAGTTGTTTTTATTTAATGTCAGACAGCTACAGTGCCCTCCACTAATATTGGCACCCTTGGTAAATATGAGCAAAGAAGGCCATGCAAAATTTCTGCAGAGTATTTTTGTGAATTTTTTTTAACAAAAGATCAAAAGGTTAAACAATACAGACATTTTTTTCACAGCCATTTTTGCTCATATTTACCAAGGGTGCCAATATTAGTAAAGGCCACTGTACTTGTCTCCATTTTTCATATAAGCTTATGTAAATTGAGAATGGCGTTTGATTGTTTTGTCAGATGGAGATACTTATCAAGGTCAAAAGTCCTGATATATTAATCTTTGCATTTACAATCTTTATGAACCTAACCAAACACATTAAAAAAGCTCTATGTAGTCAGGCAAAATTTTTTAAACGTTTATCTTGTGATATTTCTATACATTACGTTACACCACCCTGTCGTTGAACGTTTTCTTATAACAGCACACGCCTAAGAGTTTTATTTCTTACACAACACATAATGCTCTGGCATTATAACTTGCACAGTGTACTATAGCAGACCCTATATAATGTACTATACTATTTCTATACACTTTTTACTTTTTCCAGGCTTGTGTTAATCGGTATTATATATGATGTATGCTATATAACTGTGTGTGTGTATGTACAGTGGGGGAAAAAAGTATCTGATCCCCTGCTGATTTTGTACGTTTGCCCACTGACAAAGAAATGATCAGTCTATAATTTTAATGGTAGGTGTATTTAAACAGTGAGAGACAGAATAACAACAAAAAAATCCAGAAAAACGCATTTCAAAAAAGTTATAAATTGATTTGCATTTTAATGAGGGAAATAAGTATTTGATCCCCTATCAATCAGCAAGATTTCTGGCTCCCAGGTGTCTTTTACACAGGTAATGAGCTGAGACTAGGAGCACTCTCTTAAAAGGAGTGCTCCTAATCTGAGTTTGTTACCTGTAAAAAGACACCTGTCCACAGAAGCAATCAATCAATCAGATTCCAAACTCTCCACCATGGCCAAGACCAAAGTGCTGTCCAGGGATGTCAGGGACAAGATTGTAGACCTACACAAGGCTGGAATGGGCTACAAGACCATCGCTATGCAGCTTGGTGAGAAGGTGACAACAGTTGGTGCGATTATTCGCAAATGGAAGAAACTGTCGGTCTCCCTCGGTCTGGGGCTCCATGCAAGATCTCACCTCGTGGAGTTTCAATAATCATGAGAACAGTGAGTAATCAGCCCAGAACTACACGGGAGGATCTTGTTAATGATCTCAAGGCAGCTGGGACTATAGTCACCAAGAAAACAATTGGTAACACACTACGTGAAGGACTGAAATCCTGCAGCGCCCGCAAGGTCCCCCTGCTCAAGAAAGCACATGTACAGGCCTGTCTGAAGTTTGCCTGAATGATTCAGAGGAGAACTGGGTGAAAGTGTTGTGGTCAGGTGTGGTCAGATCTCTTTGGCATCAACTCAACTCGCCGTGTTTGGAGGAGGAGCAATGCTGCCTATGACCCCAAGTCATAACACCATCCCCACCGTCAAACATGGAGGTGGGAACATTATGCTTTGGGGGTGTTTTTCTGCTAAGGGGACAGGACAACTGCACCGCATCAAAGGGATGATGGACAGGTCCATGTACCGTGAAATCTTGGGTGAGAACCTCCTTCCCTCAGCCAGAGCATTGAAAATGACCTTAATGACTTGGAGTGGATCTGCAAAGAGGAGTGGGACAAAATCCCTCCTGAGATGTGTGCAAACCTGGTGGCCAACTACAAGAAACATCTGACCTCTGTGATTGCCAACAAGGGTTTTGCCACCAAGTACTAAGTCGAAGGGGTCAAATACTTATTTCCCTCATTAAAATGCAAATCAATTTATATCTTTTTTGAAATGTGTTTTTCTGGATTTTTTTTGTTGTTATTCTGTCTCTCACTGTTAAAATACACCTACCATTAAAATTATAGACTGATCATTTCTTTGTCAGTGGGCAAACATACAAAATCAGCAGGGGATCAAATACTTTTCCCCCACTGTATATATATATATATATATATATATATACATATATATATATGCTTTCATAATGCATTATGAATATGGGATTTATAGGAAGTGTACATTTTTCTTCAGGTGGAAAGGATTTAAACAAAAAAAAAGGAACCTGTTTCAAAGAAACACCAATCACAGACCAATCCAACAAATACCAGGAAGCAGTCCAAAATCGAAGAGACCTAAAAACCAGGAAATGGAGCAAAGGCTTCTCCAATGGAACACTGTCCCAGATCTTCCAAATGCCTTACATAACCACAATGAAGATAATACTGGCCTGTGAGTGCATTTCAAATGGGCTGTGGCGCTTTAATCATTCAGTTAATGGAGCAGGAAAGTTTAATCATGAGGGCTTTCTGCCTTTCATCAGAAAGGAGAATGTGGAAACAGACATGAATTAGTGAAGTGGTCCGAGGCTTTTCACATTCTGTTTGATGGCATTTAATTTAACTAAAAAGTTTAACATTCGATTCCTTTTTCAAGACCTACCATCATTTTCCTTACATATACAGGTCTCCCAAACCCTAATGATATGAAAACAGAGAATCGTGGTTAACAGTTTGAATGCATTACTTACTTTCAAGGAGATAAATTATCATAAATTATTTTCAAGCTTGTGCTATTCTTGGCGAATCAAGACCTTGGTGTCCTTAGCTGGTGTTTATCTCAGTGTAATGAAGGGGAAATAATGGAAGAAGATTAAAAGGAAAAACAATCATGAAATCTTAATGAAATGTCCACGGGTAAGTGCTATATTTATACGCAGTGGCACTCTTAAAGGAACAATATCTCCTTTAAGAACTGTGGAAAACATTTTAGATTTTTTTTTTCCAAACTCATTTCAGTTGTCAGTCTTTCAAAAACATAACAGAAATAATAAAAAGTGAAGAATTATGCATTCAGCCATTTAATGTACTTCAGATTAAACTGAGCAACAGATTGTGTGTGCTAGTTACAGGCTTAGATAATAATTATTATAATATATTGACCCGGTGGTTAATAGTTAGTCACCAATCCTTCCTTAATGATGAGCCAAATTTCACCCTCGTTATGCAAAATTTTTTTATATGCAAAGATCTAACCATGGTCGTGACCAGAACAGACCGAATCTGTTATCCTCTGTTACATCAGAGCCAGTTAACACAGAGCAGAGTGGGATCATAAAGGCTGCTCACCCCGAGGGTCACCGGTTAATGCCGGCATGTTCTATCTGACTCAGCAGGGGTCGCGACCCCCACTCGGCTTTGACACTTTCGAAGAAGATGGGGTTATATTGGGTTAATGAAGTCCAATTTCTCTTAGTGCAGTGTTATTACCATGATCCTCCTATCTGTTTTGGCTCAATGCACTAGTATATTGTAGAGTAATGAGCGCCAAAAGAAGGTTTCATATGCGTGAAAAATGGCAGCACAGTTAATACAAGAAACTGTTCAGGGCCAGAGGTGAGTAATATGATTATGAGATCACTGAGGGCAAGCTGGCAGGTGTTAGCTAAGCCTGACACAATAGCAATTACTATTCAGGTTTACACCATTGTAGTCACGAGTTTTCCCCGAGTGCTCTTCATCTGCTCTGTTTCCGCTCTTCAGCTGTCCAATTTTGGTCAGCCTTGCCCACTTTAGGCTCAGATTCCTGTTCTTTTCTGACAGAAATGGAACCTGACTTGTCTTGTCTGTCTTGTCCATTCTGACATGCTTTTCTGCTCACCACGGTTGTAAAAAGTGATTATTTGAGCCTTCCTGTCAGCTTGAACCAGCCCGGCTATTCTTCTCTGACCTCTCATCATGGCAGTTCCGCACCGCAGAACTTCCGCTCACTCGATGTTTTTTTTGTTTTTGTAAACCCTAATACATTCCAGTGAACGCATTATTATAAACATTGAAGCCGAAACTACTGGCAGAGTTGCTGTTACAACTTCTGACCAATCAGATTGAGAATTCAACAGTGTGTTTAGCTTAGGTTTTGTGCTCAGTTCAGATCCTGAGAACTATTAAAAAAAAATAAAAATGTAATATTCATGATGTGACAAGGTATCACAGTCATCTGACAGGCAAGACCGGTGAGAGCGCTGCATTCTCTTTCAGCATCCTGTTGAACCCGCATCATGATGCCTCTCGGGCCTCATCAGGTATTCGCAGGAACACGTGCTTGCTTTGACAAGATATCATCGGAGGCACTTCTTTTTGACAGTCGGGGGAATATTATTTTTGCGGAGTAATTACTGTACCAGCTGCTGAAATGTATTTACATGCCATCAGGATGGCCTCTGTCTTAGTGGGAGACAGGAGATAACGGGTGGCAGCAATCTGTTCGGGAAGTCCCCTTCCTCCCTACAAGCCTGGACTACTCTCTCTCTCTCTCTCTCTCTCTCTCTCTCTCTCTCTCTCTCTATCTCTTGCTCTCTCTCTCTCTCTCTCTCTCTCACACACACACACACACACACACACACACACACACACACACACACACACACACACACACACACACACACACACACACACACACACACATAAAGAGCAATGTCAGTGTGCAGTGACCGTTTAAGCAAGAGGAGGCAGCTGGGGACTTGGCTATGGCACCTGATGTCACTGAAAAGAGAGAGGAACTATTAGCAAAGGGAGCTGTCAGCCATCTGTATGGCATCACAACCTTTCCTTTTTAGACAGTGACTTCCTTCTTGACACACTCTATCATTACGTGTGGTTCTGCATGACATACGCTCTACTGAACTGGGTTTCTCATAAGTCTTTCGATGATATATTCAAGTCATCCCCACTGACACATAAAACTGGGTGTATGTGTAGGTAGCATGATGATACAGCTCTCTATAACTATTACTGTCGAGATGTAGCATGTGGCAACTAATATATCATGTAGAACTGGTTGGAGGTAAAAAAGAATTCTGCCGAAATTGACATAATGTTGTTATTGTAGAAAGAAAAACGTATAATCGTTGATATGGTGATGTTTTCTTTGAGGAGGTGTTTATTTAACTTTTATGGACACTTTGTAACGTGAAGTTTTCCGACACGGGAAAGGCTTCATGATGGAGGTCGTTGCGGTTTGACTGTAACATGACATGTAACATGAAAGTGTTTTATTTATTTATTTATTTATTTTTCTCTTATTGACTTGAAAAAAAGAGAAGTTGGTGAGGGAACAACTGTTTATAGATGCTAAGTGATAACTGGAACTAACTTATTTCTGGGATATTCCACAATGTTAAATGTAGCTATAAATGTCTAAAAACTAATAATGACTTATTTAATAACTAAAAAATTGTAATTCTTGGCAAACTCCTCTGGTATAAGAGGAATAAAATGTTTCGGGACATGCTGTTTTTGGAAAATGATCAATTTCCAGGTGGTAACAGTAATTTGAAAGTAACAAGATTTGCGTCAGGCTGCATCACACCACCCTGTCATTCATTATTTTCAGATAACAGCACACCCCCAAGTGCTTTATTTCTTACTTAACTAAAAGTGCAAAGTAATACGTATATTACAGTTTGAAACTTACTTATCTCACCTTTCACTGAGTTCAATGGCATGGATTATTTTCCTATAACAGCATGCCCCCAAATGTTTTATTCCTTGTATGTTAAATAGAAACAACATTCCAGACAAGAATTTCAACACATAATAATAAACCTATGCTGCATAAAACATCTAACACCATATTTCAGAATGCAAATGTTCAATCATCCGGTCACTACAGTGCTGAAATAAATTATAATCTCTCTTTTTGTGAGGATCTAAATCCAACCCAAATAACAATTCACTAATATTATGAGTCAACACTTTATTCTCATTTGAAGCTTTTGTACCTGATCAGAGCTTTGGGATTTTTTTTTTTTTTTTTTCAAAACCAGACTGGAAATTATCCAGCATTTAATTAAGAAACAAAATGCTGTAATAACAAATGTACTTGTTTTCATTTAAAAGGAAAATATTGACTCTCTGTTTCATTAAATGTCAAACTTGGTTCCCAGCAAATTGGTTCCATTTTAAAATGAACTGGATCAGATAATTAGGATTTATGAAGGCCTGGTAAATAAAAGGAACAAAATAGATAGAGAATATGTGACAAGTAAGAGAAAGCTCATTATTTTTTATTAAGTGTTATTTGTCCAATGTTAAATACTTGTTCTAGGTATATATCATTAAAACTCACTTGTGTTTTTAATTGAAATAACTGAAATAATGAGCAAGAGTTCAGGGTATCTTGTTTTCAAGAGCAAATTGCAAGAAATATGTCAACACTGATTTCAGAAGCCTGATGGCTGAGGCTTTAAAGGAATGCGGTTAGTGTTTGTCAGAAGCATTGATTTTCTACTTTATTGTAAAAGAGGTCTAAATTTAATACTGTTATATTATGACAGTCCCTTCGTGAGGCATTCACAGGTTGACGTCAGGCGTTATTTTTGTTCCTTTGGACTTTCGGCTGTCTTTTCCAGGAACTTGCCCTCCCCCCAAGTCCCGCTCACAGCAAAATATGACACCGATAAATATTTGTGTAATCATCCAGACTCGGGCGACTTGTTTTTTTTTCCCCCCCAGTTTACTGGCATGAAGAATGCAGCAGTAAGTACAATCCCATCACAAATGCTCCTCAACCACAAATGTCATTTTCCGACCACAGCGAAGCATCGTATGGGGTAAATGGTGCAGATTTGGACTCTGTGTGATGGTCTGGGTGGAAACAGTGTGGCTGAACACATGCTGTGTATGTTTGAGGCTCTGAGACGTGAACAAACTAAGAGTGAGAGAAAGCAAATCTGCCTAACTCTTAGTGCACCACAATATATTTCATATATTTGCTTGTGCTAAGAAGCCGAAGCTCAGTGGCATTGGTTTATATTGAACTATGAACACATTCATAACATGTTTATAGGGCATTATACATAGAACCGTTTCTTGATTTACTGAATGGAATGAGAGTGGAGGAAAAGAAAAAGGCCACAGGACATGGATTGTCCTGATTACATTTACACTCCTTTTAAAATGCAGGTGTAAATAAAACCATTGATCATTGAGCAAACTCAGCTGTCGATAAGTAGACACCCTGACCAAATAATTCAATGGTACTGTCGGCTGTTAGATAAGTTTCATATTCATAAATCTTTATAACTGCGCTGAAAATTCTTGGTTGATAAAGATTTCATTACAGACCTGCAGATCTTCCACATTTTAACATCGGAGTATGCTACTACGACTTATCACTCAACTCTCTGATATTAACTGAACCCCTGCAAGCCCCACTGTCTTCCCCCTCATCTCACACTAGTAATATCTCGTCTAACACGTGACAAGTGCAGCCTCACTTTCTGTCAAGGTAAACAGAGAATGTTTTAAGCCCATTAATGTGAAATAAAATCAGCAATGTATGTATCTATGTAAGTATACATGTACGTGTATATAACATTGTTAAAAAAAAAAATGCATATACATATATATTTACAGTAACCACCACGAGCTTTGGGGGGAAAAGCTGAGGTTTATTGGTTTTAGTTAAAGATCTAGACACTAGAATCATCTTTTGCCTGGAATACATCTTAACTAAAACAGACAAGTGGCAGGTGGTTACCATAAAACCCTGTATATACACACAATCCAGTTTCTATTGCAATGGGCTTGATTGAACTGTTTGAAAGCGACGGGTGCACAGCGTATTTAATCACCCCATATAATTGTTTATAGCACATAATTGTGAGTTATATGAGACATTGTTTGAATTGATAAAAATCATTTCAAAAGTATATGAACCTCTAGGATTAGCAGTTAATTTGAATGTGAAATTAGAGCCAGGTGTTTTCAATTAATGGCATGACAATCAGGTGTGAGTGAGTGTCCCGTTTTATTGAAAGATCAAGGATCTATCAAAGTCTGATCTTGTTTGTGGAAGAACCAAGGAGATTTCTGAGCACCTCATCAGACTCATCAGGCTGGAAAAAGTTACAAAACCATCTCTATAGAGTTTGGACTCCACCAATCCACAGTCAGACAGATTGTGTACAAATGGAGGAAGTTCAAGACCATTGTTACCCTCCCCAGGAGTGGTCGACCAACAAAGATCATGCAATAGGGCAGTGGTAGCTCAGTGGTTAAGACATTGGGCTACTGATCGGAAGGTCGTGAGTTCAAACCCCAGCGCTGCCATTGTTGGGCCCTTGAGCAAGGCCCTTAACTCTCAACTGCTCAGATGTATAAATGAAATAAAGATGTAAGTCGCTCTGGATAAGGGCATCTGCCAAATGCCATAAATATAAATGTTATAGGTCACAATGGAGCCTGGGGTAACTTCTGTGCAACTAAAGGCCTCTCTCACATTGGCTAATGTTCATGAGTCCAACATCAGGAGAACACTGAACAACAATGCTGTGCATGGCAGGGTTGCAAGAAGAAAGTCACTGATCTCCAAGAAGAACATTGCTGCCTGTCTGCAGTTTGCTAACAATCATGATGGACAAGCCAGAAGGATATTGGAAAAATGTTTTGTGGATGGATGAGACCAAAATACAACTTTTGGTTTAAATGAGAAGCGTTATGTTTGGAGAAAGGAAAACACTGGATTCCAGCATAAGAACATTATCCCATCTGTGAAACATGGTGGTGGTAGTATCATGGCTTGGGCCTGTTTTGCTGCATCTGGGCCAGTATGACTTGCCGTCATTGATGGAACAATGAATTCTGAATTATACCAGTGAATTCTAAAGGAAAATGTCAGGACATCTGTCCATGATCTGAATCTCAAGAGAAAGTGGGTCATGCAGCAAGACAACAACACTAAGCACACAAGTTGTTCTACCAAAGAATGGTTAAAGAAGAATAATAAGTCAAAGTAATGAACTTAATCCAATAGAAATGTTGTGGAAGAACCTGAGGAAAGCAGTTCATGTGAGGAAACCCACCAACATCCCAGAGTTGAAGCTGTTCTGTACTGAGGAATTCCTCCAAGCCGATGTGCAGGACTGATCAACACTTACAATCAACGGAAACATTTATTATTCACCAAATACTGAAAGCAAAGGTTCACATACTTTTTCCACTCATGGATATGTAATATTGGAACGTTTTCCTCAATAAATAAATGACCAAGTATATTATTTTTGTCTCATTTGTTTAACTGGGTTCTCTTTATCTACATTTAGGACTTGTGTGAAAATCTGATGATATTTTAGGTCATATTTATGCACATATATATATATATATATATATATATATATATATATATATATATATATATATATATATATATATATATATATATATATATATACACTTTATACAAGATCGATAGAATTATAGAATGATAGAATTATAGAATGATAGAATTATATATAATTCTAAAGGGTTCACAAACTTTCAAGCACCACTGTATCTTAAACAAATCATTTAAAACCCAAGAGCTATGCTCTATACTCTTCTAAAAGAAAGTAATATAAAAATAATAATAATAATAATAAAGCATAATAATAATAAAGAATAACAATAAAGCGTATATGCATAGAAAAAGTTGATTCATGTTATGGAACTATATAAGTAGCATAATGAAGCTAAATAAATGTTAGGTTTAAGGCATTTTCTTCAAGCAGCATTCAGGATGGATCTACAATACATTCAGTTTAATAATAACAACACATACTTGTTAATGTTTCTCTTCAATTCTGCCCTATTTAATGTTCTGCATTCTTCACATTCTTTTATTTGCATATGTCTTGAGGCCAGTTATGGAAAGTTCTCTTATGATAGTACGTTGTATTTTTTTAAAAACACTTTTTTCATATTTGCTTTGTGTTTAGCTCCAGAAACATGACCGTGAAAGCGAAGACATTGCGTCCAAATGGAGATCCGAGGAGGAGATGGCAAAGGAGGCGACGGAGCTGAGAGGCCTCTTCAATTAGTTTCTTTTGGTAAAAACATCTGTATAATATAAACACTGTCCAATTAGTATGTCTTAGAATAACAATTACATGTTCTCTATAACTGTGTTCATGTGGCCTCTATACATGCTAAGGAAAATAACTCATTATTTTGTTTTGCAATTGTTTGGCTTTAACTAATGATGGATCTTTGGCTAAAAAGTGTCTAATTAGTTGTGTGTTATTTTTCTGCATAAAAAGGGGGGGGGGGGAAGCTGTGTTTATGTTTCAAAGCACATGGAGTTTCCAAAAGGTACATGCAGCCACAATTTGTGCTGAACATTTAAAAAAAAATTCCAATATGGGTTGTTCAATATGGTTAAGTGACTGGTTAAGTGGTTAATATGGCTAATACTGAAGGCTGCATATCTATAAACATCATGCTTTTTGGTTTAAAAAAGGACCATTTATTATATTTATTAAAGGGATATCCCTTATAGAAAAGATTTAAAGTAGAAACCACTTTTAGGAAGCTTAAACCATTAACCATCTCAACAAACCTTGAAGAAACCATATGTAAAGCAGTCTGGGAAAACCCTTTGGATCTTGCTGTAGCTGAATTCTGGCAAAATATGACAAATAATTAGGTCAAAATTATAACATAGTTTGACATGACATTGATTTGACCATGTTGTTGGATATGTACGTGCCATAGTGAAATCCTGACCGATTCAGTCTGTAATCAGATATCAGCTGTCAATATGTCCGTGATGCTCCTGCAATGCAGTCATAATGAATGCAAATTTATCCCTATTTACTCCTATTTACCTTACAACTTCTGCAAACTACATACATAATAAAGAGTGCACTATGTGTCTATAGGAACAATAAGCAGCTTATAAACATCTAACTTTATACAGCTATTCAAAGATGAATAAAACACAAGTACAATACAGGGTCCACTGTACAGTAGAATAGCTTTATTTGATCAAATATGTTGGTTTGTCCTGGTCTAGGAGATTGGGACACATGTCAGGCCTGTCTACTTTTACAGTTGGAGGCACTGACAATCAAAAGCAGCCCATTTATTCATAAGGGAGATAAATACCCTTCGTTTTAGCATGGATTAATGTGGCACTGCAGATATCCTGAAATGGAAATGTCAGCTTCTTGGAGAAACCATAATTCGACCAGTAAAAATGCTCATAATAAATCTTCTATTAAGAAACGACACCAGCAACCTTGTGCATGAATGTTTTAACAGCTCAGTTATTCAAATGTAGTGTTGGTTTCCTCAATAAACAATAAACTGGCCAGTTTCTTATGGTATTGTGTGGGGTATTTTGCAAGCCCTAAACAGTAAATAACCTCCATTATCCCCTTGACCACTACAGCAAAGTGTGCTCTTGGGTTACTTTGATTGATTATTTGTTCTTTGCGCTTGGCCGTGCAGTCGGTACACAGTGTGCCCCCTTCCTGCCTTTAGTACATTCATTTCTCTGAAAACCCCCACCAAGGTTTTATGGAGATCAGTACGATTAAGTAGCACATTTATTCCACAGCCCAGCACTCTGATATGCAATGCAAAGGCATCTCACTTTCTGTTTGTTATTCATGAGTGTCCTGAGCTACATTTCATTACTAATCCCATTGGCATCATGTAAATCACTGAAAGTAACCATACTGGGATTTTTGGCTTATTCCCTAAGCAGATGTGTCATCCTGTCAGTGAGGAAAATGGGCAAAATAAGATTTCGAAACCCAAGGTGCTTTCGAAAAGGTCAGTCATCCGTCTGTAGCCGGTAAACCATCTGTTACACAATCCGTTGTTCAATTTAAATAAGGTTCAGCCAGAGGTAGGACACATGGCTCAGGTAAAGTAAGAAACACAGCAATGGTTATTAATCTGTGTACTGATTTCTTAGTGCTGCATCAGATACTGGAAGGTTAAACTGTACAGATGTAGTGCCTATAATGCTTCAAAGTATTAGTGTTTAAATTGATTTGAAGAAATGCTGACAAATGCAACAGTAAGCCAAACACAGGAGGAAATGCCATTTGCCTCGAATAGTCCTTTATTGCGTAAATATATTGTTAGTTATCCCAGATCCGCAGCAGCACACTGGAGGCTATTATGGCTCGTATTATTTTATCAATGTGGAAATAAAATGATCTTGACTTGCCACTTATTCATCGGGAAAAGGAAATACAATTCTGGCAGAGTGACGTACGCTTTCCAGTAATCAAGTTGTTAAAAAAAAGGCCTCATGGATTTCAAGAAATGTTATTGAGAGATTTCCTTTAGAGAGATATCTTGGAGAGTTTGGGGCTGATCTATCACTCAGGCGCCCATCTGAAACACATAGGAAGATATAAAATCCACAGCAGAAATTATCCTTGAGACCAAGGTTGCTGTCTTCATTTGAACTACTTGTGCTCTTCAGCTAAACATGGGCATTTTCGTCGGCCTTGACATGGAGTAAATGCTTCCGACCTATTACAGTGTCATATCCTGAAAGCATGCTGGATGCAATGAGCTGTTAGGAATGAATCATACATACATTGCTTATGGCATGGAGTTTTAATTAAAATGACTTCCAAGATAATACTGAGTGCATGTTTCTGCAAGGCCATTGTTTACAGATCTCTACAGTAATGATCTTCCTGATATAGCTATGGTCATTAAGAGCACTACACCTCTTAGTGATAGTCAAGCATGTCCACATAATACAACTTCACATCATCTTTTGTAACAATGTAAAGTTTATGGTTATGAATTTTACATACGCTTGGACTACAGATACCAACCTGTTAGCCAGTCGATTCAATTTATTACTGAGTACAAGCTTAGAAAAAGTTAATTACTACTGATAATAAAAAAAAAATCACCTGCCAACTTGTCATTATGAGACTCATTGGCTCTGTTCAGACTTGGCATGAGCTGTAAGTTGTGGTTATGAAGGCATGACTCAAGGGCATAAACTCAGTGTGTGTTTTATTAGGATGAAGCTGAATCTCATTATCAAAGTCCATGATGGGGGTCAAAACACAGGTACACAGTGTTACAGGATGATAATCCATATTCACAATCAGGGAACATAGGTGAGCATAAAAAACCCCTGGAGGAACAGGAACAACAGGGCAGAAGAAACCAAGCTAATCAAGCCGAGACACGGAACAGGTGAACACATTAGGGTAATCAAACAATGTCAAAACCAAAACGAAAGCACATTGAGAAAACACAAAACAAAACACCATAAGCACCACTCGCCACACTTGGAGAGGGAATTCATGACAGAACAACCCCCAACATTTCATGACTGTAAGGGTTGCCAGATCTACCAAAAGCAACCCAATGCCAATTGAAAACCGATGGCTATTTGATATTTGAAAGAAAAAAAAAAACATTCCAATGATTCAGTAAGGTTAAATACTTAATTTACTATTGTAAATTATTATTATTATTATTATTGTAAATAAAGATCAGTTATGAGAATGAAAGCCCATGTTGAGAACAGTAAGAAGAAGTGTCCAAATTACAGGACTCTTCACTTGGCTAAATGAACAGATTTAATTAATGTAATGTAATGTAAATTATGTTAATGTAAAAATGCCCAAGTCACAAAAAAACCTGGCAACTTTTGATGTTGTCAGGGATGCTTTGCCAGTTACACTACAAATGTAACATAGCCATATGCGTCCGAGACAATATGACCCTAATTTGTATTGACCCTAACTTGCATTTAGTGTTGACCACTTGTGATTGGATCTTCTGAAAGGGATGTTAATGCCAAGTTGAATGGGGTCTTACCCTAACCCTAACTATAGGTTTTAAAAATCCATTACAGTCAGCTTCTGGGGGAAAAACTCTTTTTAAAAGCCCCGGTTTGTTTTAGCTTCAAATAAAAACAGTGTCTTTTTGAGAACGCTTATTTCTGGCATACCTAAATGGAGTTGAGAAGCAATTCTTGTCATAGTGTCAAGTGTAATTAAGGGAAAAATGCAGCTTCATTTGCAGTATTTCTGATATTATATGAAACACATATTTCACTGCCATGGAAATATATGAGGCAGTGAGATTGATAGTGATTCAGTGGATATGTTTAGAATCACGTACGTCTTTGTTGTGTGATAAAGCTTGTCACATTGATCTGATGCAGTTTATGTTTTAAACAAGACTTCTGCAAACCCGTTGACTCCTGTCGTCTCGAGCTTGAGTGACAACCGTTCATCTCCAGATGTAAAGCCACCTTCAGACACATGATGAACTTGGCCTGGATTTCGGAGACTGCACAAATCCCACATGGTGGCTGGTGTTCGGGCGTATTACCAACATCATTTGCCAGTAATGGATTCGGAGCAGTGAGACATTTACTAGCTAAGTTAAATGGACGCGTTGGCCATCATTTGTGCTTTGGGAGGAGCAGCAGTGAGACCTCAGGGGTAATGTTCTTTTCTCCCTGCCCTCCGTGTTTTAATCATTAACACTGCCATTTTGGGGATGAGATTATAATGGCTGCTGGGTGCCTGAGGTGGATGAGTTGGGGAACAGGCTCCCATTAATGACCGTTTTTAAACAAGCGCTCGTCTCTGCGGTTAAAGGACACACTGTGCTTGCAGGGTAATGGTGGAGCTCTTATCGTGGATGAATTTGGCTTGGAATGTAGGGTGGGTTGAGAGAGGAAGACAAAAATATATCACCAACCAGTCGCTTGTACTGTGCAATGTGGAATGCGTGGGAAATGGTTCCTTCCCTACAAAAATCTTCACAAATGGAAAGTTACATAATAGCAGTCCTTTCATGTCTAATGAAATATGATGCATAAGAAGAACTTGGTGGTGAACAGCCACATCACTACAGTTTGTCAGGTCATCAACTCTCTCAATGGGCTTTGCAGAACTTGAAAAATCAAAAGCCCTACAGGCGAAATGCTCCATGAAGGAAGGAAATCCTAATACCCAAACACATTTAGGAAGGTATGTTTGACATCCAATAGATGTTGAAATCAGGAAAACAGCAAAAGAACAGTCACTATTCGATGCTCCACACCAATTTGGGGCGCTGAAGCATGCTCAATGCGTCTATGTCCTGCGGCTATGGTGCTACAAAGAACAGATTTTTGCTCCAAATAGTTTCTAAAGTCTATTAAGTCAGTCATTCTCTTCCAGTCAATATAATAGCGACTCCTAAGTGCTTCATTTGAGGGTGTTCTATGAGCGCATTGCATTACTCACTTGTTTTCAAGGATGTTCCACACCATTAAATGTAACTACAAACTGATAAAAAAAAAAGTATAAAGTGCCACTCTTTAATAAATAAGAATAGTAATAATTGACAAATTGATGTAATATTAGAGGAACAAACACTTCAGGATGTGATATTCTTGGGAAATAATCAACTTATGGGTGGTAACCGTAAATCCACATTGTGTTGTGTTGCAGAACACCGCCCTACCATTGATTACTTTCTTATAACAGCAAGCCCACACAGCAGTGCTTTATGTCTTACTTGATTAAATGTTGAGTAATATATTGTAATATATTACATTTTGAAAGTTACCTGCTAGAGTTAAAAGCAGTGTGTGTAAAATGCATGTAAAATGTGTAAATCATTAGCCGGCCAAAAAGAAAGGTCCTGAATTTGTAAATAGATTTCGCGCGACTTAATTACACACGCATTACGTTACAGGAGATGGGATGACCATAGGAGGCCCTGGTGCAGACATTGCTTGTAGCTAGTCAAATGAGATGATTGTGTAAGCGAACTCAAAGGCTGACCTTTGCCAGTGGTGCTCGGAGTAAAGAGGAACCCAAGAGATCCAGTGTCAATAATATGTCAGGCTCATGCCTGTGGGCTACATACTGCATTAATTTGGCTATAGTGTGCAGCAGGACTGTTCTTTTAAAGAAAACGTCACCATGAAACACATTAAATGTGTTTATATTGAAATATTTGATGTGTTTGTAATTCTGCTGCTAATTTGTTAATTGGTTGGGTAGAAGTTTGTGGTTGTGCTGCGTTGATGTCACAGGGAGACACTGTTGTTGCTAGTGCAAGTACAATGGTGTTCAATGGGAGGAAAAAAACAACATTCTCAAACATAAGGGATAACAATCAGGTTTTGCTGTTTGATCCTGAAAAACAAAAGAGGAAAAACTTGACGATTGTCATTTTTGGTATCCTTTCCCACCTTCTATAGCTTATCAAATCAAGATTTTTCTATTTCTCTATAAAGGGACTAAATGTGTGTGTGTGGGTGTGTGTGTTGGTTGAATAATCTGCTTTGGCTTTATAGGCCAAGCCACAACATGTACAATGCAGAGCTCCCCGGGGACGAACCTTCATTTCAACCCCTCTTCTATCACTGTCTTCATGTCTCTCTCTCTCTCTCTCTCTCTCTCTCTCTCTCTCTCTCTCTCTCTCTCTCATATGTAGACTCCTTCCTATTTGCCTTCTACCCTCTTCCTCTCTCTACATCTTCATGGCTCACAAAAACTGCTCAGTCGACGGATGTCTGTAGACCTGCAGGGCATTTTAAATGGAGCTTTGATCTCTGTCTCCGAACACACCCTAAGTTCACAAGAAAAGGAGACAGGAGGGATAAAAAAAGTGAGGCTAGTAGCACATTTGGATGTGCTCTAATGAACAAATTCCCACTGAGAACCCAGTAGATCTGCACTTTCAGCAGCATGCAATGAGGTGAACGCATGCGCTGCTCCTCCACAGCATCCTCTTAATGCTTCTTCTCTTTATATCAGATAGCAGACAGCTGAGACTGAAGTCTCCATGTGGCTACTTTGTGTATGTGTTAGTGATGTAACTGAATATGCCTACATTTTTGGGAATGAGCAGTGTTATATATCTAATTAGATAGAAATACAGAAAAAAATTCCTTCCAGAAAGCTTGTCACAAAGGTTAAAAGAAATGCAAGTAAGAGGTTTTTACGTTCATGCAGGCTTGACTGAGAAGTCAGGGACAAAGAAAGTCCATGTTCATGTTAACATGCTGCGCAATGCATCTATACTATCTTTATTAACTACTATAATTTAAACCACACATGGTGGTTTAAATTAGGCTACTACTTTGTGAAATGTCTTACATGAGGCATACCTCAATTATCACCATCCCTATAGTGAAATATGGTGGTGGCGGCATCATGCCCTGGGGTTGGACTTTTCATCCATCCTGGGTTTCTTGTCAAAATTGAATAGTAAAATACAGGGGGATATTACAAGAAAAAAACTAAAGCTTTGGGAAACTTCACCTTATAGCAGGACAGTGGTCCCAAACACAAGGCTAAAGCAAAGTAGGAGTGGTTAAAAACAAAAAAGGTGAATGTTCTACAGGGGCTAAGTCAAAGTCCAGATCTGAATCCCATTGAGAATCTGTGGCACTGTTTAAAAATTGCAATCAACAAACAACATCCAACCAACCGGAAGTACCTGGAGCAAATCTGCAAGGAAGAATGGGTGAAAATCCCTTCCAAACCATGTGCAAAGCTGGTAGGAACTCACCGCGAATGGACATTAAGCTGTTGTGGCAGCAAAAGGTGGTTCTATCAAGTACTAGTCTGAAGGGGTTGAATATTTATGTAAGCAGAATGTTAATTATTTTTAAAGATCTGCTGACAAATTATGAATTTTGAGTTTGAAAATTTACATTAAGAACATATTGGTTTGCAATATAAATACTGGCTGGAACAATCTGTGTAAGTGTCATTTGTAATCCAGATGAATCTTGATGCCTTTTAAGGGGGTTAAATACTTTTGCAAGGTATTGTATATATGATTTGACTTTAAATCTGAATATGTATGTGTATATACCGTATATCTTCCAATAATAAAGAAGTTTAAGTTAAGTGGTCTGTTTTTATCTTCTTGCAGTGTTTCTAAATCCTTTTATCTCCTAGGAAGTGGCGAGGCAGTCCATGGCTCAGAGGGGTCATGGTAAGTCTTTATCAGAGAGACTGTCTGCTTCTCTTTGGCATGAAATAATTTGAAAATGAGGAAAAGGTCACTTGTGAAATGAGGTCCGCCTCAGTCTGAAGGAGAAAAAAAAAAAGAGAGGAATCACTCAATCAAGGTGTGACTTGAGTAAAGCACGGAGGAGCCCGAGGCCCCACTGGAGAGGGAGAGGATGAGGCCATCTGAAGATTGATTCCACCTCCATTGCTGGCTTCCCTACTGTAATTCCCTCTATCTGATCATTCATCTCGATGCTATGCCGAGTGCATCCGATGCTTCTCTGTATGCAGTGGAGATTTCGCACGAGCCCCCAGATCTCCCATGCTGCAAGCCCCACTGGGCTCCAAGGGAAGAAGAATACACTTACAGGGAAACATCATTATCTGTGATTTGGCTTGGGACCTTCTCTCCCGAATTGTGTGTACGCAAAGTCGAGGTAATTTTTTCCCCCCCATGCATGCAGCTCAGGCAGAGAGGAAAAAGAGAATATGATTTGGACCCAGCTGATGCTGCCGGGTCATTTATCAGCCGAACGCCTCGTCGCCTTTGGGGTTCAGTGTGAATATTTCCAGGTTGTTCCACTCAGAGGTTCTAGCTTCGCGACTCTGGAAGAAGAAGAAGGGTCGGCCTGAGAGAAGCTAGGACTCAGCTCAAAAAGTGAGCGAGCTTGTTTATTTTCCATAAATTTGATGAGAGCACACATGCAGTACAGCCCAACCTCCTCTCTCGGACCAGTGAACTCCGTTCATACTGAACTTGCACACTTCTTCTTCATTACTCAGTTCCTGCCAGCCGGCACTTGGGCACCAAATGGATGAATTCCAAATTTTTCAAAAGTTGAAAACGGTGGGTCATGAAGGAGATTTGCTCATACATCAACCAGATTTATACTGCAGTAATATACAGTGTACAGTGATGATTTTACAGTATATAAATTCCTTTTCTCTGAGTCGCACTACTACTTATAAATAGAATGAATCACTGTATAGATTATTAATGTATTATGTGTTTATCTATAGATTTTATGATGGTTTACTATTTATTTGTGTGGGCGTTTAACACAAGGGTTCACAGAAACTGGGAAAACAGTTCTGATTTTTGCTCCTTCTTTAGAAATACTATATCTTTAAAATATTCATAGAGATTAGACAGAGATATAACATCATTGTTCATGCTACGTAAGAAATAAAAACATGATGAGGCATGCTGATATATGAAAATAATCAGTGATGAGATGTTTGACTGTTTAACAATAACAGCAAGTGTTTTATATTAAGTGTACATACCACACCAATTTGCCAAAGATTAAAATTTTTGTTTCATTATTAATGCTATATTAGGCCTAACTAGTGTGGGCTGCACAGTCATGACAGGTACTTGAGGCACGAGCAACTCTGACTCCATCATCAATAAACATAAGTGAACACGTGAATAAAGTTAACCAAAAGTCTTTATACCCAAGGTCCACCAACTCCACCAATTATCATTTGGGTGGTACACTCATTGGGGTTTTGTTTTTCATAGCTTTAGTATGCA
Organism: Cranoglanis bouderius; assembly: GCA_023630585.1. NCBI lineage: Eukaryota > Metazoa > Chordata > Actinopteri > Siluriformes > Cranoglanididae > Cranoglanis > Cranoglanis bouderius. The sequence continues at coordinate 15,221,251 of CM042558.1, forward strand.
TCTTTCACATTGGAAAATAAATGTAATGCACCTTAAATGTAATTTATATGTAGTTTATATGCACAGTAATTTCACGGTAGTGTAATTTATATTCACAGTTCTGTTTAATTCTCGATTCTGATTGGGTTATATGAACGTTTTATTACATAATCGTTTCTATAGTCATAACGTATACTGGGACTTGTGTGGTGGATACTCAATATAAATGGATTTGGCACCATTTATATTTAACGTTGGAAGGAGTCTCTAGAGTCAGCACTTTGTAATAGTCAGACATACAGCTGTAACTAAGCTTTAAGACACATGAAAGTCTTCGTTAAAATTATGGCATAATTTTTTTAATTAATAAATACAGTTGCAATCAAAATTATTCAGCCCCCATTGCAAATCAGGTTTATTGTCAAAATTTATAGACTGTCAGCTGTTTGCAATTAACAAATCAAACAAAAGCAATTGAAATAGTTAAACACAACGAATGCTTCAAGTGGTTTCCTCAAATTTAACTGAAAATGACTAGACACCAGCTTCTGGCAGCATTCCTGAGGAATCTTAGCCCATTCCTCATGAGCAATGGCCTCCAGTTCAGTAATATTCTTGGGTTTGCGTGCTGCAACCGCCTTCTTCAACTCCCACCAGAGATTTTCTATGGGGTTCAAGTCAGGTGACTGTGATGGCTCTGTAGAATCTTCCAGGACTTCTTGTGCAACCAAGGCTTGGTGGAATTTGAGGTATGCTTGGGATCATTGTCCTGTTGGAAGGTCCAATGAAGCCCAAGCTTCAGCTCCCTCACAGACGGCATGACGTTTTCTCCTAGGATTTCCTGATACTTCAATGAATCCATCTTGCCTTCCACACAGTGCAGGTGTCCAGTGCCAGAGGATGCAAAGCAGCCCCAGCTCTGTGGCTTATTTATATGATTTTGAGCCAACTTTTCTTGTGCTTTTGGGTCAGTAGTGGTGTACATCTTGGAGTTCTGGCATGGAAACCTTCTGCGTTTAGTACACACCATACTGTGCTCACTGAAATATACCGTCCAGGTATTTCATGTATTTTCTGCCCCTAGCCAGTTCAGGTATTTCATGTGTTCCAACTCAAGCACACCTGGTGCAACTAATGAAGCCCTTGATTAGTTGCATCCAGTGTGCTTGAGACAACACCTGTTTTGCATATTTGTGCTCTTGTGAGGGGTTCTATTCAGGGGGTTGAATAATTTTGAGGCTGGAGAAGTCATTATAAGTTGCATTTTCAGTTGAATTTGGGGAAACCACTTGACGCATTCATTGTGTTGAGCTATTTCAATTGCTTTTGTTTGATTTGTTCATTGCAAACAGCTGAAAGTCTATAAATTTTGACAATAAACCTGATTTGCAATGAGGGTTGAATAATTTTGATTGTAACTGTAAATTGTAATAATTGTAATAATTTTACAAGCTACAATTACAGATACATATTAAAAGGTACAAAAGGCATTCCTTTCTAGGAATTTTGGGGTGTTTGGCTACAGAAATTCAACTGTGAGTTTAGCAAAACAGGAAGATATTTGGTGTAGATTCAATCGCAGGTTAAATCCTGCATGAATTTTAAACATTGTTAAGACACTTGAGTGGGAAAACTATTGCAGAAACATTTTCCCATTCAGGTTTATTCATTTGGCAGATGCTTTTATCCAGTGTGATTTATAAATGAAATGATTTGCTTTTATTATTACAGTTTCTAACTCTCAAAGATGCTTATGGGCTTTTCACTCTTTTTCCTCTTGGCCATTAAATTTATTCAACTGATACAAAAAAAGTCTCAAACAGCAACCTGAATATGAACCCAGTACTTTTGCTGTGTTAAGAATGCACAAAACCAGGCAATTAATTATAAGATATTATTTTTTATTAAGCACACACCACAAATATGTCACATTCTGAAATTCCTCTACTGCTATAATTGAGAGATCTGAATTCCTAGGATGATAGCTTGTGTCTCTTGTATTGTGCTCACACCCGTCCATTTATATCCAGCATATAACCAACCCTCACGCCTTCCCCAACACTAAACCATGTGGTATACTGTGTCATTTCTGACACTTAGACCATTCCAATACAGTTATGAGTCCCAGGCTGTAAATCAGCCTGCGACAAACATTAAGGGCTTATGGGTCAACATGGAATACGTCTCTTTTGTGTACTACAGAAGCACATTACATTTTTATATTCATGGACTGTTCTGTTCAAGATTAGACTTTTCACCCTATTTCTTAAGAGAAGTCAAGTGCATTTATAAAGTGCACATGTCAATGTGCAGCACAGAAAGTTTGGATTAATTCAGGCTGAAAACAAGGAAATAAATATACTGTAACTACAAATACATAAATTCCACATGCATATCAAGTTGTGAGCAAAATAAAATTACCACTTTAAATACAGTAAAAACTTTCAGCTTAATGCCACATTTCATATCTTTCGTTCATTGTTAATGATTGTTAATTCTTGGCAAATCCATGACTAATTGAGCAACTCAATTCAAACAGAAAGCTATGTTTCAAGTTTGGGTGGTGTTCGCGCTTGTGCATTTTCTTACAACTTCATTGTTATGCGATCAAATCAAATAATAATAAGAAAAAATATTACCCTCATATAGTGGTATGGCGTCCCGAATGGTTTCATCTTAAGAATGCGTTTTAATTAACAAGTGTTTCCCAAAACACTTTCTTAATTAAAGTAATATGTACATAATGCTGTTTGGAAATCAACATATAGCCTGACCTATTGTCCTCTTATCTTATCCAAATTGAAGTTTACTAGTGGTGTTATATATTCATATTATTATAAATAATAATAATAATTATAATAATAAAAATCGAGTTTGTTAAATCCCAAAATGTCTTTTGTAAGTTGTTGATTACATTTCTGTCTATTGTTATTTCAAGTCTTTATATTATGATGCGATGTATGTGTAATGGTTTGGCATTCTTCAAAATTCACAGCATTTGTTAAAAATTAGTTGTGTTAAAAAAAAACAGAACAAAACAAAACACTTGGATCATGCTTAAGAAAAGGTGAGTATGAAAGAATACAAAAAATACTGTGAACACAAAAAAATGCAATGATAATAATAATAATAATAATAATAATAATAATAATAATAATAATAATAATATAGAAATTGAAATAAAAACAATTCTATAGAAATAAAGACACGAAAAGATCATTAGATAAAATATAATACATAAAATAAATGATAGTGTCAGTGACAGTAAGAAGAAAATAAAAAAATGTGTGTAAAATAGAATAAAAGTGTAATAATTAAAATAATATAAAATTTATGTAAAGTAACTGCCTGTAACAATAATAAAAATTATAAAAGCTATAGTGAATAAATATTGCTTTTAGCTTTTTTTTTTTTTTTTTTTTGTAATGTGTACAGCCGTGGCCAAAAGTTTTGAGAATGACACAAATATTAATTTTTACAAAGTCTGCTGCCTCAGTTTTTATGATGGCAATTTGCATATACTCCAGAATGTTATGAAGAGTGATCAGATGAATTGCAATTAATTTCAAAGTCCCTCTTTGCCATGAAAATGAACTTAATCCCAAAAAAACATGTCCACTGCATTTCAGCCCTTCCACAAAAGGACCAGCTGACATCATGTCAGTGATTCTCTCGTTAACACAGGTGAGAGTGTTAACGAGGACAAGGCTGGAGATCACTCTGTCATGCTGATTGAGTTAGAATAACAGACTGGAAGCTTTAAAAGGAGGGTGGTGCTTGAAATTATTGTTCTTCCTCTGTTAACTATGGTTACCTGCAAGGAAACACGTGCAGCCATCATTGCTTTGCACAAAAAGGGATTCACAGGCAAGGATATTGCTGCTAGTAAGATTGCACCTAAATCAAGACCTTCAAGGAGAGAGGTTCAACTGTTGTGAAGAAGGCTTCAGGGCGCCCAAGAAAGTCCAGCAAGCACCAGGACCGTCTCCTAAAGTTGATTCAGCTGCGGGATCGGGGCACCACCAGTGCAGAGCTTGCTCAGGAATGGCAGCAGGCAGGTGTGAGTGTGTCTGCACGCACAGTAAGGCGAAGACTTTTGGAGGATGGCCTGGTGTCAAGAAGGGCAGCAAAGAAGCCACTTCTCTCCAGGAAAAACATCAGGGACAGACTGCTATTCTGCAAAAAGTACATGGATTGGACTGCTGAGGACTGGGGTAATGTCATTTTCTCTGATGAATCCCCTTGTCGATTGTTTGGGGCATCTGGAAAAAAGCTTGTCCGGAGAAGAAAAGGTGAGCGCTACCATCAGTCCTGTGTCATGCCAACAGTAAAGCATCCTGAGACCACTCATGTGTGGGGTTGCTTCTCAGCCAAGGGAGTGGGCTCACTCACAATTTTGCCTAAGAACACAGCCATGAATAAAGAATGGTACAAAAACATCCTCAGAGAGCAACTTCTCCCAACCATCCAAGAACAGTTTGGTGATGAACAATGCCTTTTCCAGCATGATGGGGCACCTTGCCACAAGGAAAAAGTGATAACGAAGTGGCTCGGGGAACAAAACATCGACATTTTGGGTCCATGGCCAGGAAGCTCCCCAGACCAGAATTTGTGGTCAATCCTCAAGAGGCAGATGGACAAACAAAAACCCACAAACTCTGACAAACTCCAAGCATTGATTATGCAAGAATGGGCTGCCATCAGTCAGGATGTGGCCCAGAAGTTGATTGACAGCATGCCAGGGCGAATTGCAGAGGTCTTGAAAAAGAAGGGTCAACACTGCAAATATTGACTCTTTGCATAAACTTCATGTAATTGTCAATAAAAGCCATTGAAACTTATGAAATGCTTGTGATTATACTTCAGTAACAGTTAGTAACATCTGACAAAAAGATCTAAAAACACTGAAGCAGTAGACTTTGTGAAAATTAATATTTGTGTCATTCTCAAAACTTTTGGCCATGGCTGTAGTGTAATGATGTTGTGTTCATATTAATGCTGCTGCATTTTCCACAAGTTGTAGTGTGTTTGTTGTAGTAGGAAGTCCCGTGAGTGATGCACTACAATGGTCAAGAGTAAAATTTTTTAAAAAATAAATAAAAAAGCATGCATCAATTACTTGGCATCTTGTAAACGAAGATATGGTCTGATCTGTGTTATATTCATTAAACTGTCACTTACTGTGTCCATTGTCCTGTTATAGTAGTATTGTACTGCCTTGTGTTGTTTGCACGTGCACTTTGTGTAAAAACGTGTAGGTTTTATTTAGTTCTGTGTCATCTCATGTAGTTAATGTGCTGTTTTATGTAGCACCATGGTCCTGGAGGAATGTTGTTTCCTTTCACTTTGTACTGTACCAGCTATATATGGTTAAAATGACAATACAAGTCACTTGACTTGACTTGACTTGAAAGATGATAGTGATTGAATGCAGTTTTAGCAATGTTAGTAATGTGTGGTCAGAATTACATCACTTCGGCTTTAATGTACAATAAAAAGATGCTGGGTTTTTTTCTTCTTCAGATTTTGAAATGATGACAAACAAGTCTGCAAAATATCCATCCTTTAAAGATCCGTAATCTGTAGGTACTTCATTAATGTTTATTGTTCTCCATTGTGAAACTAAATAAAAATAAGAAGCATGGCCTATGGAGCAGATTGCTTTCACGCATGTTCCCTGTTTTACTGTTTGCGTGTATAAAAGCACATGTAAACTTGATAATGCCTACAAAAAAGGTGCAAACTGATTTACTAACAGTGTCTACTGAGGATTGCATTTTTTTCACGAGCAAAATAACATCTTTTTTCGGCTGTTTGTCTTAATGAATATGCAGTTCGTTGAATATGAATGAATGAATATGCAAGTGCAAAATACAAGTCTACCCAAGTAAAATAAATACTTAAAAAAAAGTCTTTACTTTAGCCTTTATTGACGATTTAATATCACCATAATAAAATTGGACTACTATTTAGTATTCACCACACATCAGCACATTTGAATGAGGCGCTCCGTCGCAAAAGATGCCTTGACTACTACTACAAAGTGCACACAGTAATGACTAGAGGACTCGCTCTTAAAACGCTGCATTAGCATCCGTTCTTAATTAGCAGACATGACCATGAGCAGCGCTTCAGTGATTAAGTGATTAGATTAAAAAAAAAAAACTAGGACTGGAAGGACAGAAGCATCAATATATTCTGTAATCTTTTATGTATTAATCTAAACATCACTGACACTCGTAGGGGGAAAAGAGTAGTCAGTGTCCAGACTAAGAAATATTGGACAGGGAGAGAGAGTTTATAAGATTGTTATTAAATAATAATTTATAGTGACAGTGATGGGGAAGCTGAGAGTCAGACGCACTGCATATCTGTGTGTGTGTGTGTGTGTGTGAGAGAGAGAGAGAGCGAGAGAGAGAGAGAGAGAGAGAGAGAGAGAGAGAGAGAGAGAGAGAGCAAGTGTGCTTAACATGTTGACATTTAAGACGTATATTGTATCTACCCTTATTATATACTAAGAGTATGAGAAAGCTTTAGAGGAAAGAAGTTTATTTTCATCACACAGAGAGAGAGAGAGAGAGAGAGAGAGAGAGAGAGAGAGAGAGAGAGAGAGAAACTCAATCTCTGCATCTTGCCTATAATAAATGGGCCTGGCATTCAATCAGATCACTAATCATGCACTAAGCACTCATTATGAATCCGCTGCTGCTGCTTTTGCCTGCAGTTCATTTGAGAAGCCAAGATGCATTAGATCATCACGCTTACATAACACGACTTATGTAACGGTACATAGAAAAGCCCTCTCAGACTCATGCTGGGACTGCACAGCATAAAATCCTATGGAGAAGTTCACAACTGCATTTCTCTGCTGACGTTCAGGACCTGGGAGTGATTGTGTAAAGCCATCAAAAAAAAAAAAAACCCTCATGTTCTAAGAAGCAAAATTTCAGTGCTAAGCGTCATTGCTATACAGTGGATATAAAAACTCTACACACCCCTGTTAAAATGGCAGGTTTTTGTAATGTAAAAAAAAGGAAACCAAGATCAATCATGTCAGAACCTTTTTCACCTTTATTGTGAAATTGCAACATAAAAATATCAAGTGACAAACACCCAGAAAGGTTTTTTGGGGAAAAAAAGAAAAACAAAAAATTTCCAATACCCATCTTGCATAAGTATGCACACTCTTTTATAATTGGGAATGTGGCAGTGTTCAGAATCAACCAATCACATTAAAACTCATGTTAAATACTAAATAGTATACACCTGCCATCAGTTAAAGTGACTGTTACAAAAAGATTTACATGGCATTGGATATACCATGGAACACTGTAAAGACAATAATCAACAAGTGGAGGAAATATGGCATGACAGTGATACTACTAAAAACAGGATGGCCCTCTAAAATAGATGAGAGGATTGGGAGAAAACTGGTCAGGGAGGCTGCCAAGAGGCCTACAGCAACATTAAAAGAATTGCAGCAATTTCTGCCAAGTACTGGTTGCTCCCTGCATGTGACAACAATCTCCTGAATTCTTCATATCTCTGGGTTATGGGGTATGGTGGCAAGAAGGAAGCCTTATTTAAAGAAAAAATAAATAGAAAAAACAAATCTAATCTCCCAAAACCACGTGGAATAATATGTTATGACTAAAGTTGAACTTTTTGGCCATAATACCAAAAAATACAAAAAAAAACTTAACTATATATATATATATATATAAAGGGAAGCATGGTGGTGGCAGCATCATACTTTGGGGCTCAAGGTTTTGGAATAGCCTAACCAGGGTGTGTAGAATTTTTATAGTCAGTTGATTTCAGTTTTATCTGTATAGCGCTTTTAACAATGGACATTGCCACAAAGCAGCTTTACAGAAATATATAACTTTCGGATCTAAATTTTAAATTGATAAATTTATCCCTAATAAGCTATCCAGAGGCGACAGTGGCAAGGAAAAACTCCCTGAGATGACATGAGGAAGAAACCTTGAGAGGAACCAGACTCAAAAGGGAACCCATCCTCATCTGGGTGACACCGGATATTGTAATTATAAATAATCCCCTTCTATAACGGTGTGCTACATGATAAAACAAAAAGTGCAACTGTGTAACCAGGAAATTCACCACAGTCTCAACATGAAGTCTATTCCGCTGAAGTCATGAACTGTCCACCGATAGAGACCTGAGCGCAAAGCCTGTTTGTGCAATTGTTTGTGGCAATTTCGGTCCCAAAACCGTCACCACAACCACAGTCCCAAGACACTGCGCCAAAACTGCCCGCATCAATTGCAGACCAATGCCATCTTCACAGCTTCCAAGTGTGTCCCCAGGCTGTCTATATGGGGCCATCCTCAGCAACAGCGAGTGGCCTCCAAGCGGAACACAACTCCAAGAGCAACACGTACATGATGGCAACTCTGGATAAAATATCTTAATTCTGTATGCAGATGTGTATATAATGTGTATATTGTACACATGAGAGCACTATTGATGCTACAGGCAAGACAAAAAAGCACAAGGGCAATTAAATCAGAACAAATATTAAATAGGCAATCCATAAGATGACCTAAAATTGCTTTTGGGGCCACTCTAAGATCTTAACAGGACTCTAATTGACTGCTTTATTAAAGGCAGGTGCACTTGAAGAGTAATGTAATTAATCCTATAGATAAAAACTCACAGACATCGCTAGTCTCAAGTGAAAACTAATATACACTCAACAACCACTTCATTAGAAACACATGTACTCCTGCCCATACAGCACAATGCATAAAATCATGCAGGTCTAGAGGTTCAGTTATTGTTCACAGCAAACATCAGAAATATCCACCCATCCATCTGTGCCAACCCATCAAAGGGCACAATCGCACACACATTTACACACTATGGACAATTTGGAAATGCCAATCAGCCTACAGCGCATGCCTTTGGACTTAAGGAGGAAACCGGAGTACCCGGAGGAAACCCCCAAAACACGGGGAGAACATGCAAACTCTGCGCATGCAGTGTGGAGGTGGGATTTCAACCCCCAACCCAGGAGATGCGAGTTAACCAACATGCTAACCATTAAGCACCATGCCCCCTTACATCAGAAATATGATTTCAGATGATTGGTTTTTGGTGCCAGATGGGCTGTTTTGTATTTTGAAAAACTCTTGGGATTTTCATGAGCAACAAACTTTAGACTTTACACAGACTGGTGCGACAAATGTCCAGTGAGCGACAGTTCTGCATGTGGAAACGCCTTGTTGATGAGACAGGTGAGAAGAAAATGGCAAGACAATGCTTCACAGTCATTCAAACAACCAAACTATATAAGCATGGTGAGCAGAAAAGCATCTCAATACATCAAACCTTGAGGCTACAATAGCAGAGAACCACATCAGGTTCCACTCCTAGCCAAGAAAAGGAATCTGATGCTACAGTGGGACACCTAAAGGTCTCCTAGCAAAGTTTTCAAGCCACCATCATTCTTTGGCAGAGAAGTTTTGAGTTGTATTTCCACGGACAACAAATTCAAGAACCTTGAAACAAACGTCAGTGTAACTGTTGATTGATATATGGCAAAAAAAAAAAAAAAGTAAAAAAAAGAAAGTGCCTCATGGACATGGTTTGTAATTCACTTACTGACTCACTCACATTGAAAGAAAATAATAATAATAATACTCAGGTTTTCATATTATAGATACAGAACTGAAAATAATCTATAAACATGTGTATGTATAGGTAGAAAAAACTTTTAACAGACAATGACTATTGAGAATTATTTTAATACAAACCCCACAATAAGTAACCTAGATCATAAATACTGGATGTCAGAGAGGTAGTAGGTAATAATTGCTAAACTAGATTTAAAATTAGGTCCATTATGTTTGTATTCATACAAGTTTCCTGATTCACCCGCAACGCCAAACCTTATTGTAAGATAGATACTGCGAGGGCCAAACAAAGCCCTATAGAGGAGACAGAATCAAATACAAATGCTAACATTGCCTTTTCCCTGAAGGCTGTTTGGCAATAAAAGCAGAGACCTGATTTTCATTCAGATAGCAAGCTCGCCGGTATTGCTCCGTGCTCCTCGGCCCTGCTTTACAGCGACGGACGGATGCGTGCTGATCTTCCCGTGGTTCTCGGGGATTCTGGGCTATTTCCTCTGCCTACCAGAAACAACACTACGCATCATATTATTGTGTTATTCCCTCCCTGTGTTGATTTGGGTGGAAATGAACGTTTGGAAAAGGATTTGCAGAGACATCCCGCAGCTGAGCTGTGTAGCAAAGAGGGCACTTTTTTCATTTTTATTTCTACTTACAGTATAGTATAGTGCAGGAAAAGAAAATTCACATTTAGAGTTAGCCTTACTGCAAAATATAGCTTCAAAATTTCATATTGCTTCGTTAATAGCTTAGATATCCATTACCAAGTTCATGCATTCAGCTTCGTGGTAGGTGTATTACAGTTAACGGGCAAAAGTTTGCATCCCCGCATAGTTTGGAATTTATGTGCATCATTGCAAAGGAGAAATCTGGCAATCCTTTGAAAAGATGGTTTGCCTTCACTCTTTTAGTGTCCGGGCCTGATCTGAAGAAGATGTACAGTATCTGACATGTCACGAAGAATGTGTAGGAGGTGGACTACGGGTGTTGGATGTTACAGGAAGATTCAAAAGCTTCTCAAAGGATATACAAAAGACATAGTTGTAAAGGCATTAATGTTGGACATACAGTACTGTGCAAAAGTTTTAGGCACATGCAAAGAAATGCTGTAGAGCAAAGATGCCTTCAAAATAACGAAATTAAATGTTTCTACGTTAAAAAAAACAACTGTAAAGAGCAGTAAACAGTAGTAAATGAAACAAAGTCAATATTTGGTGTGATAAAAAAAATTAAAATAGTAGTCTCCGGTACAGTTTGTGCAGTTTTATAAGTAAATGAGCTGGTAAGTTTTATTGAGCATCTTGCAGCCACTTCTGGAGACTTTGACTTTCGCACTTGCTTCTTAGTTTTGCAGCAAAACCCAGTAGCCTTCATTGTGTTTTTGTCTGAAAATTGTCTCTTATGTCTTGATGAACTGGTCCCCCAAATGGTCATAAAATTCAATGAATTAATAACATAAGAGTGATGGTCCAAAGGGAAACCATCAGCAAATTGAAACTTATTAGTTGCTGGATTAATTGTAACCAAGCAAAAATTTGTTGCATTGCGGGGGGCACGGTGGCTCCTCTGGGGATGGGGGTTCACCTCTGGCCTGTGTGCGTGGAGCTTGTATGTTCTCCATGTGCTTCAGGTTTCCTCTGGGTACTCCAGTTTCCCCCCCCAGCCCAAACTGTCCATAGTGTGTGAATGGGTGTGTGATTGTGTGTGTGTGTGTGCGATTGTGCCCTGTGATGGGTTGGCACCCCATCCAGGGTGTCCCCTGCCTCATGCCCCAAGTTCCCTGGGAGAGGCTCCAGGCTCCCCCGTGGCCGTGTGTAGAATAAGCAGTATAGAAAATGGACAGAAAGAGTCTCCAACATCAGAGACAAAGTTTGCAATTTCACAGTAACAAGACAAAGCTTGTAACTTTGAAAGAGAAAAAAAGAGACGATGGTTTAATTCTGAGTAAACACAAATTGATATCACTGCAAACTGGAGGAATTAAATGATTAGGACATGCTGTTATCAGGAGAGAAAAAAACACCACCGTGTCGGTGATTATTTTCTTATATCAGCACACCCCTAAGTGTTTCATTCCTTACTTGAGACACAGGCTAGATTGTCACTGAAGTGACAGCACATGACATGCTTGTTGGAAAAATCAGCATACAGTGTACATTTTTAAACAACTATGGCTACCTTGCTGAGGAAGCATTTATTTTGGAGATGGAGGGAATTGAGGGCAAAGCAGGACCTAATCAGTCTTCCTCTCTATTGTTTACAGTGTGTGCTGCATGGATCAATCTGACATTGCATAAAAGTCATCTGATCCTTTTTTAAACAAATGGAACACTGATTAATAATTCATTCATGCATTGATTTGGTTTGACCTTTATGTCACCGAGCAGGTCAATTATCTTATGGAGAAGGAGGAGGGGGAGAAAATATGTAAATAGAAGTGTTCCCAGGGTTCTATTAATGTTTGAACACTCCCATTTATCATGATTATGGGCGTGAAAAGCCGAAAAAGTTATTCACTGGATGCTGACAGCTCACTGTTTGCTTAACTATTAACACTGACTTCAGTAATGCCCAGTGGTGGAGTAATTATAAAACAGGTTCGTGATTGTGTCTGAGATGAGACTTGTAATGGAGCAGAGCTGTCAGGAGATCTATGGGCCTGAACAGCTGCGAGACATTCGGCGGCGGATCTTTGCTTCATGAAAGCAAAGCCAGAAGGAGTTCAAGTTCAAGGAGTTCAAGTCTCTGCCTCCCTGGTGTACAGCAAGCAAGTGATGCGTATTGGACGAGCACCAGTTGCTTTGAATTTTATGACAAAAACATTTTTCTCTCCCCCATGTCATAAGACCAATTGCATCAGTGTGAAACGATGGCAGGAAAATAAAAACAAGTCTGGATGTGAAAAGATCAATTCTGTAATGAGTTCCATAATGAATCATCTCAGTTACATGTGTCTGCTAGATGAAAGCTGGGAGAGTATTGGTTTCCAGCATATTTAATGAAAACGTGGCATCATAGACCACACTAATGAACAAGACGCCGCTGTGCCATCCCTGGACGATCATGTTGACCAACTCGCAAGATCAAGCTGTGAATATGTCATACTCCGGGCTGTAACTTACATATGTTCTTCATAATGATGCACTCGATAAGTTGAATACTACAGCACACATGGAAATTCATTATGGTCTGCTTCTGTCTATACTGTCCAACTAGTGCGAAATCCCTCATCACTGTGGGTGGATTCTGGAAAAGTGAAGAAAAATATGGTTTTGTCCAAAATTGGGTTACAATCCCAGTAATATGACATCCCTGCACTCACTGGCTGGCCACAGCCTCAATTCTTTGTGGCATAGATTCCACAAGGTCTTGGAAACATTCCTTTGAGATTCTGGTCCATGCATCACTCAATTCCTGCAGATTGTTCATGTGCACTTTCATGCTGCAAATCTCCTGTTCTACCACATCCCAAAGGTGTACTATTGGATTGAGATCCGGTGACTGGGAAGGCCACTGAAGAACACTGAACTTATTGTCGTGTTCATGACACCAGTTTGAGATGACTTTTGCTTTGTGACATGGTGCATTATTATGCTGGGATTAGCCATTAGAAGATGGGTAAATTGTGGCCATAAAGGGATGCACATACAATCCCCTCTGAAAGTATTGGAACAGCAAGGCAAATTCTTTAGTTTTTGCTATAACAAAGTGTGTCTTGCTGGCCAGGTGCCCCCTCCCCCCAAAAAAAAAAACAAAAACAAAAAAAAAACTAAAAGAAGCTGTGAAATAAGTCTGGAAAAGCAACACAAAAGAACAATGCAACAGTTTGGTGATGTCAGTGGGTCTCCCGCTTGATGCAGTTATTGTAAGTAAGGAATATACAACCAAATATTAAATGCTATTTACTTCAATTTACTTTAAGACTATCTGTACCAATACTTTTGCTGACCTAAAAATTTGGGTGGTCTGCCCAGAGAAGACAGCAGCGTTTCTGGATCATGTTCACATATGACTTCTTCTTTGCATGATAGAGCTTTAACCTGCATTTGTGGATGGCACGGCGAACTGTGTTCACAGACAATGAGTTCTGGAGGTGTTTCTGAGCCCATGCAGTGATTTCCATTACAGAATCATGCCTGTTTTTAATGCAGTGCCACCTGAGGGCCCGAAGATCACGGGCATGCGATATTGATTTTCGTCCTTGTCCCTTGCGCACAGAGATTTCTCCAGATTCTCAGAATCTTTTGATGATATGATGTACTGTAGATGATGAGATATTCAAAGTCTTCACAATTTTACATTGAGGAACATTATTCTGAAATTGTTCCACAATTTGTAGACAGTTTTTCACAGATTGGTGAACCTCTGCCCATCTTTACTTCTGAGATACTCTGCCTTTCTAAGATACTCTTTTTTTATACCCAATCATGTCACTGACCTGTTGCCAAGTAACCTAATTAGTTGCAAAATGTTCATCCAGCTGTTTCTTTTTAAAGTAGTAACACTTACTTTTGTTGCCTCTGTCCCAACTTTTTTGAGACATGTTGCGGCCATCAAATTGTACATTGAATGGTACATTTCCTCAGTTTAAACATTTGATATGTTTTCTATGTTCTATTGTGAATAACATATGTGTTTATGAGATTTGCAAATCATTGCATTCTGTTGTTATTTACATTTTACACAGCGTCCCAGCTTTTTTGGAATGTGGTTGTATGATTGGATTTTGTTGTTGTAGGAGTTATTACAGCAAAAAGCTGTGAATTAGTTTTATTATTTATTTTTTTATTTTTATTTTTTTAAAGTCAATACTTGGCAGCCAGTACAGTAAGTAGTCTCCATTAACACTGAGATGGCACTGTATTTATTTCTCTTCACAAAATTCTTGGAACAGATAATACAGTACAGGGAGCAGCAATGAACAGAGAGTTTAAGGTCCTAGATTTTCAACTGGATTAAAGTCAGGGCTCTAGGTTACTTAAGGACATATTTTCTTTTAATCTAAAATATTTTAGCTTCTTAGAAGAGATTAGCCTTGTATTGTATACTACAATTCTCATTGTAATGTACCTTGCAAATATTAAAAATAAAATCAAGAAGTGCATGTGTGTCAGGAGATTATCTCACGTGACTGCTAGTGCACAGTGAGAGATATAGGGATGTGGGTGTTTCCATGGCAATGCTAGTTTGTGATCATCTTGAAGATCTTGGTATACGACTTAGTGTAAGATAAGTAAGTGAATGAGGATTTTATCATGTTTAATACTGATGTATTTAATCGAATATATTCCCAACGTTCAGCCTCCATTCTGCAGACAAAAGAAATCAAGCGTGGGTTGATTAAAGCTCCTTTAAGTTAAAAATGCAAAGTTATATTCTTCAAACTTATATCAGCACTCGTTGATGATGAATATTACTTTTATACACAGGAGTAATCGCAGTGTATCCTATCAGAAATGAATTAAACTATGCAAACAAACTTTCCTAACCATTTCAGCGTGAACACACCATGTCAGCAGTTGGAATCACACAGCATCGCTGTCAGAGAGGGATATTTGTCATCCGCTTTCCAGCTCTGAATAAACACATTTATGTGGAGTGCTGAGCCAGGCTTGGCTAGATTTGTTTTTATGGGATTTTATATGATTGTCCTCACAGGTCGGTGCTTAGCAGGAAAAAAAAAGACAGAACAATGCAGACTGGACAAAACCATCAGGCAAACTCACACATATTCTTTTTCTACGGCTCTCCCTGCCTTCCTCCACACATTCACTCTGCCAGTTACCTGACTAGTCAGTATTCACCGAAACGATGCAGGACATTTTAATTACTACACACACACACACACACACACACACACACACACACACACACACACACACACACACACTGGAAACATGTTTGCTCCATCTACTGGTAGGAACAGAAAACCCTCCATAGCTGCTAAGCAAATTGAATTTGAAGTTTATAAGGGATTCATTCTGTTTATTTCTTCATTTCTTCAGATGACAGAACAAAAAGTCTAATTCAAAACGTTCGGGAGAGTGCTAAGCAGATATTATAACACAGAGACATGCTGGTTTTCAGCCCTTTTAGAAATTCTCTTTCATATTTTGTTGTAGCATGAGTAGTGGTATATGCAGCCATAACCAGGCTAAAAGTTATTGCACACCGCTCAAGGGCTTGCCCATGGTTTCTTTTTCCTGTTTGATGAATAATTAAGGAATCGGAGTTGATATTGCTAAAATAATAATAATAATAATAATAATAATAATAATAATAATAATTAAAAAACGGAAATTTATTGCTTTGCATGTAATGTTTCAGGAACTACATCTTTTTCTTAATGAGCCGTATATATTAGGAAGATGCAGACACTTACAGTATGTTTAGAACCAAAATATTAATATTTGTTACAAAATGAATTGAGTGGGTCAAATGCATATACACCATTTTTAAACACACACACACACACACACACACACACACACACACACACACACACATATATATATATATATATATAATTGTTATTATTATTATTATTATCATTATCAGAATACTAAAAACATAAATGAAAGTAGTTAAATTGTATTTATTTATTTGCTTACTTGTTTGTTTGCTTGTTTGTTTGTTTACTTACTTATTTTTTTGTTGCTGACACAATAATCTACAATGCATAATGTTAATCTTTTTTAAAACATATTTCATTTTTTACATTTTTAAACAATAAAAAAATCAAAGCCCATACAGCCACCCTCACACACACACACACACACACACACACACACACACACACACACACACACACACACACACACAATCAAACAAATTAAATTTAAACTAAAATTCAGTTATTCAAATAATAACTGCAAGCAAAGAAATAATAATAATAATAATAATAATAATAATAATAATAATAATAATAATAATAATACAAAGAAAGAAATTAAATAGCCCTGCACTGCCTCTGCTGTTTGACCATTTCACAATGATTGAAATCTGTAGGCATGACAGCAGGCAGTTTTGTGCGCGCTTGCAGCATATAAAAAGAAGAAAGGAGGCGGCAACTGGCTGCCATCGCCCCACTGAAAACAAATTGCTTTCTTTCCAGGGATTCTGGGAGGGTTTGGGAGCGCCGAGCGCGGATCAGAGCGCGTAAAGGATGTGTAATGGGTTCCATGCTTGTGAAATCATAAACAGGATGGAAGCGGCCCGAAAGCCCAGAAACGCTCTCAGCCACTCTCAGTAAAGGCGTTACGCTTTAAAGCTCCACTATTCCCCAGATGGATTGCATACACGCCACACTAAACTCCGCACTCCGACTGCCAGCAGTGTTTCTCGCTCTCTTTCTCTCTCACTCTCTCTCTCTTTTCCACCACTCATCCCTCCCTTCCAAAAATCTGACACGTCTTTGCCAGCTACCACTGCTTTCGTGCTCATCTTTTCCTCACCTGAAGCCACGAACATTGATCGCAGTTAGCGTCACCGCCGCTTCACCATCATCTCACACCGAGAAATTAACCAGAGTACAGAAAAAAGTTCAAGATATCTTTTTAGACAACAGCGAAATTAAGAAAAATGGATAAAAAGCAAAACCAAAGTTGTTAATGTCTGCTAATGTTATTAGCTGAGTAATTAGCGACAGCATGTGCGTGGTTATTCCTAATTGAGGCTATTTAATCATATTATTGGTCATTCAATGCAATAAGCAATGATATGGCTCTGGCTAAAAGTGTTCCTGCTGGGTTTCACAGGACTAAAGCTCAAAAGCACCATGAAATCCATGCAGCAAAGCTCTCTAAAGTATCGACCAGGTATTGTAGCAGAAGAAGGACTAGAAGCTAAAAGCATGTGGTTTTTTGGCTCTTACACTGCATGGGCGCAAAATAAAACCTTATATGACCAATGGAAAATGTTCTAAACCCTAAAAAAAAAAGAAGACTGTTAAGGCTTTTTCCAATGCTTTTCACTTGCACAGAGTTCTCAAATAAGAGTAAATACTACTAACCCCATTTCCAGAAAAGTTGGATTTTTTCTAAAATGCAATAAAAACAAAAATCTGTGATTTGTCAAGTCTCTTGAAACTTTAATTAACTGGCAAAAGTACAAAGAAAATATATTCAATATTTTCACTGACCAACTTAATTGTATTTTGTAAATATAAACAAATTTAGAATTTGATGCCTTCAACACACTCAAAAAAAGTTGGGACAGAGGCAAAATAAGACTGAAAAGTTTATAGAATATTCAAGTAACACCATTTTGGAGGATCAGGTTAATTGGTAACAGGGGAGGGGATCAGGATTAGACATAAAAGGAGCATCTACCAAAAGCTCAGTCTTTGCAAGCAAGGATGGGTCATGGCTCACCACTTTGTGCCAAACTTTGTGAGATAATTGTCAGTCAGTTCAAAAAGAACATTGCTCAACACAAGAGTGGAAAGAAGTTAGGTCTTTCATCATCTAGAGTGCATACCATGGTGCACCACAGAACAGTATGCAAGACAACACGCATAAACAACAGTGTAAGATGAGTGCAAGACAATAAAGACTCAGAACAGAATAGAAACACAAGAGAATAAATACACAGGACCATATATACACAGAACGTGGGCTGTAAACTGTAAACTATTCTGAAGGTTGTAATGATATCACTTTCACTATATAACACTATGAACATGTAAAATCCAGCTCATAATGATTTATGAGAATGGTCAGTAGTGCAGTCGCTGTCCTTTTATCTTATAACATGAGTTCTAAGCTGAGGTATTAGCATGTTAGCAGCGTGCGGAGTGATGGGGTGTGAAGGAGTGTCTATAAAATGACTCTCAATAGCCATGTAAACACAAACATGCATTCCGGACTGTACGGCAGTTTTCCAAAGGGGTTTTCTCAGCCATTTAATACTTTTCTCCTGAGGTTACGGCTTAAACCATTGTTTGCGGTTCAAACCATTGACTGCTGCACCTTTAAGTCTTAATAATCACATAAGTCGAAATAGCCATGTTCACAATGATTTTTTTCATGAATTGAGGTCCAGGGCTTCTGTATTATTGCTCTTCATTCTTCAAAACTCCAAAATAATGCGCTTTAGGCAATTAAGCAATTAAGACACCAACAGTTGAACATTACTTTTTATAAATGAGAGGGAGGGTTTAGCCCTGCGTGTCCATTTATACCAACCACTTCTGCTTACAGTTTTTCTACTAAGACTTCCAACTTTTCCTTTTATCCCATATGCTTTATTTTCCCCTGACTGTTAAAAATTGATCATTTTAACAAATGCCATATGGTAGTCTTGCCGGTGGTGTCTTGTTGTACTGCTCTCAGCTCAGAGTGTAGGTCAGTTTTCAATCAGTAACAATACTATTCATGAAAACTATAATTCTCTTACACCATCTGTCAATTTATGAACGTGTGGAAACTTGTATTTTATGAAGCCATCTGGAGTGTAATTAGCAATTTTATTCACAGCCTATAACAGGATTTTAGCATGACAGGTCACTATGGTGGAATCTATGGTTTGCTCTTCCACAAAGTTATATAAAGTTAATAAGTAAGTGAATGAGTGTTCAGTATTTTCATCTTTTACTCCTTTCTGAAGCACCCATGCCGTATTATCAAATATTTTTTGATTTACTTGTGAGCATTCACAGTTTGGCCTGTTGTTTATAAAGAAAATACTTACACATGTGCATTTATTTTTATTAAGCTGATGAGCCAGACCTCATTTTTAGGCTGTATAGGCATGCAACTGTTTCTTGGCACTAATTTGTTCCCATAAACACAGAATACAAATCTAGAAAAGCAGGATTTGACAAATGGGCTGTCAGATTTTCTTCGACTGCCTTTCAAGCCCAGAATTTATTCATCTCCGAACAGCAGTATCACATATAACTTGTTTATGTGAATTGTGTGTCTACAGGTTTGTTTTGTTATCTGGCGTGCCACACGACTGACAGACCTGAAGTTCAAACCGTGCTTTAGAAGCCGAGAGAATACATGACTCCACAAATAGCGTGGAGCACAGAGCGTCGCCCCGAGCAAGGAACAAAAAAAAATGCTCTTCACTGAAATGTTTTTTTTCACTTGCCATTTAATTTTTCATACATTCAACTATGATGTACCTATTATAGCCAAAAAAACCTAATGTAATAAAACAGGTAATGGACTCAATAAATAAATAAGTAAATAAAACCTGATAAACAAACAAATAGCAAAATAATTGCAGAAGAAAAAGTCATATATGCACATATAAATATTGGATGTGTTGTATATACAGTACATTTATTTATTTGTGCATATCGATTTATATATTTGTATATATCAATTTATATATATATATATATATATATATATATATATATATATATATATATATATATATATATATATATATATATATCAATTTATATATATATATATCAATATATATATATAAATATGTTATATTTGTATATATTGAAAACATCTTCTGAACTGGGAATTATATATTAATTTATAAATGTATTTATATTTGATTGGGTGGTTGGTTGGTTGGTCGGTTAGTTGGTTAATGTTTTGTCTACTGGTTGGTTGGTTGCTTGATTGGTTGTTCAGCTTGTTGGTTGGTTGTTTTTTCATCTACTGGTTGGTTGGTTCATTGGTTAGCTTAATGGTTGGTTGGTTGGTTGGTTTATTGGTTTGTTGGTCAGTTGATTGACTGGTTGGTTGG
This sequence comes from Cranoglanis bouderius, assembly GCA_023630585.1. Lineage (NCBI taxonomy): Eukaryota > Metazoa > Chordata > Actinopteri > Siluriformes > Cranoglanididae > Cranoglanis > Cranoglanis bouderius. Next base: position 15,241,602 of record CM042558.1, read on the forward strand.
TTGGTTGGTTGGTTGGTTTATTGGTCAGTCAGTAGGTTAGTTGTTTGGTTGTTTGGTTGTTTGCTTGCTTGATTGATCACATCAGATCTTCTATATTTTAGCCAAAACGTTTCCCAGAATTGTTTCCATTTAGGATAGTCTATTCCTAAAAGCTAGTACATTAGACTTTTTTGTGAATGGAGGCTAATAACAGGCCTTGGAAAAAAAAAGAAAAACAAACAAAAATAAGGCAAATGGTGGGTAATTAATTGCACCCTACGTCTCAGTCTTTTCATGCAGTTGTTTAAGGAAAGAGGTGTATCTGTACCTGACTATTATTGTTTTGTTTTGTTTTTTAAGTGCACTTGCTGTCTTCATTTTAGTATTTTTGGAAATACTAAAAGTACTTTGGTCTCTCTTTTGTTGACAATTTGCCATTTCCTGCATGGTATATTTAGCACATGTTTCCAGTGTGCCAGCAGAAAGAAAGAAAACAACTCTGCAAATAATCTGGTACATTCTAGATCACAGGTTCATAACCCTGGTCCTGGAGTACCCCCTTTTGTGCACATTTTAGTGTTTTCCCTGCTCTAACACATCCAATTCAACTCAGGAAGGACTGGCAATTAGCTGGTTACTTCAATCAGGTGTTCTGAGAGCACTGAAAACAACACCAGGTTCTCCAGCACCATGGCTGGGAATCTAGATCTGCATCACCTAAGCATGTGGATGCAACATAGTGTTTCAGACTCTTTGCTTAACACCACCTGACAACTTGGTTGACATCTCAAAGACTTCCTTAATATATTCTTAAACCTTTTGGCATCACTTTCCTGCCCCAGATCTCATGAATAAGGCATGTGGCCCAGTCAGCAAGTGAGCATGAGAAGAGAAGGCCAGGCTCCATCCATCACTGTCTTGGTGTTTTGCTGGCAAGCTACATCAGCTCCCCCAATTATCGCTCCCTCCCTCCATCCCTGCTGTCAGTAAACAGGTAAAAGAACTAAGGTGGGGAGGGTGACGAGTGGAGGCGCAAGCATTTAGCGGGCATAAATCTTTAGGAATCAAAGAACATGCTGGTGAGCTGTCTGCTGTAGGCAAAGGAATGTGTTTCTTCTGAAACAAGGTAAAGCAATATGTGATGAAGACAGCATTCTGCAAATCCAGGGGTTTTGTTTGTAGTAAATTGTGTGTGTGTGTGTGTGTGTGTGTGTGTGTGTGTGTGTGTGTGGTAAGGAAAGGGGGAATTCCGGTAATACATTGGACTGTGGAACTGTACATACATTCAGTGAACACATAGAATTTATTGCATAGAATTAATACAGACTCTGGACAATTAAGTAACAACAAGAGATGCTGTTATAGGAAAATAATCAATAATGGGTTGCTGGGATGCTGTTACAAACATGAAGTCTGTTTTCTTATAACACCACATCCCAAAGTGTTTTGTTCGTCTTATACAACAGCAATTTTCCTACTTTTAAAAATCCATTTATGGTTGCATTTAATGTTGTGGAACATCTATGAAATAAGTACATTTCTGTCATCACTTACATTTTCGCAGCTATAAACAGTTATTCATTCACCTTATCTTAAAGTTAGTAAGAAAAACAAATATGGAACTTGTTATGGAGAAACCACAAAACACAATGCCCCATGGTGGGAAAACTTACCTCTGTATTATACAAAGAACTGACAGTGGAGACTCCTTCCATAATTAGTAAGTATATATTCTTTAGCCCTTTACTAAAGTGAGTTTCATTTATGTAGTGTTATACACTATCTAGCCTAAGAACATCATCCTAGAGGAAAAATGTTACCACATTTTAGCCTACCCCCCAAAAAGAACCCAAACAAAAACATTGTATCTAGGATCTAAAGATGTTTACATAACAACTATGGAAGGAGTCTCCAGTGTCAGCACTTTGTAATAGCCAGAGATGAAGGTGAAAGATTAAGTTTTCTGACATGGGAATATCTTCAGAATGGAGAACTTGTGGAAACAACAGTTTATAGCTGCAGTACCTTAAGTGATAACAGGAACTAACTTGTTTCTTGGACAGTAAAAGTCCAAGAAACTCGTTTAAGTCCAACTAACTTGTTTCCACAACAGTAAAAGTAGCTATAAATGAATAAAATGGACATGTAATTTTAAAAATAAATAATTGGAATTGGAAATGAATCAACTTCAGGATGATAACAATAACTCCACTTAACCTACGCACACCATGTTGTTGATTATTTCCTTATATAACAACTTACCTTGTTGTGTTTTATTCCTTACTTAATTTTCAACCGAGCTAGATATGTTAGTAGTGACAGTTTATGTAACTTATGGCTTACCTAACAAATACAAATCCACATAGACATACAGTCTTAATTTCATTGAACTGAAGTTTTCAACTTCATGTGGTCAAGGATAAACTCAGATATGACTCTGATTTACAATATTGTTGCTATTCGTTTTTATTTCTTCTGTTTTTGTGTATATCTCATACTAAATAGTTTTATACTAAATAGATCTTCAAATGAAATACAACATAAAACAAAGGCAACCTGAGTAAACACACAATACAGTTTTTATTTATTTATTTTTTTTATTGAAGCAAAAAAAGTTGTCCAACACCTATCACCAATGTGAAAAACTAATTGTCCCCTTAAAATTCAAATCTGGTTGTGCCACCTTTAGCAGCAATAACTGCAACCAAATGCTTCCAATAACTTTCACTTACTTCTAGGACTAGGACTTACTCCTATGCTTTGGATCATTGTCTTGCTGCATAATCCAGTTGTGCTTGAGTTCAATTTAAGGACTGAAGACCAGACATTGTCCTTTAGGATTTTCTGGTAGAGAGCAGAATTCATGTTTCCCTCAATTACTACAAGTTGCCCAGGCCCTGAAGCAGCAAAGCATCCCCACACCATCACACTTCCACCACCATGCTTGACTGTAGGTATGATGTTCTTTTTGTGTAATTCTGTGTTTAAGCCAGATGTAATGGGGCCCCTGTCTTCCAAACAGTTCCAAACAGAACATACTTCCAAAAGATTTGAGGATCAAGGTGTGTTTTGGCAAAATTCAGACGAGCCTTAATGTTCTTCTGTGTTAGTAGTGGTTTTACCTCGCCACTGTTCCATAGATGCCTTTTTTTTCTGATAGTGGAGTCATGAACAGTGACCTTCTATTGATGTAAGAGAGGACTGTAGGTCGTTTGTGTTGTCCTTGGCTCTTTTGTGACTTCCTGGATGAGTCTTTGCTGTGCTCTTGGAGGAATTTTGGAAGGTCGGCCACTTCTGGGAAGGTTCACTACTGTGCCGAGTTTTTCCATTTGGAGATAATGGCTCTCACTGTGGTCCTTTGGAGTCACAGAGCCTTTGAAATAGCTTTGTAACCCTTCCTAGACTGATGTATTTCAATCACCTTCTTCCTCATCATTTCTGGAATTTCTTTCAGTTTTGGCATAGTGTGTTCCTGAGTAATACCTTTTAACCAACTTCATGCTGTTGAAAAAGTTCTATTTAAGTGTTGATTTGATTGAACAGGGTTTGCAGTAATCAGGCCTGGTTGTGTCTAGTCCATCTGAACCCCATTATGAATGCAGTTTCATAGATTTGGGGAATTAGTAACTATGGGGGCAAATACATTTTCACACAGGCCCAGTTGGTATTGGATAACTTTTTTGCTTCAATAAATAACTTTATCATTTAAAAAAACTGTATTTTGTATTTACTCAGGTTGCCTTTGTTTTATCTTAGATTTTGTTTTAATTTCTGAAACAATTTAGTATGAGATATACACAAAACCAGAAGAAATCAGGATGGAGGCAAATACTTTTTCACAGCACTGTAGCTGAGGCATCTTTGAGTGAGAATCGGTGTTCCACCCTGCCAATGAGCGAAGGAGCTCATGATCTGAGGCTGCACCTTTACAGAGAGGTTTTCATGTTCTACCTTTCACCTGCTTTTCCCCTGTCAACAAACAAGCTGAGCTGTTTAATGGAAACGTCAGGAGGCGAATGTGTTTTGTCGTCCAGAGAGGCTGCTGAGCCTCCGGCTCTATCCGTATCAGGGCTAAGACGCATAACCTCTTGTTCTGCCGAGACAGAAGGAGTGATGAGGGGAAAGTGTTCTCTGCCAGGGGTGAGGTTTCAATACATAAGACTCTATTATGGTTCTGTTAAGAGGTGTAGTGGAGGCCTATATTCAGCAATAAGGAAAGAGATGTGGAAGGTAAATATATTGTGTTGAGTGGAAATAGAAACTCAATTATTAAATAGAAACTTTCAATTATATAAAATTCCAAGCAATCATCAGGGCTTATAGCACAACACAAAGCGTATACTGTATGTTTATAGCATATACATACCATATCGTCGTCTTTAGGTTTTATTATACCATCATGCTGGTGAATTCTCAAATCTGACTGGCCAGAAAGTGTCGATTCATTTCTCTATAACAGCAATTCTGAAAGTAGTGCCAGCAGCAAGATTTATATTAATTCATTCGTAATTTGTTATTGTTTCTATAAGAATTATTTGTTTGCATGGTGGACACTTTACATAACCTGATTAACAGGTGTGTTGTTACTTCTCAAAGAAAAACTTTTTTTTTTTCATAATTGTTGGTATGGTGAAAGTTTCTGTATGAAGAAATTTATTTAACATATATGGAAGGAGTCTCCAGTGTCAGCATTTTTCTAGTAATAATTTTCCACAATCGGAAGCTCACTTCCTGGTTTCTCGGTAACATGACAAGCTGTGTCTTATTAACTTAACTTCAAGAGAATGAATAAAGAGCGGCTAGTGTAGGAATGATGGGTCTTAGCTGTTTAAATTGGAACTAACTTGTTTAATGGGCAACGATAAATGTACCTATAAATAGATAAAAAGTGCAAGGTTTCGTTCTTTAATGAAAAAATGCTACATTGGCTAATTTTTGTAGTATAAAAAGACAAACACTTGCAGTTACTGGAAATAATGAACTTATGGGCTGTACCATATCCAACATTGATTGTTTTAATATAAAAGCACATCCTGATATTATTCTTTACTTATATTTCGTTACATTCTCATGTTACTATATACATTTTCTATTCTGTGCTTTACAAAGTGTCACTATGATCCAGTCTCATGGGTATTTTCGGAAAAAACGCAACCAACGAAAGCACAAAATGTTAACGCACAAGGATTTTGAGTGAAGCAGAGCTCTTCATCATTTCATTTGTGTTATTGTTCACTTGTCCATGGGTGGTGTCCGGATGCCACTGTGCTCAGCTAGAGATGTGCCTCGCACAAAATCACGAATGTCGTTAGTGTTCAGTGCTCTGTGTCGGAGGTTAATGGTGCTTTGGCTGTTGTATGATATCACGAGGAAGCTGTAGCAGAAACGTCATTAACATGAATGAGCAAAGATATCAGCTGTGTTTTCTCCTGACCCACCTGAAATGGCCTACCATGGCGTGAATGAGACTGCAGACATTTATCTGTTTCTTCTCCCTCATATTTTTTTCTCCTTTACTGATTTCCCCGACATTTTATTTTTCTATGAAATGCAACACAACTGTGAGTCCTCTTAGGCGTGCACAATGAGCCGCGATGAACTCCATATGCCTGTCTATTTTATAATAACAAAAACATCATCATTTAGCTTCAGGGCAGCCTCTGATACTCCCCATTTACAAATCACCACGAACAAACTCCCTGATGCTGCCACTTCATTCTCATCAACAGCATTTATGACTTTGGACTTGGCTCATATGTGCAAAGTTGGAAACCTTTCTTTTTTTTTTTAAATCGTTATCCAAACAAATGTCATTCTGCAGCCAAAAGGTGTTGATAAATTTTCTATAACAGCAGCTCTGATAATAATTTTGGCAGTATTTTTGCATGTGTTCTCATGTTCATCTGTTCATCTGTGGAGTTCCAAAAGCAGCACACATTTTAAGATGTCTTTAGCTAAGACATTTTCACTTTAAATGAGTTGTAAAGATTATCCAGAGTCCAGACAAATCCTTGTCTCCAAACACAGACCTCCATAATCCTACTTTTATTGAGATCAGATGTGATCTAGCTCCAGTCTAGCTACAGTCCCCTCCAAAAGTACTGGAACAGCAAGGCCAATTCTATTGTTTTTGCAGTACACTGAAGACATTTGGGTTTGAGGTCAAAAGATGAATATGAGACGATAGATACATAGAATTTCAGCTTTTATTTCATCATATTTACATTGAGATGTGTTAAAGAAATTTGAACATGGCACCTTTTGTGGCAGACCACGCAATTATTAGGCAAGAAAAAGTAATGGAACAGATAGTCTTAAAGTAAATTACAATAAATAACACAAACATTTAATATTTGGTTGCATATCCCTTGCTTGCAATAACCCAATCAAGCTGGAGACCCACTGAAATCACCAAACTGTTGCATTCTTCTTTTGTGATGCTTTTCCAGGCTTGTACTGCAGCTTCTTTTCAGGTCAACTGCTCAACTGGGTTATGGTCTGGTGATTGACTTGGCCAGTCTAAAACCTTACACTTTTTTGATGAAGTCCTTTGTTGTGTTGGCAGTGCCAATGAAGATTAGTGAGCCTGTTCCAGAAGCAGCCATGCAAGCCATGACACTACCTCCACCATGCTTGACTGATGAGCTTCTATGTTTTGGATCAAGAGCAGACCCATTCTTTTCTACACTTTGACCTTTCTATCACTTTGGTAGAGGTTAATCTTGGTTCCAGGACTTTTGTGGCTCATCTCTGTATTTCATTGTGAATTCCAATCTGGCTTTCTGATTATTACTGATGATGAGTGGTTTGCATCTTGTGGTATGGCCTCTATATTTCTGCACTTGAAGTCTCTTAGAATGGTGGATTGCGATACCTTCACCCCTGCCCTGTGGAGGTTGTTGGTGATGTCACTAACTGTTGTTTTTGGGTTTTTCTTCACAGCTCTCACAATTTGACACAGTTTCTGTCATCAACTGCTGTTGTTTTCCTTGGCCGACCTGTTCAATGTGTGGCTGTTAGTATACCAGTGGTTTCTTTCTTTTTCAGGACATTCCAAATTATTGTATTGGCTATACCTAATGCTTGTGCAATGCCTCGGATTGATTTTCCCTCTTTTCTCTGCTTCAAAATGGCTTGCTTTTCTCCCATATACAGCTCTCTGGTCTTCATATTGGTCTATCCTTTTAAACAACAAATGCAGTCTTCCCTAGGTAACACCTAGGCCTCAAACAAGGAGTAGACATTCAGAGCTATTAATTCTTTAAACAAGCAATTTAACAGGGCACACCTGGGCGGCAAGAAACACCTATCAGTCACATGTTCTAATATGTTTTGATCATTTGAAAAAATGGGTGTCTTCAAACAAAAGGTGCCATGTTTAACATGTCACGTTTAACAAGTTGTTTAATATGTCTAAATGTAAATAGGAGGAAATGAAAGCTGAAATGCTGATCTATCATCTCATATTCATCTTTTGATCTCAAACCCAAATGTATTCAGTGTATAGCAAAGCTGTATCAAATTATCCTTTGAAATGAACAACTTCCTCATCATTTTGCACTCTATAGCAAGTATGCATTAAGTGGTACTGTAAACAATTAACTGATTTTCTCTGATTCAAATGCATCCCAATAACATGCCATTGTAAATATACGCACCACTTCACCAGTTATGAGCAAACTGCAATGTTACCTCTAATGTCACACGGATTAGACTAGACATTAGTTGAAAATCCTCTTTTGGTTTCCTTGCTCCAAACAAAATGAGACAGGATCTGATGAGCAGAAGATGCACGAATACAATTCAAAGGCAGAAGACGGCTCTATCTGCTTTCTAACCTCATGCAAATATGTGCCTGGTCTCTGATTCATCCATTGACACCTCCCGTATTCCGTGACCCAACAGAAATTACTGTCAACTCTCTCGACAGCACTCGGCATTGATCCCCACTGTTGCCAAGACAACAAGGTGGCATTTAGACTGGCACTCTTTTTTTTTCTTTTATAACTGACTTCTTTAATCTTTTGAAGAGGATTTGCCATCTCTGATTAATCAAACATCTTCAAATGAAAAAAAGGAAACTCAGCCAAACTCAAATCTCTATGGAGAGCAACATTATGATTGTGAAATATGCTTCTGTTCAGTATGAGATGTGGTGTACTAATCAGGTCATGGGATTCCTGGAGAAATTATTCCTTAATTGTAATACGGACATTTTAATTGCCTTTTTATATTCTATTAGGCAAACAAATTCAATGAATGAAAAGTAATCTTGCTAATTAGCATGATGACATGCAAGTATTCTGTGCTAGCCTCATTGGTGTTGTTTGGTTGAAATAAACCACAAAATCCTTAAGGGGTTTTAGACTTTAGAACATGTGTAACATTAGTTAAACAGCATCATTAAGGCAACTCAACACCACATGGGTTTCCACACTGATTTCAACACAAGACAAAAACAGTAATCAGACTGAGTAAAATGGCAGATTTTTACTTTTTTAAAATTAATTAGCCCAAAGGTAGCAGTCTGTTCCACTAAATTGAGACAAAATTTTAATAAACATTGAAGTATTGCTTTATATTAAGGTTCCCATTAGTTTGTTTCAATTAGCAATCCATGAATATAAGTAATGTTAAGGCATTATTAAGTTTATTCAATCCATGACTACAAATAAGTCTCCAGATGTGAATGTTAAAATGTATTCAGCCCCAGTTCTAAATTTTTACTCTTAACAACCACAAATACGTTCATTAAGGTTGTGTTTGTGTTGTTCATTGTGAGCTTAATTTTCTCACTGATGGTAATTCAGGTAGCCTATTTGGTTTATTATATACGCTATATGGCCGAATTTTTGTGAACACCTGACCATCACCTGACCATCACCTGAACACCTGACCATTGTGGAAGCTCACAATTGTATAGAATGTCTTTGTATGATGTAGCATTGCAATTTCCCTTCACTGGAACTAAGAGGTCCAAACCATTACAATGCCCCGTGAACAAAGTGAGCTCTATGAAGACATGGTTTGCCAAGTTTGGAGTGGAAGAACTTGAGTGTCCTGCACAGAGCCCTGACCACAACCCCACTGAACAACTTTGGGATGAACTGCAATGCTGATTGTACAACAGGTCTTCTCGTCCAACGTCAGTCCCTGACCTCACTAATGCTCTTGTGGCTGAATGATCACAAATCCCCACAGCCACGCTTCAAAATCTAATGGAAAGCCTTCCCAGAGGAGTGGAGGTTATTATACAGTAAGAGCAAAGAGGGGACTAAATCTGGGATGGGATGTTCAAAAAGCACATATAGGTATGATGTTCAAGTGTACACAAACTTTAATTATATAAATCAATTAATACAAGTGTTAGTTATTTTTATGTTAATGATGGTGTATTAATGGCAAAGTTCATGGTTTGTTCCTGACATTAAATAATGTCAGTTAAGGAAACCTAAGTTAAGAAAGCATTACCTACATTGCTGGTTTTTTGTTATTCAAACCCAGTACAATATTTATCTCTAGGGAAGTCTTTATTTGGACAAGAGAACTGTTGAACTGAAGTGAATCCATGAAAGTACTATACAAGCTATAAGTGATTTATACACTATGTTTTATACAGTTGGGGTGATGTGGTGATTAGTAACTGACACGTATACCTCTTGACAAAACCCATGCATTGGTGGAAATGTTTACAAAATCACATTCTGTACATTTCTGTAGAGATTCCTCTAGACATACACATTTTAATCAGTATTTTCAACATTGAAAATCAATAGTGTATAATACTATGGAGCTAGGTCTGTGATAAATATATTAATTTATTAATAAGTCCAATCATTTGGTGACTTATCCACTACAATCCCAACTGTCTTGTTTGTGATGTATTTAGCTTGATGTTTGTTGACATTTTTGCTTGTTACTTGTCAAGAGAAAGTAAAACTAGATTTTGAAAAACATTAATGTCTATGCATTATGGAAAGATAGAAAGAAAAAGAAACATACATTTTACCAATTGATTTTGCAGACATCATTAATTATTACAAATAATAATTAATATACCTGTCTTATTAAAATACCTGTCTTCAATACATGTTTGTAGATTTCTAAATAAAGTATCAGCTTCATTATTTCCCCTCTGTGTGCTGGGTTATAATCCTAATGGAAAATCTAAGCCCAGGGAAACATGATTAATATGATTAATATGAGGTGTTTAGATAGAATCCTTTAATCCCATTAATCCCATTTCTGAGAACTTGAGCTGTTAATATGTGGCAATAATTAGCACATTGAAATAATACTACCTTGGAAAGAGCATCTTTTAGATTATTTATGATGACACTCTGCTCAATGAATATCAGTGTTTTGTCTTCTATTCAGAGCTTTACATCTAATTGGTTTCGCACTTTGGGAGCAATTTATTTAAATAGTCCAATGTAGACATGAACTCATTTTAAACAATAAGTCAACAGTTTATGTTTGTTGATGTTTAAATGTGTTTAGATATTCTGTAAATTATCAACTTCTCTCTTTTATTTTCTGTTAATTTAAATGTTCCTAGTTCTAGCTTCCGATGTCTATTTCTGCTTGGAATTTCTGCACTTGTGATTCATACTCTTGACAGTCAAACATGGATACCCTAAATAATTTGCATTTATGGAAGGAGTCTCCAGTGTGAGCACTTTGTAATGGTCAGTATGTTTTCCTGCATGGGAGAGTCATCAGCAAAGAGGACTTTGTGCTTTGCTTCACATCAAGTTGCATCACACCACCCGTGTGTTAATTATTTTCCTATAACTGCACACACCATAGTGTTTTATTCCTTACTTAATCAATGTGCTATGAAGGTTGAACGTAGGTAACACTGTCAGACATTTTAAAATACAATTACAGTATCTTGAATACGCTATCTATGAAGGTTTTCACACTTTTCTCTTTCATGTAAAAATAACGTTACAGCACACAAAACTTCCCATTTCACCCCATAAGTTTTGACATTGAAGATTTATTCTCTGCTTATAAGAGTGTGATATTGTAATGTGTGAGCTGATTATGGATCTCCGTAATCAACATAGAATACAGGTATGAGTAGAGAAAACGGATTTACACAGAACTAAGGGACAAGAGGAATGGAATTATACAAGGAATGGAAACAGCAAGACTTAATCAGTGACTGAATAAAGGACAGATGAACACATTAAGAAACAGACCAATGACAAGAAGGGGCGGAGACAGACGGAGGCAGAAATACCAACTGCATAGGCATACTGTGTACAAACCCAAATAACCCTAAACAGATCAATTTGTATTTAACTTGTACTTTTTCCCATCTGTAACTGTCATAATGTGGTGTGTGTGTGTGTGTGTGTGTGTGTGTGTGTGTGTGTGTGTGTGTCTGTGTGTTAAAATTGCTTAAGTGTGTGTTAGACAGGCCTGACTGAGCTAGCCTGCTGGAACAGCACTTGCACTCCCTCTTAAGCAGAGATGAACAGCTCAGCACAGCAGTATGTCAGTTTAGCAATCGATACTAATACAGTGTGATCATTTGTACACCCTGCAGCTTAAACACACACTTAAAGCCTCCTATCGATGCTCTATTTTATAGTAATACATGGCATGATAAGGTAAATCCTTCACTATTTTTTAGTAGATATCATACACACACACTGCACTTTCACCACTCTTATAATACATAAGAAGATGCCAATCTGAGGACATTTTATAAAGATCTGTATTGACTATGGTGTCAAAAGGCCTGTAGTAATGACAGATATATGCAGACAGTAGACATAAATGAGATTACCTGCAACTGCAAACCAGTCCCTCGGGAATGAATGAAGGAAAATGTCTTCAGAAGTCATGAAAAGTTTTTCTTTTTTAAATGTGAAAAGTGAAATTTGCCTTCTTGTGTGCTGTTGATAGCTAGCACTTGTCCTGATTTACATTCATCCCAGTGGCTCGAATGTCAAAGGAAGTTGCGAAATCATATGCATGACATAAAGTGTAATACTTTTCATTTTTGGAAGTGTGCTGCAAATTTCCATTTGTTCTTAAGTGTGATGGTTTTTTATTTCTTTCTTTTTTTTCATGAGCAGCTGCTTCAGAAATGCACTTTCTCTGAGCACTTCAGATGCAAGACCTTCATACATAATGGTGGTAGTAGTAACATTTTCAGTAATAAATTACTTTATAGTTCATAGGGCTACATAAGCCTTACACGACCACTGGTATACAGTAAACCTATAGAAGCCTTTATAGAAGTTTGATAAACATTAGCTGACTGTTGTTATCAGTGTTAATTGATGTTTTGCTGACTTAACCTAGGGACGTCACCACAGCTGACATTATACAATCATTAAGCACTTTATTAGGAACACCTGTACTCCTATGCATTCATGTAATTATCTAATCAGCCATAATCGTGTGGCAGCAGTGCAGTGCATAAAATCATGCAGATATGGGCCAGCAGCTTCGAGTAATGTTCACATCAACCATCAGAATGGGGAAAAAAATGTGATCTCAGTCATTTTGACTGTGGCATGATGGTTGGTGATAGATGGGCTGGTTGGAGTATTTCTATTAACTAACTGCTGATCTCCTGAGATTTTCACAACAGTCTCTAGGGTTTACTCAGAATGGTGCAATAATGAAAAAACATCCCGCAGTGGGCACAGGCTCACCAAAACTGGAAAAAACATAGCCTGGTCTGATGAATCTCGATTTCTGCTGACGCACACAGATGGCAGGGTCAGAATTTGGTGCCAACAGAATGAATCCATGGACTCAACCTGCCTTGTGTTAACAGTCCAGGCTGGTGGAGGTGGTGTAATAGTGTGGGGAATGTTCTCTTGGCACACTTCGGGCATGTTAATACCAATCAATCATTGCTTGAATGCCACAACCTATTTGAGTATTGTTGCTGACCATGTGCATCCCTTCATTGCCACAATTTACCCATCTTCTAATGGCTACTTCCAGCATTATAATGCAGCATGTCACAAAGCAAAAGTTGTGTCAAACTGATTTCATGAACATGACAATGAGTTCAGTGTTCTTCAGTGGTCTTCCCAGTCACCAGATCTGAATCCAAAAGAACACCTTTGGGATGTGACAGAACAGGAGATTTGCAGCAGAAAAGTGCACCAGAAAAATCTGCAGGAACTGCGTGATGCAGTCGTAATGACATGGACTAGAATCTCAAAGGAATGTTTCCAACATCTTCTGGAATCCATGCCACAAAGAATCGAGGCTTAGAAAGAATCGAGAGCAAAGGGAGGCCCTAGTATTAGTATAGTGTTCCTAATAAACGGCTCATAATTGACATAATTGTTATAATTTGAGATAAATTATAAAGCAAGGGCTAAATTTTATAATTTGGTCAAAGTTTCTCATGACATAAACATTTATTTTATTTATTTATTTATTTATTTTGGTTAATAAATGGTATTTTTGGACCAAATATTGGTCTGTGGAACACAACAAGCCACACACATCTCATTTTACTTATTTGTGGATCTCATTTATTTATTTATTTATTATTATTATTATTATTTATTTATTTATTTTTTATTTTTTTTTTGTGAATCACTTACAATTTATCTGTGGATGTCATGTTACATTTGTGGAATTATTTATTTGCAAAGTATGCAGGAAAAAAAGCCCCTATACCTCTGACCCTAATTTGAGTTTCATAATTCTGCTTGTAAAATTTGTATTAATACCAAATGTCAGAGTTATGTATATTCTCTCAAGCCCAGATGAGTTAGCATAAAATAATTCTTATGAAAGTTGGTTGGTAGGTTTATGCCAATTGTCATGAAGGGTGTATGCAGGTGTAATATATCCCTATGAGAGCTACCCTGAAAGAAATAGATTTTTTTCAATGTCTGTTTTTCTAAGTCACAACCCCACTGCAGTCTCACAGAATGGTATGACTTGAGTGGTGCTATTTGTGATTGGCACACCGTTGCTCAGAAGGTTGATTCACCTGGGAATTTATCTGCGCACTTATCTTAATAGAGGTTTAGGAAATCACAGGCATGGCAATGTGATGCAAATTGAGACTCGGCATCCGCCTGTACAGATTTAATGGCAAACACAGAATCACATTTATTAAGAAAGTAAGGGATGGCCCAAGCAAGGGAAATTGAATTCATGCCTGAAAGAGATTACCGGTGATGGATATTCTTGAATGTGTGTTTTTTTGAATCTCCTACGGTGCCAAAAGACATAGATGAAGAGGGCACTGACTTATCATAAAGCACGAGAGTGAGAGAAAGACGGCAGGAGAAAAACGGATGCCGTTCCTTTAAAGATATGTGAGGCGAGCAGCGAATTTAATTAATGCGAGACTGTTGCCGTTTCTCAGACATTAGCGTGGCTGGGAATGAGATTAGAGTTAACGCCTCAGTCATATGAGAAAACCATGATTAATTTCTCAAAGGAGTGCACTTCCAAATTGGTAAACTTTTTGTATTTGCAATTTAGATCAGCCGTGTTCATCTAACAGCGAATATTCACCTGACAGACGCCTTCGCACTTTATTAACAGCACAATCAGAGCAGCATGTTACAGAACTGCTTTGCTTTGTGGAAGCGTACACACACACACACACACACACACACACACACACACACACACACATATATAAACATACAGAAAGATATACACGACATCATCATTGCTGCAACCATTTAAAGAAAAATTACACACAGCTTTCACCTAAGGCCTGAGATACATTTAATAAAAATGTATAAATGTAAATCTTTCCTGTTTATGTATTATACTATGGATACAAATACATGTAGTTAGCATGCACTGTTTTATTGTGCCATATTAGAAGGTGCTATATTGAACCATCAACAGCTCTGTAATGATGTCCAACGCGAACATTAGAAATGCAATCTTGGAATATGGAATGAGACTTATAACCAAAAACAGTTTGTGTAGGTTTCTCTCTCGTTCTCTCCATTTACTGTCTGTATGGTGTTCCACATGTTCTCCAGGGTTCTCCGGTTTTCTCCCACATACAATGGGCACCTGAGTATCAGAACTGGACCATGGAGCTATGGAAGAAGGTGGCCTGGTCTAATGAATCACATTTTCTTTTACATCATGTTGACGGCCAGGTGCGTGTCTAGGCATTCATGTGGATGTTACTTTAACATGTGCCACCCACCTAAACACTGTTGCAGACCAAGTACACTCCTTCATGGCAACAGTATTCCCTAATGGCAGTGGCCTCTTTCAGCAGGATAATGCGCCCTGCCAAACTGCAAAAATTGTTCAGTAATGGTTTTAGGAACATGACAAAGAGTTCAAGGTGTTGACTTGGCCTCCAAATTCCCCAGATCTCAATCCGAACGAGCATCTGTGGGATGTGCTGGACAAACAAGTCAGATCCATGGAGGCCCCAACTCGCAACTTACAGGACTTAAAGGATCTGCTGCTAACGTCTTGGGGCCAGATACACAGCACACCTTCAGAGGTCTTGTGCAGTCCATGCCTCGACGGGTCAGAGCTGTTTTGGTGTCATAAGGGGGACCTACACAATATTAGGCAGGTGGTTTTAATGTTATGGCAGTATATCAGAATGTGTGTGTTGATACAGTGTGATCCTGTGATTTGAATTACAGCCGGAACTACTGCTAGAGCTGCTGTTATTGAAAATGAATCAACACCTTCTGACCAATCCGAATCCTGAATGCAACAGTGCTGTGGTAGAAATACTGTATGTGTATGATTCTTCTATTCACTCCTGTATTTATCTCTTTTCATTTCTTGCTTTCTCCACCTCACATCAATTCCTTTTCCATGGCACAGAGTTGGCATTTTAAAGAAGCGACTGCAATGGGTGACAGCACTCTACTTATGCTGTTTGAGAGGCAAAGGGCATGGGATGACACCAGCAAAAATCGAGATTAATGAAACAAATCAGGCAGCGGTGTCATCCAGGAGAGGGCACATCAATCTCCCCAGATTACTCAAGATTAATGATGCCAAAGGAAAACATCTTGATAATGAACTTTATAATGATGGATGGTGGGCTGAGTTCTCAGTAGAAAAGCTGAAGATCTTGTTTTTTTTTGTTTGTTTGTTTTTTTCCGACCCCTGGCAGAAATGCTAACATCAGTGGATGAGATATGTGTGAGTTGCTATATATTTAGAAATGCATTTGTTTATTTATTTATTGGCAGACTGTACATGTGAGTGTGTGAGTCAGGAGTTTACAGAGTTTGAATAGAGAGCTAATGTGGATCCATAGCAGGACAAGTCATTTTCACCTGCCGAACTCTTTTTTTTTTCTGGAACTCAGCAGATTACCACTTTTCCATCAGAAGAAACTGGGCCTTTTCCCATCTCTGTAATCCCAGTGGATTCTGGGTTAGAATCTGGAGTCGAGGGCCTAACTTAACTTCCATAGACTGCAATAAACAGGCCTGTATAGAAATGGATAACAACAGAAATCTACATTTATCAAACCAGGCAATGTTTTTAAATTTTTGCTTCAAGGTTCAATGTGTTGTGTGTTCTGACATGCTTTTCTGCTTGCCATGTTTGTAAAGAGTGGTTATTTGAGTTACCGTAGCCTTCCTATCAGCTCAAAAGAGTCTGGCCATTCTCCTCTGACCTGTCTCATCAACAAGACATTTCATCCTGTAGAACTGATGCTGACTGGATGTTTTTTGTGTTTCGCACCATTCTGTGTAAACTCTAGAGACTGTTGTGACTGTTACTGACATCATAGTTTTCCCCATAGCGATGTTTGATGAACATTGAGTGAAACTTTTGACCTGTATCTGTATGATTGTGTGCACTGAGCAGATCTTGTAAATTGCAGTAGATTGTTACTACTGATCACATTTCTCCAAAATGTTGCTGTATTTGTACATGTATCATGAATTCTCGAATCTGATCAGAATGTGGTGATTAATTTTCTATAACAGCACACCAGTCGCTCCGGCTGCAAGATTTATAGTATATTAATGCACTTGTTCTAATATATTGTCATTTCTATAGGAACAACTTAACCAACTTTATGTGTATTTGTTGATATGGCGATATTTTCTGTAAGGAGATGCTTATTCAGCATTTTTGGAAGGAGTCTCCAGTGTCAGTGCTTTGTAACAGTCAGAAGTAAAGCTGTAACTTTAGGTTTTCTGACATAGGAAGGAGCATGTTCCTATTTCTTGTAACAGGACAAGCTGCTCTCAAAAGATAGAGCAACTGTTCATAGCTGCTATAGTATAAGTAATAAAAGGAAATCATTTATTTCACAGCTCTTTTATAATGTTGAATGCAATAATAAATGGATAAAACTTACAATGTTTTGTTCGGTAATAAATAAAATGGTAAACAGTGACAAATTATTCTGCTATAAGCAGAATAAAACACTTTGAGATGTTCTGTTATCAGAAAATAATCCACTTCAGGGTGGTAACAGTAACTCCGATTCATGTCGGTCCACATTACACCACCCCGTTGTTGATTATTTTCATATAAACACACAACCTCAAAGTGTTTTATTTCTCATTTACATCTATTTTTATCTAACAATATAGTTGCAGTACTGTAATAGGTCCAAGTTCCTAAGGCAACGTCTCATTAAAATGTATTAGTTCAAACATTTGGTAGGATTTTAGCAACAAAATGTAATGCGAACATTATCCTAACTTGAACTTTTGTATTTTCTAAAATGACCTCATGTGAGTCATGTGAATTATGAATTTGTGAATGTATGAGGCCATGTTGCATCAGACATGACATAAATAAACTATCTTAGTTTTTGTGTCTCCTAAAACACTTTGCATAGGAATATTTATTTCTGTCTATCACAGGATTCCTGTTGGCCAATGTGCTATTTTTTTATTCCAGTAAATATGATTTCAGGATGTCAGTCATGTGACACTTAGCCAGATAATTTTGCTGATGATATTTATTCTTCATATTCAAATCATGGTCTACTGTCAGACCTTACCTGGGAGCTAATATAATGTATATTATTATACATGTCATCATGAATTTCATGAAAAGATAGGGAGCTGTGTTACATTATTATTAGCCACTCTTAAACTACACACTTTTTTTCTGTGAGAGCCTACAGGGATTTTCAGACACAAAATTATGGACAGCTTGCTATTCTGCGCAGGCAACCGAGCCATCTCATTTCATGTTCCTTCCTAGTGCCTCGAGGGACTACAGCTAAACTATACAAAGAAATCCACATTTTAATTTACAAATGTCCAGAAGAGGAAATTGCCCTCTTATATTTTTCAATTTTCACACCACCTAAAGTTGATATTTCCATTTGCACATTCGCCCACCTCTCTAAGGAATACGTTTAAATGTAAACCAATCGACTGGCTGGGTTTTACCCCCCTACTTCGGAGTTTTCATTGTCATTGAGTTTTAAAGTTCTAAAAATCAAACATGGTTGTGATGAGGTATGTTTGAGAAAACGCAACCTAAAGACAGTAACTGCTAAGAAGAATTTACATTCAAGCAAGTCTTAACAGTTAATAACTTTAGTTACAAGAGATACAAGAGACTTCAAGTTAAAACTCTAGTGATTCTCATACTCAAGTTCCTTTTAACACATTTAGCACTGCTTGACTTTATAGTCTACAGTTCTAGAAGAAAAATGATAAAGTGTCACCCAGATGACGATGGGTTCCCTTTTGAGTCTGGCTCTCCTCAAGGTTTCTTCCTCTTGTCGCCTCAGGGAGATTTTCCTTGCCGCTCTCTCCCGTGGCTTACTTGTTAAGGATAAATTAAAATTTTATATCTGGACTCCTGTAAAGCTGCTGTGTGACAATGTCCAGTGTTAAAAACAAACAGGTTTAATTTAAAAAATGTAATTTATCTGACGGGTGCACAGTGGCTTGGTGGTTAGCACATTTGCCTCACACCTCCAGGGTTGGGGGTTCAAATCCCACCTCTGTGTGGGGTTTGCATGTTCTCTCTGTGCTTCAGGGGTTTCCTCTGGGTACTCTGGTTTCCTCCTCCATACCAAAGACATGATGGAAGTGTGTCCAATGTTTCCTGTATGAATTACATGATATAGTAAAGAATGTCACAGTAGTTATAATTTTGATAATCATATGTGTATCTATTTGTATCACTGGCATAACAGTGCAATTTAATAGTGTGGTAGAGATCTGTAGGCATAACCAAACAGGCAATGTGTAATGAAATGGATAGGTGCAGGACTGAACCCAGAGGTACATCTTGTGTCATCCATCCATCCATTCATTTTCTGTACTGCTTATCGTACTCAGGGTCGCTGGGAAGCCTGGAGCCTATCCCAGGGAACTCGGGGCATGAGGTGGGGAACACCCTGCACAGGGTGCCAACCCACCGCAGGGCACAATCGCACACACATCCACACTCTACAGACAATTCGGAAATGCCAATGAGCCTACAGCGCATGTCTTTGGACTGGGGGAGGAAACTGGAGTACCCGGAGGAATCCCACAAAGCACGGGGAGAACATGCAAACTCCGTGCACACAGGGCAGAGGTGCGTTCAAACCCATAACCCCGGAGGTGCGAGGTAAATGTGCTAACCGCTAAGCCACCATGCCCCCTCACCTTGTGTAATAATGTTACCAATATGAATTATAGAGAATAAGCAAATACAGACACAGATATCATTTAAAAGCTAGAAGGACTGGAAGGTTCACAAAGCATCTAGTTGAGACCAGAAGGTGGGCATTGGGACTCTGGACCAGCAATAAAGTTGCTGGAGCGGGAGGTTTTTACTTTCATGGGGCCCAAGTGAGCAGTCAGATATGAAGCTTGCAGGAAATATAAAGACGATAAACGTGAACATGGGGCGCTAATGATTTGTGGATGGATGATTTGTGCTTACCAAAGAACATAAACTGTTAACCTACAGTATTAGTACAATACGGTTTAGGTTTTACTGTGTCAAACTTCACAATTAAGACATGAACAATACTTTGGGCACTAGAATAGGTAGAGTGGTGGATTTAAATCTAAATCTCACTACTTATTTTTTATAGTTGAACCACCATCTACTTTCATAGTACACCTTCTGCCTCACAATTAGTTGTTATCCCCAAATCTGTCTGATTTCAAGGACTAATTTTAAGAAAGTTTGAAGTTTTGAATGCATGAATGAGTTCTAGGGTGCCTGCATGGATTTATAATAATAATAATAATAATAATAATAATAATAATAATAATAATAATAATAATTATTATTATTATTATTATTATTATTATTATTATTTTGCAGCAGTAAGACTGGTAATCATAGCAGAAAGATCCTAGAAAGACCAGAACCCGAAACAAGTGACATGTTAATGAGGGGAAGACTGAAAAATACATCCTAAAAAGTGAATCAGGAGTAAGATCAAGCCAACATGTAGATGAAAGCAGACTTACTAAAGGAACAGGCCGACAGCGGTTTGACTGCAGCCTTTAGAAGGATATCATTATAATCAAATGTTGAGCGAACTGTGGGGAATTGCTGATATAATTTTCTGATATTTCCTTGAAAAAAAAGAAAGCATTACACTGCTAAACAGAGCGAGAAAGCTATTTTATTCATAGTGAAATAAGGTTTTGGTTTTACATCCAGTTCTATTAATGACAGAATGTTTGTATAGTGAGTGAAAAGAATTTAAAGCAGTGAGATACTGAAGAAAATGGACTGAATTAGCTATTAAGTAAACAAGAGGCACTCGATTAGAAAGGCACTCAAGATGCTGAGCAGTGTAGTGCATATATGTATCCCAGGAAGTGAACGATCATAGGCTTTAAAGTTTAGTCTTTAACAAGGGTACCAGATCAAGATTGTGATTTGTTGCATGATTAGTATAAGTATATCCAATGAAAGAGTGCTCATATACTTATGCAGTAATAATTTTGTGAATCTGTGATCTAGCCCTTGTAACTCATGGCAACAATATCATACAAGGTTTCTTTTCCTGAGAGACTTCATTTTGCTCTTAAATAAGTAACAGTGTTGAGTTTCTTAACATAGGAGTAGCAAATACATTTTTTAAAAATCTGGTTAACTGGCTAAGGGTACAAGGACATTGGGAATATTTGAATGATTTACTTGAAAATGCATTGTTACAATCAATTATTCGCTTTCAATCTATAATTTGGGTCACATTCAAAGTGACCTTGTCAGTCGATATAACAATAATCACTGATGTCCAGGTCCCAGAACACCGTATGGCCTACAAACATGGCCGCCATGGACTACGATTCCCAGGACTCACCTGTATTGTCACGTTCACAGCCACTAGATATCTGATTACACACACACCTGGACTCAGTCACCACTCACACACATTAACAGTACTCCATACTGGTGTGAAGCAAGGAGTAGTGTGTTCTTCCCTGATTTACCAAGCTTTATGATACATGTCTTGATATTCTGGTAGGGACTTTGTTTTGTTTGCTGGTTTCACAATTTCTGGATTTTTCCTAACCTATATGGTTTGCTGTTTGCTTAAATCTCTGCTGGTTTCTGACCTTGTTTTTGCCTTACATTTTGGATTGTCTTCCTGCCTTTTAATAAATATCACCTGCAACTGCCTCTACTGTTTTATAGGGGTGAACGTGCTCAGGTAACCGAGCTGTGTGGGACTAAAATGTACTTTTTCACATCCTAAAATGAGACATTAAATGGACTTACACTTTAATGCAAAAATAAAATTATATATATATACTTTGTAGTTCAATTTTTAATGATTATACTTTATTTCAAGGTAAAGTGTACTTATTGTTGTCGTGGACAGGAAAAAATTCAATTTTCTAAGTGCTGTAGAGCTTTTGTTAATGTTTTAAATTAAGTGCACGTTGGCTTTTGTGAACAGCACTCTTTCTATCTTTTAAAATGGCTAAAATTTTGCCTTATTTGCAAATGTAATATCAATGGCATTCCAATCATGGAATATCCCAAATGTACTCAAGTGTGATTTTGTTGTATTTCATAGGAATTACATCTGCACCCTTTAACTTTAAGTTGATTTGCACAAATTATTTGCAATCACTTAACCATATTCTTGTTTACAAGCCCATTCATTTGGGTTTGCCACCAAGCTAGCCTTATTAATTCAAAGAATATCCATGGAATGAATCCAACTCTGAGATTAGTTAATATTAGCATTATCTCCTGTTACAAACTGACATTCTTGCTTAATTGCGATGCCTAAAGGGTGACTTATTCAATTAAAACATTTTATAAACAAACATGAGCAATGAAGATGGCAGTAGCAGGCTGAGTTAAATGGCAGCAGATTATCCATAATCTCTTTTTATACCCCCACACAGGGCTCACATCAGGTGGTAATAAAGCATCGTTTCTTTCCTCATTGGAATCTAAACCTTGAATATGTTTATAAATTGTACTCGAGATATCTCTGTTGCTGTGTATCTGTGACTAGGGTGCCTTTGGGTCCCACTGATATGAAATTTACAAATGTCTGTAAAGCAAAGGTAAAAGACATTTTAAACACAGGTTAAAATGTCTCTATAGGTTACAATGCCTTATATGTTTCAGATAAATATCTTTGTTAAATAAACCTACAAAATCTACACACAAGCATACGATAAAATTTTACCTTGAAATAAAATCAATAAAATACTTTTTTAAAAATCTCTTTTTTTGCATTAAGGTGTGAATCCATTTAACATTTTTCCATAAGTTGTCTATTATAGGTTATAAAAATAAAAAGCACATTAACTCATCGGTGTTACTTGTATGCATTCACCCCTATGAAATATTTGGAATATTCACAAGTCACATGTTCAGCAGAAAGTTGCATCATTTGATTAGCTTTCCACATCATGGGAAGATCATGGGAAGAATAAAAGTAAGCCTTGTCATTCTTTTTGTCTGTATTTTTAATGATATTGTGATTATTGGACTGACAAGGTCACTTTGAAAGTATAAACACATTTCCCAAATTAAAGCTTGTAATTAAATGCCACTAGCTGGTATTTCATCTGAAACATTAGCTCATGGTCTTGAATACGCGACTGTTCACTGATCCTTTGAGAAATTAATAACACTACCATAGAGATTTACCACACAAAGACGTTTTCTACAATATTAACCTTCTCTCTTCCCACTTTGTTGGAAATGTTGGCTTGACGCATTGTATTGAAGTTAAAAAAAAAAAAAAAGACCAGCATTCTCTGGCTCGGATGCATGGTTTAATAATTAAAACTCTTTTAGCGGCCTGTTAGTTTGTGTTGCTCATTAATCACTTTCAGTTTTGTGCTGATAGATTTTCTGTCTGTTCGGGTGGTCGGAGACTGTAAAGTTGAATTTGAATACCTGTTTCTGTCTGCATGGCCCTTGCGAGATCAATCACTGGTCTGGACTGTCCTTGTGCTTCACAGATTTGTGAATCACTTTGGTAAACTTTGCAAGACTAAGGAGAACATTCTTGTAAATATCCTTAAATGTTTAACCTGCTGCTTTTCTGATTGACTGGACCACAAGGGTATAACGTAATAGAAGACTTCGGGTTTCACCCGAAGTTCAAAAACCAGAATGATGCGGGGATTGAATCCAACGGCCTTGAATTAAAATCAAATTCCTTTTCATTTATTTATTTTTTCCTCCTCGGAGGTATTGCTATTCTTTTCCAAACACATCTAATTGTTTAGAGATTACGACTTGCTAACTAACTGATGTTGAAAGCGACACTTCTTTTGTGCTTTATCTCCTCCGAGATTAATTAGCATTTGTTGTTTTGCATGGCTGCTCACACACCACATCATCCTGCATCAATGATAATTATTATTTATCGTAGCAGCCTGTTGAGACAACTAGCCAAGAGACGAGTCCTGAATTAGTGCTTTAAAAATAGTGCTTTGTGTTTGCATTCTGGACACATGTACGATGATTACTGTAGTGTTTTGTTAGGCGACAGTTCTCATCCATCAGTCCCAATGTTAATGTGTGACACTGAACCAATATGGTTATTTATTTGTAGAAATACATTTGGGTAATGTGGAGAGATAGAGGCAGCGCACGTCTGCTGTTGCAGATGGCTGTATTTTAAGATGCTAGAGTCAGGTGAAGGGGTCCATGATGGTGTGTGTGTGTGAGCATGAAGGCTCAGCCAACACCACCCAAGCAATGACAATGTTATTATGAAGATGAATGCAGACACGCATATCCGTTTTCTGGCATTCCCAGGACGAGGGAATAAAGACACAAAGCACAAAATCACACAAAAAATATACAAGGCACATTTATGATAAGACATTTAGATGATTTAGACAAATGTGCTCACCAGTTCACATTCTTTTTTTCTTTCGGTTTATTTCTTTCCTCATTTTTAACTCCGTTTACAATGTACCAACTACAAGCAGATGTTGCACTAGGATGCTTTTAAAGCATTCAATTTATTACTAGTGTTTTTAGGTGAACAAAAAACATCACAAAGGTCATCAAGCTCTAGAGCAAAATGAGCAGCCTTACTTTTGGTGGACGTAGCCCCGAAAATCAGTATTTCAGAAAGACATTTTTGTTTATTCAAGCTTTTAACTTATTTATATGTCTTCCATGTCCATGGATAATAATTAAAATTTAAATAAATAAATAAAAAAATAAATATTAAAAAAAAAAAAAAAAAACAGAAAATAATTGTTGTCTTAAAACAGAACCCTGAGGGACTCCATATTGAATTTTTAAACTCAAATCGTTACCAGTCTGTCAAGTAAGATTTAAACAAGAAAAGCTTTTTCTGTCTAAATCAATTGTGTTCTCAAGCCTGTCCATGTCAGTATTTCTGTTTCATCAGTACTTTTGTTTATTCAAGCTTTTAAGTCTCAACCATTCTTCCATGTGCATGGGATTGGATATACAGGGGACCTAAAATAGAACCTTGAGGAGCATCATCATCTTTTAGGCACTAAGGAGACCATTACAAACTGCCTGTCAAGTAAGATTTAAACCAGACAAAGACTTAATTACGGAGCCTCTAAGGGGACATGGTGAGGGGAAAAAAATATGAGATGGGAGGAAAATTTATCTTTCAATGCTTTTGTCTTTGGTCACACATCTTTTTCCCTCGAATTATTTTTTTTTTGCATTCTCTCACAATCTTTTTTTGTTTGTTTTGTGTTCTCGCAAATGTTTTGCATTTACTCGCAATTTTTTGTGTTCTCTCAATTTTTTTTTTGCGTTCTTACAGTTTTTTTGCTCTTGCAGTTTTTTTGCATTCTCTCACAATTTGCTTGCGTACTCTCAATTTTTTTGCGTTCTCAATTTTTTTTCGCATTTTTGCAGTTCTTTTTGTATTTTCTCGCACTTTTGTGCCCTCACAATTTTTTGTGTTCTCTCAATTTCTTTTTTTGCATTCTCTCACAATTATTTTGATATTTGTTATTTACCCTAACCTTAATTTAGCTGTTGCAGAAAAAAAATCACAAAAATCATACACGCATCATAAAAAGAAAAAAAAAAAGAAGCTCAGAATACTTTGGTTGTGAATTGAGAGCTAATGCAAAACTTCTGACAGAAATTTTGGATTAAAATCTCCAAGTGTGAGTGCTGCTACACCACTCCTCTAAAAGCGACCAGGAGGATGTTGTAGAACTCACAGGACAGCTACGAATACTTCATTACCAATGGTGAAACTTAACCGAAACATTCTAACGCACATAAATATACAGGTGCATCTCAATAAATTAGAATGTCGTGGAAAAGTTCATTTATTTCAGTAATTCAACTCAAATTGTGAAACTCGTGTATTAAATAAATTCAATGCACACAGACTTAAGTAGTTTAAGTCTTTGGTTCTTTTAATTGTGATGATTTTGGCTCACGTTTAACAAAAACCCACCAATTCACTATCTCAACAAATTAGAATACTTCATAAGACCAATAAAAAAAACATTTTTAGTGAATTGTTGGCCTTCTGGAAAGTATGTTCATTTACTGTACATGTACTCAACACTTGGTAGGGGCTCCTTTTGCTTTAATTACTGCCTCAAATTAATTCCGGCATGGAGGTGATCAGTTTGTGGCACTGCTGAGGTGGTATGGAAGCCCAGGTTTCTTTGACAGTGGCCTTCAGCTCATCTGCATTTTTTGGTCTCCTGTTTCTCATTTTCCTCTTGACAATACCCCATAGATTCTCTATGGGGTTCAGGTCTGGTGAGTTTGCTGGCCAGTCAAGCACACCAACACCATGGTCATTTAACCAACTTTTGGTGCTTTTGGCAGTGTGGGCAGGTGCCAAATCCTGCTGGAAAATGAAATCAGCATCTTCAAAAAGCTGGTCAGCAGAAGGAAGCATGAAGTGCTCCAAAATTTCTTGGTAAACGGGTGCAGTGACTTTGGTTTTCAAAAAACACAATGGACCAACACCAGCAGATGACATTGCACCCCAAATCATCACAGACTGTGGAAACTTAACACTGGACTTCAAGCAACTTGGGCTATGAGCTTCTCCACCCTTCCTCCAGACTCTAGGACCTTGGTTTCCAAATGAAATACAAAACTTGCTCCCATCTGAAAAGAGGATATTGGACCACTGGTCAACAGTCCAGTTCTTCTTCTCCTTAGCCCAGGTAACACGCCTCTGACGTTGTCTGTGGTTCAGGAGTGGCTTAACAAGAGGAATACGACAACTGTAGCCAAATTCCTGACACGTCTGTGTGTGGTGGTTCTTGATGCCTTGACCCCAGCCTCAGTCCATTGCTTGTGACGTTCACTCAAATTCTTGAATCGATTTTGCTTGACAATCCTCATAAGGCTGCGGTTCTCTCAGTTGGTTGTGCATCTTTTTCTTCCACACTTTTTCCTTCCACTCAACTTTCTGTTAACACGCTTGGATACAGCACTCTGTGAACAGCCAGCTTCTTTGGCAATGAATGTTTGTGGCTTACCTAGTGAACCAAACTGAGAGACCATTTTGAAGGCTCAGGAAACCTTTGCAAGTGTTTTGAGTTGATTAGCTGATTGGCATGTCACCATATTCTAATTTGTTGAGATAGTGAATTGGTGGGTTTTTGTTAAATGTGAGCCAAAATCATCACAATTAAAAGAACCAAAGACTTAAACTACTTCAGTCTGTGGCATTGAATTTATTTAATACACGAGTTTCACAATTTGAGTTGAATTACTGAAATAAATGAACTTTTCCACAACATTCTAATTTATTGAGATGCACCTGTATATACTTCCAAGCTCATTTTGAAGAAATGCGAGCCCACAAGCCCTGATCACGCTGATTGCCGACTTACACAAAACGTAGTTATTTCCGTTAATTGCAGGTTTATCATCAGATGATCTTCATTGTATAAGCTGACATGGAGAACATGTTATCACATGGTCTGGTATAGAATTCGGTCCAGGTTTGATTTGGATCATGTCATTATGTCATACATGTCAAGTAATAATCGTAAAAAACCACTGGCTTAAATCAACTATGTGCACTAAAATATTATGGTCCATAATATTTGTACAAATCCATGATCCAAAGAAGTAAGTAAGTAAGTGAACACATTATGTGGTGGTAATGGTTCTGAAAACAAGACTGAAATACATCCTGCTTGTTATTTCTACTTTCCCAAAATCGTTGAGCAAAGTTCTTAACCCTGCACAATTGTATCCCGTCTCAATTATAAGTTGCTTTGAATAATTATTTTTAGTAAGCGCTCCTGAATTACTCATAATATTTCAAATAGACAGTATGGGGTCAATTACATACAGTACGTGGGTGGTTTACAATAGAGGTTGAAGGTATAGAAATCTCATTATACCATAGCAATGATTATAAATAGCAACACTGCAAACAAATTACTCAAAAGTGTGTTAATTCGTTTCAAGTTTGTGCAGTAAGTTCATCGCGTACTCCAATGCACCTCTATTTGCCCTGCTACCACAATCAATCGCTATCTCTAATTACAGTTTTTATCTCTTATTATAATCCTTATCTCTTATCTCCTTAATAAAAAGTGTTACAGGATTTTTTTTTTTTTTTTTTTTGCTTGACCAAAAGAGGTTCCAAACTCAGTGATGTCAGTGATGTCGCTGCTCCTAGAATATATCAGGAACATTAGCGAACATTAGCAAAGAACAACACTGTGTAGCTGTGACTGGAAGCTTTACATGAATTTAATAACAGGATGCCCAAATTAAAATGAAGACCTAGTTGTTCAGGCCATGAACAAACTTGTGTCCAAAACTTAAAGTTTTATTGAAATGAAAGAAAGACAGAACAGCCTACAGTGAATAGAGATGGCTTAATACACACTATCCATAGGATCTGTAGCACACATTTGATCTCAACTTATATAAAATATTACATATTTAAAAGCAGCACTGGTGCTTGACACAAGTTATTAACAAACCATATCAGGTCCAGAGGTCAGTACGAGCTGCAAGTCAGATCTAAAATAGATGTAAGGCAGTCATTCCCCAAACAAGAAAGCTAAAATGCTAGGTAACACAACCAAGCCTTCCAACACAAATGAAATCTGCATTATAAGAACAAATACTTCCCACCTTTCCAGTAAGAAAATAACTGTAAGCATCCAAACTAGGATAAGCTTTAACAAAGCTATGCACTGTATAATCGCCAAGGTAATGAACTCAACAACTGTACAAAAAGACCTGAAACTAGCCTAAGCCATTCTGTCATTGGAAAAGGTATTTTTCTTCTTTTTCCCAGTCTTTGCATGGGGAAACAAGTTCACCATGATGCACACACATTTCTGATCATCACTCGGTACAAGCATTATCCACTTTCCCAGTCTTTGCAATATACACGATAGAGCAAAATGTGGACACCCGACTATCATATGCACACGTGAGCCTTTTACCACCAGGTTGGAGGCACAGAATTGTCTAGAATGTGACAAATCCCCACAGTCACATACCAAAACTGAGTGTAAGGCCTTCCCAGAAGAGTGGAGGTTCAACAAGCACATGGGTGTGATTGGTTAGGTGTCCACAATCTTTTTGGCCATATTGTGCCATAGAAATGGTTCTGTACATCATAGATACACTGTCTGCACTTTGCCTTTGTTTGCCACAGCCTATGTTTGCTTTAAAACAAGTTCTTGGTGGCCTCTGACTATTTTAGCCAGTTCTAAACAAACAGTTATGGACTTACATTTACCTTAACAGAAAAGTGTTTGCCCTATCATCTGGAGATAATGAGGTCGAATTCCAATGATGCCACGGCCATCCATGGCCTAGAGCCTAAAAGAGCAAAACTGGCCATGCTCTCAGTGAGGGAGGGGTGGCATACTCTCTGAATATCAATCACAGTGACACTAGCCAATCCTGGGGGTCTGTGAGCTCATGTATGCGGAAGTGGGTAGATAGCGCTTTCCTCCAAGTGTGTTACGCTGGTAAGCTTTAGAGGAAGCACATGATAGCCTTCGCCCTCCCTAGTTAGTAGTTGTCGTGTGATAGGGGAAGCATGCCTGATGGGTGGGAATTGGCTAAAATAGGGAGAAAAATGTTTTTTTTTTGGGGGGGGGGGGGGGGGGGGGGTGGTAGGAGAAGTTTTCTCACATGCTTGTTCAATCGATCATTGATCTTGGTAGTTTGCTTCTCGTAAAACTTAAGATAGTTATGTTGTTTTGATAGCTTTGGATTTAGAAATGGTGCCACCGGAAATGCTTTTGGAACGGACGCGCAGCGAAATTGATATCATTCCCCCCATTGAATTGTGAATCACAAGCTTTCTTTTTTTATGATAATTGTGGCATTTTCCATATGGCAAGAAACTTCATAGAGAAAATATCACTGCTGTAATTATATCCCAATGAAAGCCATAATTAAATAATGCTATTAATAAAGTTTCACATGGATAAATGCTTTGCCTTGCTCTAATTTGATTAGGTAACTTCTCAGAGGTGCAGTCACACTGAAATGGTTTTTCGTGTGTACATGTTTATTGATGGCAAATGGAGCCTTTTGAAAGCCATCTCTCTAACTCCTCTGTCTGTACACAATCTTCATTCGCTTCTTGGCCTCACTAGTTCACAATATTGTGTGCAGATATAAATGGAGATTTTGACAACCATGAACCATTAGCAGTGTTAGCAGGGAAGTGCTAAAGGCCACAGTACCTCCTCTGAGATGTGACTGGCTGAAATGTCCCTCCAGCAGTGTGTCGCTGATCCGTTGGCAGAGCGTGTCAATAGTTTTTGAACCCGGCTCTGTCAGCTCGCTGTCCGTGGTGACCCGTGTCATTTGTGCAATCAGGAAAACAACAGGTGGCGTCGCATCACAGATGAGGCCTGCTCCTGTCAGCCGAACAGAGGGGGATTCGCAAAACAATGCACCTGACACTAAAGTGCATGTGGGAATTCCGTGAAAAGGTGGTGTCCATTTTTCTTTCCATCAGACAAAAATACAACTAACACGGCTAGTTGCTCATGCATGAAGGATTCCTGTGGACCTGTAAATTTGATCTGCTCAGACCTTTTTTTTTTGCTTTACTAAACTCTGACTGAAAAATCACATGCAAATTAAAAAATAAAAAAAAATTAGAAAAAGGAAAACTGTGAGGGGAAAAAAGAGAATTGTATAAAATTTGCATATGAAAATAATTAAATTAATCATGTGCAAAAATTGTGAAAATAATTTAATATTAAATTACTAATTTAATATTGTAAAAGTTCACATGTAAAAATTTAATAAATTAATTGTGTAAAAATGACATGAAAATAACTAAATTGTGTAAAAAAACGGAGAAAAATGAATCGTGTAAAAAAACACTTGAAAATAATTGAATCAGGTTTACAAAATCACGTGAAATAAAGGAATCGTTTAAAAAAATCACTTGTAAAAATGATCTGAAAATATCAAAATTGTGTCAAAAAAATTATGTGAAAACAATTGAATCATTTAAATATATATGGAAATAATTTAATCATGTGTAAAAGTTCACATGAAAATAAATGAATTGTAAAAATAATTTTGTAAAAAGTAACGTAAAGAAAATGATGTAAAAATAAATAAATAAATCTTGTGCAATAAATCATCTGGAAAAATTAAAAAACACATGCTCTACATTGGAGAAACCCCACTGAGAAACATTGACAAGTGTCGAATCATATGATTAATAAAATTTAAATGACATGGAAGACATGAAATACAGTACTGTGCAAAAGTTTTAGACACATGCAAAGAAATGCTGTAGAGAAAAGATGCCTTCAAAATAATGAAAGTAAATGTTTCTACATTTTAAAAAAATACCATAAAGAGCAGTAAACAGTAGTAAATGAAACAAAGTCAATATTTGGTGTGACAAAAAATATATAAATAAAAATAGTCTCCGGTACAATTAGTGCAGTTTTATAAGGAAATGAGCTGGTAAGTTTTATTGAGCATCTTGCAGAACCAGACACAGTTCTTCTGGACACTTTGACTTTCACACTCGCTTCTTATTTTTGCAGCAAAACCCAGCAGCCTTCATTGTGTTTTTTGTCTGAAAAGAGTCTCTTACGTAATATGCTGCTTTCTTTAATGACATACAAACATTTTCCTGTAACATTTCATTTTGTGCTAGAAAACTAATGTTTGGGAATCTAAAAAGTTTTTGTCCTGGCTTGATAATGTAGAAGTATAAAATAAAAAATCTATAACAAAGTTTGTACTAAAATAAATAGGGTGCCTAAAACTTTTGCACAGTACTGTACCTTAACATCAGACATTTCTCTCCGAACTGTTTTTCATTCTTCCACTCACTCATAGCCTTGTCTTGATTCGTTGCGCTCTCGAGAGCTTCCGTTGACGAGAACGTTTATTTTCCACGTTGTGAACTTGAGTGCGAGAAACAAATGTAAATTGTTTTTAATTGGCAAGTGCAAAGGATGTCTCGGGGGCCTGCAAGGCTGACGCATAAAAAGCCTGTCTCTCACTGTCGCTTAAAACATTCCCACTGCGCCTCAGCCATATGCTTTAAGTGACTGCGAGAGACATTTTAACATGACGCTAATGTCACCAATAAAAAGAAGGAAAGCTGCTAAACGGCGCGGTGTCTGAGCTGCACTGGAAATGGTGTCAAACCAAGCAACTGTGATCCTAATAACGACCAATGACAACTTGATCTGAAGTGTAATGCACACTGTGATGAGTGTAAAAGCAGTGACACGAGGACACCGTGTCATTTCGTCTGCACAGCTGAAATCTGTAGGACATTGTAGCAAATTTGACACATGGCAAGACTTCGATAACACTTTCCTAGTTAAATCTGTGCTTAGAAATCTTTGTGTATGTAATCTAGGTAATGATTCCTTGTAGTAATGCTTTGTAAAGGTCTATTATTGATGTTTTCTGTGAGGAGATTTGTGGAAGGAGTCTCCAGTGTCATAGCTTCGTCCTTAGGACAGAGCACTAAGGACAGAGCACTAAGGAACCCAAGTGTGTGTTTTCTTGGTGGTTTCTCTGTAACATGTCTACAGTTTGCGTTTACGATATAACATAAGTGAGAACAGGAACTAACTTGACTCATGGATGTTCCATGAAATTAAACGTAACTATAAATGGATAAAAAGTATGCTGTGTCATTCATTAATTTAAAAAAAAAGAATAATTGTCAAATTGTTGTGATGGAAGAGGAATAAAACACTACAGCATGTTCTGTTATAGGAAAATAACTAACTTTAGAGTGGTAATAATAGTCTGTTTCGCATCAGGGCTGGATCATATCATGCCATCATTGATTATTTTCCTATAACAGAATGTCCTCAACTGGTTTATTCCTTATGGTTAATACATATTACATTTACTTTATAATTATTCACGTCATAATTAGTTATAAAGGTTGTACAGTAAAGAATGTGGCATTCGACTGAATTATATTATTATGTCCATGTATTATAAGTACAGTTATAATATTTTATGAATACAGCCTTAATAGAAAGTGTGAGCGAAAGTTCCTTGTTGTAGCACATTTACTAGCCTTTTCCCTCGCATACCAGAAGCAGCAGTGTTTCCTGCCATCGCTCTCTCCAGCTATCCATCTGGGAGGCAGCCTGCATACACGCCTAAATGAGAAAGTTGGGTCTGATCAGCCAGCCATGACAAAAATAGATTACTCTGAGAAAAAGAGAAGAAGACGGACAGACTCGGTGTGCGTGTGCGTACGTGTGTGTGTGTGTGTGTGTGTGTGCGTGTGAGTGAGTGTGTGTGCATGATTGACAGAATGCAGTGAGACGTATGTAAAATGTACAACTATTTTCATGTGGAAAAACTCATGAAAGTGCAATTAGCCATGTTATGCCCTGAAATTGCACATGTGCATCTAAGTAAATGCATGTGACATTGTGTGATTAATATGATATAATATGGTGGCATGTGGAACATAAAACCACATGCAAATGTGAAAGATTAATGTGAAATGAAATGAATTGTATAAAAAAAGAGCACATCTGAAAATAAATTAATCATTTGTAAAAAAAAAAATAATAATAATAAAATAAAATAAAATAAATAAATAATCATGTGAAAATAAATAGATCGTATATAAAAAAAAATGAAAGATGTAAAAATAATAATAATAATAATAATAATAATAATAATAAGAAGAAGAAGAAGAAGAAGAAGAAGAAGAGGAAAGAAAGAAAGAAAGAAAGCACACACGAAAATAAATCACTTGTAAAAATACAATCACATAAGGAATAACTGACGACGGGTCATTGAATTATTAGAAAATAATGCACACCCCGAGGTGGTAATATGGCCAATATGCAATGATATGGAACTGTAATGCGGTCAAGACCTGACCAGAACTACTTTTGCTGTGCATTTACTGAAAAATAATTGCACACCTCAGAATGTCTGTCAGCCAATCAGAATTGAGAATTTAACAGCACTGTTGTCTAAGTGAATATATATGAATCTTTTATTTAAAAAAAAAAAACAACGTAGAAATAAATGAATCATTTGTATAAAACAAAACATGAAAATAAGTAATCATTTGTAAACAAAAAATAATAAAAATAACTAAATAAAAATGCTTGGAAAAATATAAATAAATCAATCCAAATATAAATCAATACATACAAATTATATTGTAAAAATTATCATGTGGAAAAATAACAAAAGATAACTAACTAAATAAATAAATACCCCACATGTGCAAAATGAAAGTGAAAATAACAGAATGATGTGGGAAAATTATGTGTAAAAAGAGTATAAATATATAAAAAGAAATGTATCATGTGTAAAACAATCATATGTGGAACAATAAAAATGTTTCTACTACCTCTGAAAAGTCCACATGTACAAAATGTATGAAACATAAGATGTGAAGTGAAATTTCACATCACATGACTTCTTCAGGATCAGATATACCAGGAGTCTAAATGTATTCCAAATTCATGCATAAAAGTGAACTTTCTTTTAAATCTCCCTCCCACATAAATCTTAGCAAATGGGTTTTTGGAAGTGGGGGATGTTTGAACAGCCTTAGGTTAGGAATTACTCTTCATCATATTCATTCTCTACTCTCTGTTTGTCTCTATTCTGGCTGTCTTGTTAAACTCCCTCACATGACTTATGGCTTGGGCCTGGGGT
This sequence comes from Cranoglanis bouderius, assembly GCA_023630585.1. Classification (NCBI taxonomy): domain Eukaryota; kingdom Metazoa; phylum Chordata; class Actinopteri; order Siluriformes; family Cranoglanididae; genus Cranoglanis; species Cranoglanis bouderius. The sequence continues at coordinate 15,276,120 of CM042558.1, forward strand.
TGATGAGTTATTGTTCTCTATATCTTTTAGCATCTCAGCACATAAAAAAGCATTAGTGGCAAGATAAATCGGCCATGTTTATTTTACCTGACATGTCGATTATGAATGCGAGTTTGCGCCGTGAAATTGTTGCTGTTAGTAAAATGGCGATGTAAAGTACACATATAAAGGGCAGATGGAGAAAATCAAAGAGCACAGGAGCAAACTAGCGGTTCTGGGAAAGCGTCTATTTTCTATAAAGTGACCATTCTCTTGCAGCGTGTCATTTTCTGAAAGAACTGTCAGAGAGAGAACATCACAAATGTGGTACTCAGGGGTGAAGATCACAAGGAGAGAAAACAGAAGTGTATGTGGAAGTGTGCAAAGTTTAAAAAAGCTTGCTGAACAGACACGTGTATGATATTAATCAGCGCCGTGTGCTTTTATAGGTGATGGTGAAACAAAAAATGAATGGGGGGAAAAAATAACGCAAATCCGAAGTGAGCAAGATTCCATTATGAGCGGCACCGGCACTGACCTATACTGCGTTTGAAAACACTGCATCTGATAAATGCAGCAGGGTTACTATGGAAACAAAAGCTGTCCGTTAAAGACTGAGTACATTGTGTGTCTGCTTTTCAAACACATTGTTTCATGGCTTGAACGTCAAGCATCTCTAAAGAGCTTGGAAATAATGCTAATGTTATTCAATCTGCAAATGGATTATGAATATATACACAGAACTCATTGTGTTTTTTGTTTTTTTTTGTGTAATATCACTAAATACTTGATGGAAAAGTCAGCGTTGCCGTCAAATGTGTGTGAAGAAAATGCTTTTGTTTGTTTAAGCATTTTTACTCCCACATTTCAAATTACTATGCAAAGATGACAGCAGACAAAAAGTAAGAAAGTAGACAAAGTATAATTCACCTTCTTACTCGTATACAAAAGAATAAGGACGCAAATCCAGGTCAAAACTGCATGACTTACATCAATCAGCCATAACATTAAAAACACAGACAGGTGAAGTGAATAGCATTGATTATCTCGTTGCAACCGCACCTGTCAAGGGGTGGGATATATTAGGCAGCAAGTGAACAATCAATTCTCTAAGTTGATGTGTTGGAAGCAGGAAAAATGGGCAAGTGTAAGGATCTGAGCGACTTTGACAACGGCCAAATTGTGATCGATAGACGACTGGGTCAGAGCATCTCCAAAACAGCAGGTCTTGTGTGGTGTTCCTGGTATGCGGTGGTTAGTACCTACCAAAAGTGGTCCAAGGAAGGACAACCGGTGAAGCGATGACAGGGTCATGGGTGCCTAAGGCTCATTGATGAGTGTGGGGAGTGAAGGCTAGAACATCTGGTCCGATCCCACACAAAAGAGCTACTGTAGCGCACATTGCTGAAAACGGTAATGCTGGCTATGATAGAAAGGTATGGGGTCACATAGCCGGATACTGGTCAGAGTGCCCATGCTGACCCCGTCCACCACCGAAAGTGCCTACAATAGGCACCTGAGCATCAGAACTGGACCATGGAGCAATGGAAGAAGGCGGCCTGGGCTGATGAATCACGTTTTCTTTTACATCATGTGGACAGCCAGGTGCCTGTGCGTTGCTTACCTGGGGAAGAGATGGTACCAGGATGCACTATGAGAAGAAGGCAGATTGGCAGTATGATGCTCAGGGCAATGTTCTGCTGGGAAACCTTGGGTCCTGGCGTTCATGTGGATGTTACTTTGACACATACCACCTACCTAAACATTGTTGCAGACCAAGAACACCCCTTCATGGCAACGGTATTCTCTAATGGCAGTGGCCTCTTTCAGCAGGATAATGTGCCATGCCACACTGCAAAAATTGTTCAGGAATGGTTTAAGGAACATGACAGAGTTCAAGGTGTTGACTTGGAGGATCCGTGGAGGCCCCACCTCACAACTTACAGGACTTAAAGGATCTGCTGCTCATGTCTTGGTGCCAGATACCACAGCACACCTTCAGAGGTCTTGTGGAGTCCATGCCTCGATGGGTCGGAGCTGTTTTGGCGGCGCAAGGGGGACCTACACAATATTAGGCAATATTTAATGTTCTAGCTGATCAGTGTAAATTACTATTTATTAGATCCATTCATTTGACTGGACAAGCAGCGTGTAGATATTATTATAACAGCACTGGGATATTTCACTGGTTGTATTTCCCTGCTTGTGAGTGTTTGCTACATACATTTTCAATTCTATTAATAGTTCGTTACAATGAAACCATTACTGCACTTACTACGGGCTGTCAGTCATGCCTGTGCATTGCCATGGCAACACACAACGCTCTATCCAGCTGTGGCTTATTTGGGTACTATTTCTGTTGATGGAGCTAAAATAAAACACAATATTTCGTCTGAAAGGTCAGTTACTTGATACTAAATTCTTATTAAGAGAAATGTTACACAGTATAAAAGCATAATCACTTTCGCAATCGTTCTGTTGTACAGAATATCAGTGGCTGTAATAACTATCACAGCCGTGCGATTTCTTAAATACCACAACAATTTGCCAATGCTAATAATTCTTGTGTATTAATGAACATCACATCATACTTTTTATCCATTTATTACAGTTACATTGTTTACTGTAGCACATCCGCAAAACAAAGTTAGTCCCTGTTATTACTTATAACAGCTATAACAGGTATAAACATTCTTCCATCACCAGTCAGTCTTTTTTCTTTCTCTTGAGGGTAATTTTTTTATGCCACTTATAATGTTACAGAGTAACTGGAAAGAAATTCTGTCCTGAAGACTTTCCTATGGTGGAATATTTACTGACAATGGAAACCCCTTCCATAAATAGTACTCATCTGTTTATTATTAGACATGGAAGTGCCATATGATGGCGTATGGACACCACAAAAGCTTAAAAAGAGTCACTCTTTTATTCTATTACTCAGTTTTGGACAGGATAAAACTCTGTAAGAACAGATTTGATAAGATTTTCTCTCATAGCTCTAATAACACCACCTTCATTGTTAGGATATAAGGGTTGTAATTTTGAACGTGCATGACATAATCACATATTTTCGATATTTATTGATGTCTGTTATTTCTTGCCACTCTCAGATGCACTCAGTGGTCGGCTTGCTGCCTTTGTAGAAAGAGAGTGGTCAAGAAATAAAGCTGTAAGTGTACGTTAATTGGCTTTGATGGGAAGTGCCAGACACACTGCGTTGAATCGATCACAATCTGCAAGGCTGCTGAACTGTTTTTAAGCTCAATGAAAATGATAATTTTGTCCACCACCAAAAAATGCACTTGTGGTAGGACCGAACTGATGAAAGGCATGGAACAAATGTGCAAATTTCAATGATTCTTGAATCATTCAAAGCAGAGGCTTCGAATTCTGTATCAAGACAAGCAAGTAATCAAGCAAGGCAATGTATAACGCAAGCCTCTAAGAAATTCATTGGGTTGGAACCCTGGGTTTGGAAATGTGTCAAATACTGTATTGCAAATATTTTGACACATTCCAGCAGAAATGATATGCAAGTTGAAGATTTTGGATCAGAATACGCATACATAAGTGTCGCTTCTTTTTACTAATAGACGGCGTCCTCTTGTGACGTTCGTTGTAATTTAATGTTGCTCGGTGGGATGTTGAAAACGTAAGCTTTTATTTTATATACAACCAACCCCTATTTGATACTCCTTTTGATAGCTCCATGGTCTTCTTTGTTGTTTGTTTAGGTGTTCTCTAGCAAAGTTTAGGCTCTTCCAGGGACAGGTGTTTATATATATATATATATATATATATTGAGATCATGTGACATGTGCACGCAAGTTAACTCCATTCAAATAATTGTGTCACTTCTGATTGCAACTGGGCGCATCAGAACTTATTTTAGGGAGTGAACACTTATGCAACCACAATGTTTCTGCTTGTTAATCCCCACCCCAACACTTCAGTAGTATTGGATATTTGGTGTAGATTCATTCATAGCATGTAATCCCAGTTATGTCCATTTCAGTTCTCGGTTGTAATACTATAAAATGTGGAAAACTTCAAGGGGGTGAAAACTTTCCACAGCACTTTTAGCCACATATTTTGCCTATTTTGTCTATGTAAGCTGCCTGGAATTATACTTGAAAACTTTCTACAGCAATTCTTATTGAGCAAGTTTTTGTAAGTTATGCAGAAAAAGTCCCACTTTTTTCTGCTTTGCACAAAATATCTTTATCAATGTTTGTGCCGAGCAGCGCTAACTAGCTGAAAAATGGCTGCAGTCAAACTGTCTCTCTTCCTTTTACTTGTTGGGTGCATGCAGATTCTGATCATTACTCATCTTTAAGCAAGTTGCTTTGAGCCATCGGATAATAAAGAAATATGATCGCTTCCACCTTGCCGTTTCCCGAATATCATCTCTAATTGCATTTCTTTTGTCAGTGCGTTCAACGAAGCACTCCCTCCTCCCTCTCCTCCTCGGCTGTTAGTATTCTGAATCTGTGCGATCTTCCCAACACGAGAACCGAGTGCGAGATTGCTGCTTTTACTAATGTGCATAAGCATCCCAGAGGATTGGCATTCAGGTTAGCTGCTGAGGGAACGTGTATTTTTCCAAATGGTTGCTGTTGAATTCTCTATTGATCACTCACTTTATGCCCTTGAAGGGGAGCACTGCACAGCGAGGACAGCAGGCTCACGATCTCAAAAACATGGAAATGAGACCAGAACTTAAAATTAGCTGGCTTTTTTTTTTTTTTGTGAAGCTTTATCTGTGAGTAAAACTAGCCTTTTCTCAATAAACAAAAATGATTTGTACCTGATGTATACAACTTGATTGGTGGGGGAATTATGAATAAGAAAGTATATGTAAATGTAGTGCTGAATGATGAAAATGGAGGCCATTTTTAGATATTTGCACCAGCCTAGGCATAGCAATTTGAGCTGAGCACAAAAGCTCGATGTGGAGGAGAAAGGCAGGTGAATCCAGTGTACACAGGAAGATTGAATAGTTAAGCACTTGGTTTAAACTCTGCCATATTATTTATGAATTATAGAGAAGCGTCACATTTTTGCTGAGCGAACAACTTTAGCTTGAGAAAGGATTATATAGGAATAGGACTCTGAGGGTCTGTTAGTGTTCCGAGTCCTTCCTTTTCTTCTCCTCTGTCAGTGATTAGGGATCCATGCTCTTTTCATGTTGCTGTGTATCATTTGTCAAGCATATGTCTACTTCAACGCATCCATCACTGTCACTACAACCCAAGAATCAATTACGACAGGAGCTCCTAGGTGCCCTTTGCAAGAACACCTCAGACAAGCTTGAATGGGCATGAGAAGGAAGATTTCCGAAAGAATGGTGGGTGTACATGCCTGTAGATTTGTTCTTATGGTGAATTCAGCAAAGTAAAATCAGAAAAAGAAAAAGGTATAGGGTCAAGTAGGCTACAGGAACAACAGTGAGGTGGTGGGGGAAAAAACTTTGTCACATGTTGTCGATCAGTAGTGTAATGAAGAGAGCAATTCTGGAGCCATAAGAATGGAGGAAACTCTGAGAACTCTGCTTGAAGTTCTAGTTGGTGTCTGGGTTAAAAACCCAGAACCCCAAAGGCGCAGCTTGATGCGACCGCAAAATGTGCTAACAGTGGGACATTCGGTTTACAACAGCTGTAACTCATCATGGAAGCTGTGCTTGGAACTGGTAGGTGGTAAGGTCAATTGAAACGGTATGGTCAATTTACAGTAGGGAACTCCAGCATAGAATTTGGATGGTGTGAACCAGCACTGGGACACAGGTAATGCTGCACTGATCCTGCACTACATAAGTGTCCTGAGATCATGAGGATGTAAAAGGAGAAGGAGGGATCAAAGGAGGAAGGTTGAGACATAGAACAACAGGGGAGAATATCTGAAGGGAGAAAACATGGAAGAGAGGAGACAACTCAGTCAGAAGATCAGTCACGGAATCAAGGTAGAACACGTATCAAAGTAATAGCTTTCTTGCTGCATGGGCACACAAGACTGGTAATCTCATTTGTTTGAGCCATGGCACTATACCCTTCAAGACATTTTATAGCTTGGTCACCATCCAGATTCAAATGCAAGGAAGACAGGATTTGGAGAAGGAAGCCCATAAAGCTTTTGTAGAGGCAGTGGAACAAGCTGGGGAAAAGGCTGAGGTATGGTATAGGGGTCTGCAGGGACTGCAATGATGAGGAAAGGCTTTAGATGAGGCAAACTGCCTGGTGTAGCAGGGAAAGTCACTTGACCTCAAATGAGTCATCAGTCACGATGAATCAGAAGATCATTCATTCATCTTCAGTAACTGCTTTATGGTGTGGTCTTTCTCCAAAACCTTAGTAATTTCATTATTTCACTCATTAAACTAAATGAACATGAATCCTATCCCTCTGGTATCCGAAGGGGCAACTGGAACAAGACATAATCAGTATATTTTTTCTCACCTCCATAAACCTACTGCCAATGCAACATGTTGAAAATGCAGAAACTCCACTTCATTCATTTTCTCAGTTTGTTTGCCAAGTGGCATGAGAATGTGACACCCATAAGGATGGAATTGGAATACGGTACATATTCAGACCCCCTAGAATGAGACCCTTCTTTACATTGCAAAACATACATGCATTTGATAACCATCTTGGGCCAAAAACGTCCCCCTCTTCTGTCATTTTGGTGGATGGGTGTTGCAATTGCAGCATATGAAGTAATATATTTAGCAAATTACTTTTTTTAGTTTTGTGTGTTTTTCAGAATGGCACTTGGAGCAGGCGGCTTCATTTGGTTGATGTTTTTTCTCAGTGTGGATTCCCAGTGGGTTCCTTCACTACTTCAAAAGTGAGTGAGTTTGAAATTAAGTGCTTCATACTACTTACTTATTCACAATAGAATATCATTGTGGCTTAAACAGTGTGTCATTCAGAGAGAGTGTCTTGAGACATAATACACCAAAATATCAGAAGCACTGCTGTTCAAGTCTGCTGTTGCTCTCAGAATCCAGGAATTTTGCCACTGTTTGATTTTTTTTTTCTTCTGTAAATCAGATTGTACCCCAATCCACCATCTTTTGAAAGTAAAATTAGAATCAGGTGTTCAAGATTGGGTGCCAGTGATTAGAACCTGCTTAGGGAGTGCAGGTGGGACCTGTCTTATTTATACCTCTCTTATATCTAGTGTCTGGTGTTCCCTTTGTTATTGAGGTGTGTGTCATCATGCCAAGATCTAAAGAGTTCTGTAAGGCCTTCAGAAAAAAAGGTTGTGGATGCCTATGAGTCTGGCAAGGGATTTAAAAAGATTCCACTGTAAGGAAAATAATCTACAAATGGCTTGCAACAGGTAGTGTCAAACTGCATGCATCTACAATCAGAAAGAGATTGCACAAATTTGACCTGCATGGGAGGAGTGCGAGGAAAAAACCTCTGCAATATTACAGTTTGCCAATGATCATATACTGTAGGCAAAGACCAGACCTTTTGGAATAATGTGCTCTGGACAGACGAATCAAAGATAGAGTTGTTTGGCCACAGTAGACATGTTTGGCGCACACTAAAGACAGATTTTGAGTAGAAGCACCTCATACCAACTGTGAAGCACGGTATTGAAAATGTTATGGTTTAGGGTTGCTTTGCTGCCTCAGGGACTGGACAACTTGCATTCACTGATTCATGAATTCTGCATCATATCAACGAGTGCTTGAAGATAACGTGAGGCCATCTGTCCGAAAGTTGAAGATGAACCGAAAGTGGACCTTTCAACAGGATAATGATCCTAAGCACACTAGCAAATTCACCAAGGAATGGCTCAAAAAGAAGAAATGGAGGGTTATGGAATGGCCTAGTCAAAGCCGGGATTTGAATCCCATTGAAATGTTGTGGGGGGATTTGAAATGGGCAGTGCAAGAAAACCCTCAAATATCTTGCAACTGAAAGAATATTGCACGGAAGAGTGGTAAAAAATTCCAGCAAGCCTGGTGGTCAATTATGCAAAACACCTACAAGAAGTTATTTCTGCTAAAGTGGGCAATACTAGCTTCCAAGCGTACTTACTTTTTCCACAGAGGAATATCACATCTATTGATATTTCTGTTGAATAAATGATTGAAGAAGCAAATTTTCCTTGTGGTTTTGTTCAAGTATATCAATTTAATTAATAGGCACTGTTTCAAAGATGATCAAATGTTTGCTTGTCCAAATATGTCAAAAAACAATTTCCATGGGGTGTACTTATTTTTTCATAAGTAAATGGACTAGCAGGCTTAGCAGCCCCTGTCTTTGAAAGATAAAATTACATCAATATAAAGTTTAGATTTTGGCATCCACATCACATTATTTGTTGTTAACAAATATCTTAAAGTGGATTATTTTGGACTTTTGTGTAATCCAGCACAACAGCTCCACCATTGGCCATAATACAAATAAACAGAATGGAATTAAATAGCGATGATGGGGCTGCTTTCATTCCAGCCCAGATTGTAGCCATCACTGGATCTGATACTTTTGTTCCATATGATGATTATAGTAGTATCAGATTTACAAACATTTCTGGATTGTTATTTTGGTATACTATAGTGAGCAGCAGTAAGGAATACAGCAACGTGTGAGACCTCAACCAGCAATCCCGGTGTGCTTTTCTCTTTTACATTGTACAATCGATACAGGTGAAAGCTCTAATTTCCGCTGCTCCCATTGCTTTCTCTCCCTGTGAACTGTGTTATCCCTAATAATAACAGCCTTTTAGATTGAGACTAATACTGATTGCACTGGGCTGAATATATATATATATATATTTACAAAGTGAGGACGTTTGGTATTTGTATTTTAGGACTCCTGGAGGACTGTGCATTGTCCATGAAATGTATTCATTAAGACCTGTTATAGACCCCTCTGTGTGCCAAGTCTCCCTCCTGGCTCCCACGGCTGGTGGCTAAGATTTAAAAATGACCTTTTGGGATTACAAACAGCGTGCACAGAATTAGATTATTTCTCGACTCCTCTAATGAGAACAAAGTACTTGTCACTGTTTGATTAATGATTTTTTTTTTTTCCTCGACGCGGCCAAGCAAGGGATCATAAAGGAACAATTTTCTCCCTTCACAGCCATTTGTGTAAATGCCATCAGGCAATGAAGTTCACCATTCAGGCTGGCTCTTCTCTTTAGAGTTCCTTGACCTTAATGTTATGAGTGAGAGAGTCATCTTTGCATAGAGTGCTATGAGCGAGAGAGTCGTCTTTGCATAGAGTGTAGGAAAGTGCTTCTGTATTAGCAGAGGCCATGATCATACCCTTGAAATTAACTATGGAATTACAGCCAGTCCCACTATTCCCACTATTCCCAATGTCAGTGAGTCACTTTACAGGTCCATTGTATATCTACTGTCATTTGGTCACTTTAAGCCATCTACATATATAGAATTATATGTACATTGCTGTTGAATTCTCAATTCTGACCTTCTGGTCAGAAGGTGTTGATTAATTTTCTATAGAAGCAACTGTTGGTAAAATTGCTGTGGTATAAGAATAAAACCTTCAAAAGATAGGAAAATAATCAACTTTGCAGTGGTAACAGGTACTTTGTGTCAAGCCATATCACACCACCACGTTGTTGATTATTTTACTAAAACAGCACATCTGAGTTCTTTCAAAACCTTTTTTTTTTCCTTCTACGATTCATTTCCAGTCATGTGAAAAAATAAGTACACCCCATGGAAATTGTTGGCTTTTTTGACATATTTTGACAAGCAACCGTTTGATCCTCTTTGAAACAGTGTCTATTAATAAAGTTGATATACTCTATCAAATGACACATAAAATTGACATTTTGTAATAATTTTCACAATTTAAATTAACAAAAAAACAGATCAGACATATGGGGGGGGGGGGGAAGTAAGTACATCCCTACATTTATCACACCTTCAAATCCATACAATTAGAATCAGGTGTTCAAGATTGGGTGCAAGTGATTAGAACCTGCTTAGGTAGTGCAGGTGGAACCCGTCTTATTTATACCCCTATCTAGTGTCTGGTGTTCCCTTTGCTATTGAGGTGTGTGGTGTCATATAGGCAAAGACCAGTCCTTTTGGAATAATGTTATAATAATAATTCTTTTTCCACAGAAGAATGCCACATCTATTGATATTTCTGTTGAATGAATGATTGAAAAAGCTAATATTCCTTAATAGGCATTATTATACAGATGATCAAATGTCTGCTTGTCCAAATATGTCGAAAGAGCCAACAATTTCCATGGGGTGTACTTATTTTTTTCACATGACTGTGTATATTTTTTTCCTTTTCAATTTTGATCCCATGACACTTTATTACAAAGCTAAACTGAAAAGGAGAGAGCATGTTACTGATAGAAACATTATTAAACTCAACTCTGTGACTTGATTGATCTTATCAAGTAAAGCACTCACTCTTCTACTCTCAGATTAAAAATGTTACATCAAAGCGCTGTTGAGTTCTCGAACCTGATTCGACAGAAGTTGTTGGTTCATTTTCTATAACAGCAGCTCTGACAGTAGTTCTGATTGTAAGACAAATCACCGGTTTATATTAATGCACTCATTCTAATATGTTATCACTTCAACAATAACTTATATAGGGACTTGTATGATGGAAGCTTATGGAAGGAGTTTCCTGTGTCATTTGTAACAGTGACAGGAAAGAAAAATTGAGAAAATTGATAGCGTAAATGATAACAGTAACTAACTTGTTTTACTGATATTCCACATTAAAAGGAACTATAAATGGAGAAAAATATGACATTGTTCATTTATAAATGTAAAAACTGGATCCATTGGCCAATTCCTGTGGTATAAAAGAAAAGAAAAAATTAACATTGTGGGATGTGCTGTTATAGGGAAATCAACTTTTGGATGGTTACAGTAACTCTGCTTTGAGTCTAGCTTGTTAAAGCAAACACAGGTTAAGCAAAGGGAACACAAACTGAAATGAATTGATTTTTTTTGTTTTGTTTTTTTTTTTGTTCGATGCAGTAGTGAGATGGGGTGCCAGTTCAAAGAAAAGAAAAAGAAAAGAATGCAATTACCCTTTAGAAATGAAAGCCCATGACTATGTGATAATTACTCTGAATAGAAGTGGCATTACTGTGAATAAAAGTGACATCAGTGTGAATTAAACTGACAGTCAGACTCATTCTTTTCAGTCACAGGAGGTCACGTGGCCTAAATTTCTGAAAGGCAGCTTGGATTGGTCCTGTGAACATGCTAATTTAAAGATTCCCAGCCTTCAGCCTGGCACTTTCGCTGCAAAAATACGAGTTGATATTATGGGAAAGATGATAATGGCTTATCAGATACAATGATAAGGGCTTATCAGATACAAATTATTTGCATGCAGGTATCTGTACTGCTTGTCTTCAGCTGCATTGCTCTGTCCTGCCTTGCAGAGGTGGTGGATTGGTTACTATGGTGGATACGTCCCTGCTTTCCCACACATGCTGAAGTAGATTAATAAGAACATTAACAGAAATAGGCAGAAGCAGTACTGCTTCACTTTGATATTATTATAATAAAGAAGGGGGTAGACAGGAAATAAGGAATAAGAGAGAGAAATAACGTTTGAACTTCTTTCCTATTACTCTCCCTTGCACACTCATTTGAGCATATACAGTGCGTGTAGGGATTTTTATTTTTATTCCCCCCCTACCCCCTAAATCCTTAGTACATCAGGAAATAATGGAGCATAGGCATAGTCATATATGACTAGCCATTAATTATGATAATAGGGAAGTATTAACATCTTGTTAACTCATTCTGTTAATTAATATCATGACCTGCAGCATTAATAAAAATCACTTACATTAAGAAGAGTGTATTTGGACACAGTGTAGGTTAACCATAATGTACAGTTTAGGTCATAAGTTTACAGATGCCTTGAAGAATCTGCACAATTTTTATAATTAAATAAATTGAGGGATCATAAAATTTGCATTTTGTTTTTCATTTAGTTCTGCCCTGAATAAGCGATTTCACATAACAGATGTTTACATATAGTCCACAAGACACAATAATAACTGAATTTACACAAAGGAACCAGTTAAACGTTTACTTGCTCTTGATTCTTAATACTGTGTGTTGTTACCTGGATGATCAACGACTGTTTTTATGTTTTGTGATAGTTGTTCATGAGTCCCTTGTTTGTCCTGAGCAGTTAATCTGCCCACTGTTCTTCAGAATAATCCTCCAGGTCCCAGGATCTCCATGTCTTTGCTTTTCCAGCATCTTCTGCATATTTGACCCCTTTTCCAACAGTGGCTATCCATCCAGTAAGATCCATCTTTTCACACTGAGGACAACTGAGGGACTCGTACACAAGTATTACAAAAGGTGCAAACATTCACTGATGTTCAAGAAGGCAACACACTACTGTACATTAAGATCCAGGGGGATGTAAACTTTTGAACAGGATAATCGGTGTATATTGTTATTATATTGTTTAAAGGTCTTCTTTTTTTTTTTTTCATTTAGTACTGCCCTTCAGACGCTAAATATTTATGCTTCCCAGAAGACAAAATAATAATGTAAGCACTAGCATAAGTTACAATAGAAACTAACTTGTACATTCCATATTAAATGTACCTATATACAGATAAAAAAAAGTACAGTGTGTGCTTTAATTTAATCATTGGCAAATTGCTGTGGTGTAAAAGGAATAAAACACTTTGGGACATGCTGTTATTGGATATATTACTTCATGGCAGTAACAGTAACTCTGCTTCACATCAGGCTGCATCACACCACCATGTTGAAGATAATTTTCCTATAACAGCATGCCCCCAAATGTTTTATTCCTTAATTAGTGTACAGCAAAATCCAGTAAATATTTTTTACAGTGTTTACAAATATTACAATAGATACAATCTTCTCATGTACCGTTTATTCTGCAACAATCGTGATCTATGTGATTTTACCTTCAGCCTAATTTGTAGCCTGAGACTGATATTAATTTTTGATACTAATCTATGACCTGCTCTTTCTTGCTTGTGTAAACAATATGATTTAGAGAAGAAAGAAGAGATCACAGAGCAAAGCAATGAAGTGAGTTACACCACACGTCAAATCCTGTGCATGTTCCAGTGAGATAAGATTGCTCAGGACAGATTTGGGCTATGGTGTCAGATGAGCAATTTTTGGGGTCACCAGGCCTCATTTCTCAATAGTAAGCAGATGGGTCATGAGGAAGACCACAAATGTAGTCCAGTCTGTCAGCTGGACCTCGACGCTGAGAACCTTCCGTCCTACACATCTGCTCTCTTAGATTAGTTCTCTTGTTGTTTCAGATGTCTGGCAGATGTAGCTTTGTAGCTAATGAAAGAAAAATCAATATGTATGAATGATTGTTGTTTGTCTGTGATGCAAGAGTCTAGAGATCCAGGCAAGATTTTAGTTTGATCTTTTTATGTCATCATTGTATCCAAGCAAGTCGGAATGAAAACAATAATAAATCATTTCAAATCGGCTTCAGTGACACTAAGATCATGTTCGAACTTGCTTTTTTATTCTGAACTCGCAGCCGTACATTTTCTTGTCACATTATTTCCTGTTTCACATTTTGTGATGGTGGAGAAAGGGTTGTTGTGGCCATTGAAAGATGTGGAATACCTTATTGATATATAAAACCATGTCCGAGCGCTGTCATTAGCTCTTGTACTGGCCTACATGACTAAAAATCGAAGAGAACAGCTCCTTCTTTGTCACTTGAATATTGGTACCAAAGGGAAAAAAACAGCAAATGGATGAAAAAACCTGAACGTATCAATCAAAAGTTCAAAAGAAATTCTTCAACATGAACCACTGTGATGATGAGCTTCTCCCCCAAACTAGTCCCAAATCGATCCTGCTTGTGACTTCAAATTCAGGCCAAATTTGAACACCCTAAATCTTTCTCTTCTTATAGAATCATGTCCTCAGCAATATTACTAAGTTCCATTTGTTTTTGTTTCCTGCATGGGCCCGTAATTACAGATCTGCACTACGGATCCAGCCATTTAACCAAAGACATGCTCAAGCAGGCGCAAGCTTGCACTGATCTTGTTCATTTCACGCTTTCGTTTGGCGAAGCTGTGAGATTTTTGGGGATACCAGTTTCAACAGATGGTTAGCAGTTAAGATATCTGCAGAGCTTCAATCACACAATCACTCAATGGCAGTGTACCACCTGAGACCCAGGACAACAAACCGCCGCCTTTTAAACCATTTCTATAACTTGTCCTCCAGCCTCGATCCAGCTCCAAATTGATCCTTTTGATGAGCAAGATAAGGTGTGACGGCTCACCCTGTACCGTCGGACTCTCATCTGAGAGCTCATAAAGGCAGAGCCGTCCAAGTCATAATGACTGTATAAAGTCAATGTGAACTGAATAGAAAGAGATTGAGAGGACATTATGTTTGTTTGTTTTTTTCCATCTTGCATTATTTTTATATTAAACTAGACTATAAGAGCACTTCATGAGTAAGGGACTTGTCAGAATATGAAATATACCATAGTGTAATGGCTGTGCTAAAGGAAAACTCCACTCTGAAACACATTAAATACATTTATTTGGAAATATTTGTGATGAGTTTAGGTGGTAATTTGTTGGTTCGTACTGTATTTTTGTTATTCCCATGAGGAATTAGTGGTTTTAAACATAAGGGTCAGGTTCAGGTTACGTTGTTTGCTCCTAAAAACAAAAGAGCAAGAGCTAAATTTCTCATTCATTTTTCCAGCAGCTTTCAATGTCATATTCTAATAAAATACTGTATAGCACTTACTGAAAATCAATGAACGAATGAGATGTCTTCCACAAAGCCAACACACCTTGAGCAGCACCTGTGGCCTTTTTTAAAAGGCTTTATCTTAAAGAATGATGACCAGCTCAACTTCATGGGTTACAGCTCTGCTCCTGAGAAGACCTTGGCAATTATTTTTTTCCTTTGAGTGACTATTTAGGTTTTAATAGACAGCCAGAGGATCTGTTCCAGAAAAAAAAAAATGTTATATAAGCCTGAAGGACGTACATGTAATGTAGTGCTAGTGGCCAGACATGACATCTTGACCAATCACCACTGAAGTACAGCAAAGCAAATTGATTACAAATTGTCTCAGGAAAGTATTTCTAACATCAGTTTAATATACAGCCGTGGCCAAAAGTTTTGAGAATGACACAAATATTAATTTTTACAAAGTTTGCTACCTCAATTTTTATGATGGCAATTTGCATATACTCCAGAATGTTATGAAGAGTGATCAGATGAATTGCAATTAATTTCAAAGTCCCTCTTTGCCATGAAAATGAACTTAATCCCAAAAAAACATGTCCACTGCATTTCAGCCCTTCCACAAAAGGACCAGCTGACATCATGTCTGTGATTCTCTCGTTAACACAGGTGAGAGTGTTAACGAAGACAAGGCTGGAGATCACTCTGTCATGCTGATTGAGTTAGAATAACAGACTGGAAGCTTTAAAAGGAGGACGGTGCTTGAAATTATTGTTCTTCCTCTGTTAACTATGGTTACCTGCAAGGAAACATATGCAGCCATCATTGCTTTACACAAAAAGGGATTCACAGGCAAGGATATTGCTGCTAGTAAGATTGAACCTAAATCAACCATTTATCGGATCATCAAGACCTTCAAGGAGAGAGGTTCAACTGTTCTGAAGAAGGCTTCAGGGCGCCCAAGAAAGTCCAGCAAGCGCCAGGACCATCTCCTAAAGTTGATTCAGCTGCGGGATCGGGGCACCACCAGTGCAGAGCTTGCTCAGGAATGGCAGCAGGCAGGTGTGAGTGTGTCTGCATGCACAGTAAGGCGAAGACTTTTGGAGGATGGCCTGGTGTCAAGAAGGGCAGCAAAGAAGCCACTTATCTCCAGGAAAAACATCAGGGACAGACTGCTATTCTGCAAAAAGTACAGGGATTGGACTGCTGAGGACTGGGGTAATGTCATTTTCTCTGATGAATTCCCTTTCCGATTGTTTGGGGCATCTGGAAAAAAGCTTGTCCGGAGAAGAAAAGATGGGCGCTACCATCAGTCCTGTGTCATGCCAACAGTAAAGCATCCTGAGACCACTCATGTGTGGGGTTGCTTCTCAGCCAAGGGAGTGGGCTCACTCACAATTTTGCCTAAGAACACAGCCATGAATAAAGAATGGTACAAAAACATCCTCAGAGAGCAACTTCTCCCAACCATCCAAGAACAGTTTGGTGACGAACAATGCCTTTTCCAGCATGATGGGGCGCCTTACCACAAGGCAAAAGTGATAACGAAGTGGCTCGGGGAACAAAACATCGACATTTTGGGTCCATGGCCAGGAAACTTCCCAGACCTTAATCCCATTGAGAATTTGTGGTCAATCCTCAAGAGGCGGGTGGACAAACAAAAACACACAAACTCTGACAAACTCCAAGCATTGATTATGCAAGAATGGGCTGCCATCAGTCAGGATGTGGCCCAGAAGGTGATTGACAGCATGCCAGGGCGAAATTGCAGAGGTCTTGAAAAAGAAGGGTCAACACTGCAAATATTGACTCTTTGCATAAACTTCATGTAATTGTCAATAAAAGCCATTGACACTTATGAAATGCTTGTGATTATACTTCAGTAACAGTTAGTAACATCTGACAAAAAGATCTAAAAACACTGAAGCAGTAGACTTTGTGAAAATTAATATTTATGTCATTCTCAAAACTTTTGGCCACGGCTGTAATAACAAGGGAAGGCCAAATTAGAGGTAATAGGGATCAGATTGGTGCTGTAATGAAATATAGAGATGCACAGTGGTTTCCCTGTGGTCTTAATTAATGGCAGGTCAATAACAGATCCACAGAGACATATTCCTGAAACTTTAATAACATTAATAAGGTATTGTAGATTTCAAGTCCATTTGAATGTATACTGTGGTGTGGTGTAACTGCATCATAGAAATCAAGATAAACTTTTCCAATTTAATGTAAGTTGAACTTTTGTGATGTTTCTTTCTTTCTTTCTTTCTTTCTTTCTTTCTTTCTTTCTTTCTTTCTTTTTAGGTAGGGAGCATAACACAAATTTTCTGTGTCAAAATGTAAGAGGGTACAAACAGCAGTTTTGCCTGAAGCTAAAATCGAAGAACTGTATTATGTTGAATATTTTGTGTAAAATAATAATAATAATAATAATAATAATACAATAAAAAATAACTCTGCTTATTCGTACAGCCTTGTTTTTGTTGTCATTACTTTCACAATCCCCTAGCTAACTAATTACCTGACCAAATAAAAAAGAAAGAAAGAAATGAACGACAAGTCTATCATCCTCACACTGGTGGTGTATGACCTCAAGCCTTTCTCAGGAAATTGCAATTTTGTTGATGGGGATGTAATGTTAATCCCACAGCCTTGTCACATAGGGTAATAGTGCATTATGATTGCCAGTGTAATTAAAAATGAACAGGAATGAATTCTGTTGTTTCTGCTGGAACTGCAGCGTTGATGAGTTCCAGGTTGCTCTGGCTCTGTGGGAGTTCTTGGATTCCTCCTCTGAACTTTGCAAGATTTGTCTATTTCCCACCAGCAGTTAACGATGCTGGATGGCAGCGATTCTTGCCAGCTCTTGATTTTTCACATCGAGCCGCTCCTCGTCCTTGGCAAGCTGACCTGGTCTCAATGCCTGGCCGAGCCTTAATCAGTCCTGGCATGGTTGAGGTAACAGGTGAGCTCAGTTAATGAGACTGATTACAGCAGGCTTCCCACTGAGAGACTGGCAGTGGACAGAGCCAAAAAAACACTAGGACAGAAGTTGAAAACACTTTTAGATGGCTGTTTGGCTATTCTTAACCCTGGATGCATCTAGTTATCCATATGTCCTGCCCTGACTGTGGAGAGAGTATTAAACACATCAGCTCTTATAGCCCAGGTTTGAATGAACAAACCATTGCACTGTGAGACATAAATGGACTACATACTAGGCTTGTGCGATATTGATTTTTCCTTGCGCTTGATTTACTATTTTAAAAAATCTCAAATAATGATTTACGTATCGAGAACTGATAAGAAAAGACATTTCCACCATTTCAGGTTAAAGGAGAGTTGGGGAGGGTGTAATATTACCAACTGTGCAGTCGGGAACTGCTTGCTGGCACTGGCCATTGTGAAGACTGGACTTTAGGGGTATTTGTGAGTGATAACAAATGGTCTGGTAGTATAATATAGTATAATATAATTTGAGTAAACATTACTGGACATTGCGACAGTCTAAGTTTTCACAGGAGCAATGAAATTGTTGCATCACACAAGCCTAACGCACAGGCATATTTTTGTTCTCTAACTGCAGGTACCAAAACGTATTATTTAAGTTACTACTACAGTGACAAACATTTTAACTCTTTTCTGAGCGTGGGTGATCTCGGTTTATTAACCCAAGTTCCATGTGGATTGAATTGTATGCAGATAATCCAAAAGAAAACAGGCATACTCTGAAGAAAACAGGCACAAAACAACTAAGAAGGACATACAAATAAGAATACAGATACAGTCAAAAATTGATTAGAAACAACAATAAAGAAAAATAGAATCTACCCCTGCCTCGGAAATCCAAGGGAGACTTGGCAGGGCAATAAAGTTATGACTAGATATCGACTAACTGCTTTCTTTGCCCGTTTTTATATTGTAACAGAAGGCTGAGGTTGTGCAGGTCAAGTCTTTGCTGACAACAACCCATAATATTGCTATCAAACAATCAGATGTCCTTAACGTTGTTCAAAAAAAAAAAAAAAAAAAATCAATACACGCAAGAGCTCAGGACCTGGCAATAATATTACTGTGTTGGAAAACTGCGCAGAGCAGCTGTCCTTTGTTTTTCAGTCCTCTTCAACATATATATAAAACTTTTGTACAGTATTAGGGCAGCAGGTGCTATATGACTACAATGCCCACAAGCCCATGGGCAATAACAGAGGAAGTGCCTTTGTGGCTGGTTTCACTTTTAAGTCATTGGTGTACACAAGGTGCAAAATGTATTTTCTAGTTTGGAAGAAAACCAGCCTGCATTTTAAATCAGATGCTTGGCACATGGTAAAGCTGCTGGGCATAAGAGTTTGAAATCTCACTGTCTCTGGTAGAAAATGCTTCAAGCTATCTGTGGCGGGGAAAAAAAAAACTTTTCACAGTGTGGGTTGTACTGCACACTTCTTCACTTAATCTCAAGACTGCACATTCAGACAGGATTCAGGGCTGCATCCTGGACCGCATAATGCACATTCAGTATGCCTAAATAATAACACCAATGGCGTACTGATGAACTATTTAGTGCAGTATTATGCACTTGGGGACATGGTCGAAGTATCAGTTTCTGTTTCCTTAACATTACAGAAGCATTATGTGACCGAAAAACCTGTGGAAAAAAAGACACCAAAAATAGTCAGCCCACCAATTCTAGTTAGCAAGCTAAAATACAGTGTAGAAATCAAAACCATCACCTCTATTCAATCCCAGTGTGTGTATTTTTATTAACTGATATGCAGATTACATGATCTGTGTATTGTGTCCTTCAGCCTGTCATAAATGACTTAATAATGGTTACTCATCAATAAACAATTATTAATTATTTTTTAAGTTTTTAATATTTATTTTATTTAACATAAAAAAACCCTACATGTTCTATATAATGTTCAGTAACATTAAATATTTATTTTGAAGTCATACTGTTTTAAGTTGAATCCATCTTTCTCTTTGTCCTTTTGTATTTGTATTGTTATTTAAATTTGTATAGTTATTCTGTATTTAATAAACATTGTCATATATTTTCTTAGATTTCGTAGGCCGCTGGAATGTGTCACATTGTCTAGCTTCACTGATTAATTCAAATAGGCTAGTTTTTAATTGGTGTGATAACTTTGCTTATTGTGACTGTGGTACAAGTGATGATGGTTTTATTTCTTTATCATTATGCGAGTATAGGAATTGCTTCTTTATGTATTTTGTGCTCTCGCTTATTATTACTATTATTAGTTCTAAATATAGGGTTGGATTGGGAGGAGTTGGACTCCATTTCCGTTGGTTTGGTAGTTTGGCTTATATTTTCCCTCTCTCTCATGCTTTTCTTCTTTTCTCTATCTCAGAGTTACAGCAGGTACAGGTACTTTTGTCCGGGTTTTAAGCCGGGGTGCAAAGCACAAGTGGTGGGTCACTTGAAAGGTGTGTTACAAATTTGGATATCTCATCTCCACTATACACCATTATAACGCTGAGTCATTATACAGGTTGAAAAGAAAGAATCCTTAAACCATCTAAGTCCAAAGATTATCGCAACAGCTGCACTGATCTCAGTAGTAAATAAATGCTTTGAAAGCCTGATTCAAAAGAAAAAAAAACTGAACATTTACTCAGTACAGACTCATCGACTAATATAGCCGCAGCAGTAGGGGTTTAATGATACGCTTTCATCCTTGTTACATTTTGTCTACTCACATCTCGAGGCTTCAAAAATTCTTGACATTATTTGTGGATTTTCCTTCTGGCTTTGCTGCAGCTCAGGCTCGTATTTTGGCCCTGATAGCTTGTAAATATGCTAAATCACAGATTTGGTTCTGACAAAATGGATATCTGCAGTATCCAGGTATTCCCCATGGTTGTGTCCTGTGCTCCCTGTTGTTTATTTTATACACAAATGTTTGTACTATTTTTTCGCCAGGGAGGCACTTCATTAAATTAGCTGAAAATCCAGTATATCAGACTTTTTCAGGGTGAGGAATAAGAACACAGTCCTGTTTTAAGTGTGCTCATAATGAGTATTATTATTATTATTATTATTATTATTTTAATTAACCCGTTAACATCCTCACTAAGAAAAAAGCAATGGAAAATTGTTTTCTTTGTATTTTTTTATTTCCGCGGGGCAATAACAACAATCAATATTTATTTTAACAGACCCCACAAACTATTACAAACTATAGGCCTAGTATAGGTAACTTATGGCCGTTTTAGTATAGGCCATAATTCACTTCATGAGAAAAGTCTAAATACATTTACCAAATACCAAAAACATTTAGAAAAAGTCAAATAAAACCCAGAGGCGGATGTCTGGAGTGACTTCCTTTTTGCTAACTTCCTCAAGGAGGCAAATTGAAAAGGCACACTATTTCAAGACATAGCAACATTTAGTGAATATTTTTAACATAACATACCTAAACCGAGCGGTAGAGATGGCTCAATCAGGCTGAGTTCAGTTCAACACATTTTTCAATAAGATGTAGTGTCTCGAAATGTGCTCTACAAAACGGTTGAGAAGATGGTTAAAGGATTAAAGAATGACACATCATACTTTTGATCTAGGTTCCACCCAGAACATTTTTTTAGTTAAGATTACTTCCAAAACTTTCCAAAGACACACTTGAGGGTTTTACATAGAACTGTACAGAATACCATTTCTAAAAGTGTGCTGCATAAAGCTGAGAATTTCAGATCAGGAAAAACACTTAATTGAAGGTTTCTACACAGAACTTCACTAGATCTTTTAGAGAGGGTTTTAATTTTAAAACTTTTTTTCTACTAAAAAGTAGTAGGTTTAGTTAAAATAGGGAGGTCTGTTTCAATTATTTAAATGCCCTGTGGTTGAGGTTTTACTGAATCCTGGGATTAAATATGTTGTCATTTTGTAGGTTAAATATCTGTAATTTTATGCCTTATGGATTTTTACTGAGAAAATTATTTCCCTAATAGGACAGTAAAGTTTCTCATTAACTCATAACGCTCTACGAGATTATTACCACACATGATTGCTAAGCGAGGTAATTGAATGTTAATGCTAAATGTCTTAGAAGTCCACTATGGGGTGATGCTAGCAGCTTTTCCTCCAGCAAGATTGACTTGTTTCTATGCCTCCACATATCTCATGCCATGCTGTGTGTATTTTACACAAATCCCTTGTCTGTGAAATTCTCTCATATCAGCAGAGGCTACAAGGCTGTCCTCTGCCTCTTCCATTATGCCCCGATGCACTTAACCAGTCGCACTAAACAGCTTTCCGGGGGTTTGATGGAGATTAGTCTCTTGCGCCTTAATGACCCCTCGAATTAATACTCAGAATTTGTCTAATTAGAAGTGTGTGATTTGCTTTAATTTTGATTTTAAAGGGCCTAAACGCACCATTGACTTGTGAGTTTTTTAAAAGTTCATCTAGGGCTCACAGGGCAGCTTTCTTGGCCCGGTTCCCAAACACTCTGCTCTCCCAGACACTTCCAAATGACATTATTCACAGTTGACTTGGCAGTGCCCATAGTTAAATTACACCCCCTCTATGCACCCCGCCAAATCCACCTTCCCTGAGCTTGCCATTTGAAACAAACTGTCCAGGGAGATTTTAAATTGCACTAGTGTTGCCCTTTAGAGTACAATGTTTGGGCACCTTTTGGTTTTAAACCAATCTAATCCGTGTAATCATGGATTGCACTCAAACTCCCCGGTCCCCTTTTGGTGAAAGATGGAGAGAAAAAGAAACAGACAAGGAAACAGCGTCGATCAGAATACCTGCCAGGGCGATGCCATGACCCGAATAGCAGGCAATATAGTGCGTTATTTCTTTGTGCTTTTAGAGATATGTGTTAGGAGAGTGAAAGCGACAGATAGTGTTTTGTGGCCGACCAGGGGATACGCATATCTCCTATATGAAATGACAGGTGCATTTTCCACAAAGAAAGACCATAATGTTTTTCTATTTAGTGCTTGACAGTTGCCTTCGTCATACCATGAGCTTAAGGGGTTCGGAACAATCGTGATTATTTTTGGCCGCTGGCATCCTTCCTGCAACAAATTGAGTGCTTTTATAGAGAGGAAGCTGTGGAGGCTGGGTAGGGGAGGTTGAAATAAATCAGCATGCTAAGTGAATATAAAATATTCACTTCCATTGACCCCCATCTCAGCATTCAGATGGAAAGAATAAGACATGCTAGTTTTCTGTCAGCATTTTCCGGAATAGATAACGTTATACCACAGCTATCATTTGTTTGTTAGAACTTGAATCAAAATGGCAGAACCCAAGTGATTGTTATTATTATTATTATAATGTTTACCCAAACAGCTTAAATTCACAAAGGTAAGACCACCTGCTCCCCAGGACCAGTATAAAGGCCTACTATACTGAAATCTTTTTGTTCAGAATAAGGAAGATATATAAAAAAAAAAAAATAAATAACCGTTTTTATGTTTGAGCAACTCCAAAAACAGATTAAGTAAAATCATAATTAGTCCATATTTAAGCTGTCTTTTCAACTTCTAGCAGATAAAATACCAATAGGAATTAGCAGTCGACTTAAAAAAAAAAAAATCAACAAGAAATTAATAAGAAACAAAAAGAAAAATCAGACATGGTCTTCATGTCTATCAGAGGCTAAGAACCAGGTTAATCACTCCATATTTAGTGCAACTATAAATCTATGCATACCTAACAATGTACTATCTCAAGATATAGAGTGATGAGTCAGTGAGCCTTTCACCTACGCTGCTTCTTGCATTTGCATACAAATTGTATGGCCTTAACTGACCTCTTGGAGGGGTAATACCTGCAACATCTGCATGATATACAAAAGTATATGCACAGCCTTTCAGGGGGAAAAAGAAGGTTCTCCAATGTGTATTTGTTCAGCAAACACAGATAATGCATGAAGCACCATTTCAAGCCTGTAGGACTAGAAGGTTCTATCGTATTTTTATTTTTTATTTTTTTTATGGTTCTGTTAACTAACATCATTTACTGCATTAGTTGCAAATGATCAACTTCAGATTGAATGAATGAATGAAATAATATTAATAAAGTGACAAAGAAAGTCAACTCATGCATTCATTCAACATTATTTAAATGCTACTGAAACATACCTGCGTTGATTAAGGTTTATCCATTTTTTGGTATTTGTTCATACCGAGACCTTTTTTAATCAGTTAGAATAAAGTCATAGAACATTTTATATAGCTCTGTTTATGTTAACTTAGGTTACACAGCAGCAAAAAAAAAAAAAAAGGATAAATGAGTATTCATGCACTTCCGCTACTAATCCATTCTTTATAACGCTAGCTAGTTGATAAAAGTGCATTAGTTGGCTACATTAGTTATGTTTGATCAAGTAGAGCTGCATCGGAGAAGGGCGGGTTTTGTTTTGCTTCGTGTCTGTAGAGCTGTAAAGAAAAGTTTACTTTTTTTTCATTGCATTGGAAACCCTCTTAGTCATTGGCTGATAATGGCTGATCATCAAGAACAACATACTGAATAGAAACTTTTCACTCACTTGGCTTTGTCTTTTGACATTTTTTTTTTGTTTACCCCTTTCTTGCAGTGCATTTTCAGTCCAATCCACTGGCGGAATGGAAATCGACTTATCAAACATGTTATAAACAGTATAAACAAATGAATTTTTTTATCGCCATGAGTCTGTTATAAGATTAGTCAGGACATTGTTGGGTTTCTGTGTGTAAAGCATCAGGACTGGTGCCTGTTGAACAGGACGATGGGAAAGGGTAGGAATGTGAGCCCCCTGCTGGGCAAACAATTCACACCTCTCCACAATAACACTGGTACAGAGATAAAACGGACTGAAGCTTTTTTGATAGTAAGACACCATATACAATCATCACAATAAAATTAAAACATTTACACCTAGGCTAGGTTAAAAAAGTAATACTTCTTGAAAAACTGCAAATTCTTAAAGCCCTCAGTGTCTATATTCATGTGAGCCGTTAACCACTACTGTGGAGTGTAACATCACAAATAAATTCAATGCTGAATTTGGCACCCCCAAAACAGGTGGAAATTTTTTTTTTTTTGGCTTCTGGCCTTAAGGGTTTCTGGTCTTGAGGCTCCAGGCTCCCCGCAACCCTGTGTAGGATAAGCAATATGGAAAATGGATGGATGGATGGATGGATGGATGTTATATCAGGTTACTTATATTCCAGGAAAAATGCTGTAGCTCCTCCTCTTAATATTTTCACAGAAGATTTTGCAGTCTGCTTTGATTGCCATTATTAATCATGAAATAAGTCCATATCACTGTCATCTGTTCATTAGCGTGACAACATACGCTAGGCTTGTGTCACATAGAATTACACGAAAGACCGATACCCGATATCAGTATAGATATCAGTCCATCCCTAGTTATTGCAGATTTCATGTGTTATTCATGCTTTATATCTCACTACAGATGTGTGCTTCATTTGTTGTTCTTTCTTTCTTTCTTTCTTTCTGTCTTTCTTTCTTTCTTTCAGAAATTAATGTTAGTGTTGAAGTGTTGCACAGAATGAAAGCCATTGCATAAATCTTGGAAAATGTTTATGGTAATCATTCAGCTGTCTGTCTGATGTTGTCTTTCCGTAATGCAGTCATTAAAGGTAATTGGCGCTTTATAGTTTGGGCCACATTGCTTTTGCAGCTTTGCAATTTATCACGAATTTAGGTCTCCAGACCTAAACCCTATTGAGCATCTGTGGGGCATCCTCAAACAGAAGCGCAAGGTCTCTAACATCCACCAGCTCTGTGTTGTCGTCATGGAGGAGTGGAAGAGGACTCCAGTGGCAACCTGTGAAGCTCTGGTGAACTCCATGCCCAACAGGGTTAAGGCAGTGCTGGAAAATAATAGTGGCCACACAAAATATTGACACTTTGGGCCCAATTTGCACATTTTCACTTAGGGGTGTACTCACTTTAGTTGCCAGCGGTTTAGACATTAATGGCTGTGTGTTGAGTTATTTTGAGGGGACAGCAAATTTACACTGTTATACAAGCTGTACACTCACTACTTTACATTGTAGCAAAGTGTCATTTCTTCAGTGTTGTCCCATGAAAAGATATAATAAAATATTTTCAAAAATGTGAGGGGTGTACTCACTTTTGTGAGATATATATATATATATATATATATATATATATATATATATATATATATATATATATATATATATATATATATATATATATATATATACACACACACACACACACACGCACATAAACACACATACATACAGTACACATACACACAGAGGAACTGCTAAAACACTTTAGCCAGATTGCCACTTTATAACTCTGCATACACAATCCATTCCACAAGGTCTACAATTTCAATCTTCCGAAGTCTTCAGAAATACACAAATGACAAAGATTGAAATTGATGGCACACTTGAAAGTCCCTTTGCCAACAACTCCAAAGCAAAGCACTGTTTGTTCATTTTATGTTGCTCAATTCACTGAACCATACATCAAATACCTTGAGAGTGAAAAACATTCAACAATATATCCTGTTTTGTTTTTTTTGTTTTTTTTTGATGCAGTAGATAATTTCTACTAATTATGTGTTTTCATATTGTCGTATCATTCTTAATATGATTAATTGTGCAATTCAAATGTATGTATGCCTATTTGTCTTTCAGTTGCACTGTACCACAAATACAAACATCAAACTTAGATACAAGTGTAGATATTACACGCACATTTCTTTACTAATTTGTGACAGGCTTCATATTAGAGATGCACACCTAACCGTGACTGCCAAAACCTTCCTCTGTTTCTGCAGGTTGTCGTTCTTTGGAGCAAATTCAATCTAGAGGTGGTTCAGCCCATTTATTCCCGTGTGTAATGTCCCCCCCCCCCCCCAACCACACATGTTTGAGCAGCTGTCATGGAGGTCTCTTGGCGTTAACTCATCTGTCATGTTCAGACAGAAACTTGCTCATCACCTGTCATTTATATCATGCCACTTTTTCTCCAGGGACTTTTGTCTTTGTTGTGCACATCGGAATTGATTTTGACCAGAAGGTTCCAGATTCAGGTGTCCCTCCGGAGACATATTTCAAATGCCTGTATATGAACATGTCTGGTTACAAGAAACCATTTATCAGAATTGATGAGTGGAAGAGAGCACAAATGCTGACCTGTGAATTTGACTCGCATCAAAAAGTCTACCTACATTTTAGCAAGTGCACGTTTGTTTAAGATCAATTGGATTCAAATACGTGTGGAAGCCTGGGAAAACATTTCACATCATGATTTGCTACTATATAGTTCAAATTTTTGTGAACTGAAATGTGTTTCTCCTTTGCATGTAGCTCAGCCCCAAAGGAAGAAAATTGTTTTTTTAGAAGGTTCTTTCTGACTGTCATGCAGGAGCATTGTGGACAATTTGACAGCCAGTATCTGATTTCAAGTTAAATAGATTAGGCTTATGTCCTTTTGACTATGGCACATAGCTTCCCAACAACTTGAACAAAGCATGAAGTTCACTGTGTGAGGAAATTACACTTAGATTGCAAGGTTTTAGGCATCTTTAGGCGACAGACTGTTTTAACCACCATTCTTGTTAAACTGGTTCTTAAAAATTTCTTAAAGGTGAAGTGTCAACGTATACTATGTTATAGGAAGAAAACCCAATTTTGGCCAAAACCAGATTTTTCCTCTTTTTTTCCAGAATACAGCCACAGCTACTGTACATCTGACGAGATTTCCAGGCTGCCAAACATACACTATATAGCCAAACCTGCAGACACCTGACCATTACATGCATATGTAGATCTTCCCCAAAACGGTTGCCACAACGTTGGAAGAACACAATTTTATAGGATGCATTTGTATGCTGTAGCATTACAATTTTCCTTCACTGGAACTAAGAGGCCCAAACATGTTCCTGCATGACAATACCCCTGTGGACAAAGTGAGCTCCATGAAGCCATGGTTTGCCAAGAAGAACTCTAGTGACCTGCACAGAGCCCTGACCTCAATCCCACTGAACACATTTGGGATGAACTGGAATGCCCGACTGCACCCCAGGCCTCCTAACCCAACATCAGCGCCTGACCTCACTAATGCTCTTGTGGCTGAATGATCACAACACCCCACAGCCATGATCCAAAATCTAATGGAAAGCCTTCTGTGGAGAGTGGAGGTTATTATAACAGCAAAGTGGGGACTAAGTCTAGAATGAAATGTTCAAAAAGCACATATGGCTGTGATGGTCAGGTGAACACAAACATTTAGACATAGTTTGGATAATGTATGTCTAGAAGGAGACAGTGCATTTATTTTCTTTCACAAGTGTTGTAAAAAAAAATTTAAGTTACTACACAGTAACACTATTCATTAGTAATGAGTTACCATGACCCTGGGAGAAACTGTACACACAAGTAATGGGTGTGTTGCTGGTGATTTACAAAAAATAATTGGGTGAATTATATCATGTGAAAATCTGGGGAATAAACAATATGTAAAGAAGATTATTGCATGCACTAAAGGTCCCTGGTAGCCATAGCAAGTTCAGATTTCAAAGAGACTCCCAGAAGAGTAAAGTGAACTTCCTGATCTCAAGTTCTGAAGATGTTTCATGCATGAG
Source organism: Cranoglanis bouderius (assembly GCA_023630585.1). Lineage (NCBI taxonomy): Eukaryota > Metazoa > Chordata > Actinopteri > Siluriformes > Cranoglanididae > Cranoglanis > Cranoglanis bouderius. Next base: position 15,304,446 of record CM042558.1, read on the forward strand.
AATGTCTTCCAGTTGCACAAACATTAATAATTTTTCAATAAAACTTTTCATGAGTAGACTAGTGTAGATTCATCAAACTGAGATCAGGTTTGGCCTGCATAATACCTACTGTGTCAATCCCAGTTTTGTTTTGTTTTTTTGTTTTTTGTTTTTTTTCATTTGTAATTGACATTATTTTTAGGAAACATCACCAGTGAATGTTTTAGATGTCTGCATTGAGAAATGCTGGCCAGAAAGCAGAACTCTCCAGTCTCTGCCAGGTCTCCACTTCAGCCTGATGATGGGATGATTGGAAAATGGCCCACTCATTTGCTATCAGACCTTGTGGCCTCTTCAGGTTGTTCGGCAGATGAGACTCCCTCGATCACTTCTCATGTGTGACTCCAATCATAAGTGTCTTCCCCTCTGCTCTGGTCTGGTCTTTCAGGTGGGGGTTGGGGGGATGTGGGGTAACAAGCCAAGGCTGGCAATCTGTCTTAAAAGTACCTGAGCACCACTTTTTATGGGGCAGCTTTGCTTGTTCCTGGCTCTCGACACTCCACTGCATCTGATAACTATCTGAAGTAGCCTGAAATAGGAATCGACCAGATGGAGGATGACTGGCAGGACAGTCATTGTGTTAGAGGTTTTTTTGTGTTTGTGTGTTTATTTAAATAATGTGCTTGGTGAAAAGTGTTTTGGTGTGTGCTAATGCTAACATAGAGCCACCAAAGTCATTAGACTCATGTCATCCTGCCTAGGAAGTGTCGCTAAGGGTGTATGAGCAAATGTGCATATCATTTGGGTTAACATGTGCACCACTAATATTTGTCTGTTTATTGTTTAGTTTCAGCATTTGTTTTGTTTAGTTTCAAAATTCTTCACCTTAATGACTATTTTACTGCTTAAATAATTTCCATGGACATGAGAGAAACAGGGAGTTATTGTTGGAAAACTTTGATAATTTATTAAAATGCTGCTTTCCAGCTCAAGGGCTTTTTATTCTTATTCATGTATATTTTCTGACAGCTGTCACTGGTGTCCTGTATGAGGAAATACGGCGGCTTTTGCCGAGAGAGAATTTGAATGGAAATGAGCCGGCTTAATTGGTCCTGGTGTTATTAGCATAACAAACCTAATAATAATAGACAGGGCAAGATATTCAAGCACGCCTGGAATTTAATAATACAAATAAGCAGCTTGCAAATTGCCATTATTGCAGTACATTTGGTTTGCCCGAGCACCTCATTATTGCAGAAAGGCAGCGATTTCAGGTCAGCGGCTCATGAATGCGGGCTTCGCCCCTGTCATTGTCGTTTGCCAGTTACAGCTAAGCAAGCAGCAGGTGTACAGAAAACACAAAGTGATGCAATAACAATGCTGGAATCCATAGCAGGCATCAATGAGGGAAGTATGGGCATCTGGAAAAGCAAAGGGAAAACTTCTGTTTGGATGTCCTCAAACAGTGAAACTCTGAACAGAAATTCTGATGGTGTAAGAGCTGTACTATACACTGTTTATGCAATATTCATGCACTGTTTCAAAGATTATGTTGTATATAATTATAATCCAAAAATGATAGGAGTGCTATCTCTGATACTCCTTAGTCTGTCACTGAAAACGTCAAAATGCAGCTGGAGGAGATGCAACAGGTACTTCAGGGTTGGAGCACTCTTTTCAAGCAAACATATACTGAGGAATAATTTATAGGTCATTTTAGTTCATAGTTTGTTATTTTAGTTAAAATAATAAGAATGTGTTGTACTTTAGATAGTTGCATTCATTTGCCAATTTGTTAGGTGCAATCACCATAGAAGTTACTTTGAATACAATTAATGGCCATTGCTTTCTATCTCTGATATGGTTAAATAAATAAATAAATAAATAAATAATAATCTGGTTGTGCCACCTTTAGCAGCAATAACCGCAACCAAATGCTTCTGATAACTAGAGATCAGTCTTTCACAGCGCTGTGGGGGAATTTTGACCCACTCTTCTTTGCAGAATTGCTTTAGTTCAGCCATATTGTATCCATATTTCGTGCATGAACTGCCCATTTAAGGTCCTGCCACAGCATCTCAATTGGTTCAAGTCAGCACTTTGACTAGGCCACTCCAAAAAAATTTTATTTATTTTTTTGAGCTATTCATAGGTGGATTTACTCCTATGCTTTGGATCATTGTCTTGTTACATAATCCATTTGTGCTTGAGTTTCAACTCAATTACTGGATATTCCCCTTTAGGATTTTCTGGTAGAGAGCAGAATTCATGTTTCCCTCAATTATTGCAAGTTGCCCAGGCCCTGAATTCGGTGTTTGGCTTACTCCAGATGTAACGGGACCCCGTCTTCCAAACAATTCGACTTTCGACTCATCATCTTTCGAGGATCATCTAGGTGTGCTTTGGCAAAATTTGGATTCCATTTTTGCCTGGTGTCTTTCTGATAGTGGAGTCATGATCAGTTACCTTTATTGATGCAAGAGAGGGCTGTAGTTCCTTTGATGTTGTCCTTGACTTGCTGGATGAGTAGTTGCTGTGCTCTTGGAGGAATTTTGGACAGTCAGCCACTTCTGGGAAGGTTCACTACTGTGCAGAGTTTTTTGATTTGGAGATAATGGCTCTTTTGTGGTCCTTTGGAGTCCCAGAGCCTTTGAAATAGCTTTGTAACCCTTCCCAGACTGATGTGTCAATCACCTTCTTCCTCATCATTTCTGGAATTTCTTTCAACTTTGGCATAGTGTGTTACTGGTTAAGACCTTTTAACCAACTTCATGCTGTTGAAAAAGTTCTATTTAAGTGATGATTTGATTGAACAGGGTTTGCAGTAATCAGGCCTGGTTGCGTCTAGTCCAGCTGAACCCCATTATGAATACAGTTTCATAGATTTGGGGAATTAGTAACTACGGGGCAAGTACATTTTCACACAGGCCCAGTTGGTATTGGATAACGTTTTTGCTTCAATAAATAAGTATTAATTAAATAAATTACCCAGGTTGCCTTTGTTTTATCTTAGATTTTGTTTTAATTTCTGAAACAGTTTAGTATGAGATACACAAAAACAGATTAAATCAGGTAAGCAAGTAAGCAAATACTTTTTCACAGCACTGTAAGTGACATGCGTAACAGTTGATATGGTGAAGTTTTTTGTGAGGATACGTTTACTTAACACTTTTAGAAGGAGTCTCCCTCCAGTGTCAGACAGCGATAAAGCTGTAACTTTAAATTTCCTGACGCAGGAAGGAGGGCTTTGCTGTTTCTCAGTAACATGACAAGATGCATTTTTTTTATCTTATTAAATTAAAGAGAGGGGAAAAAAGAGAGACTGGTGAGGGAATTACTGGAAGTACTGATACTGTTACAGCTGCTATTATACATGTGATACCAGGAGGTTCCAAAGATGTTCCACAACATACAGTAAAATGTAGCTGTAAATGGATAAAAAAAAACTATGATGTGCCATTAGTGTTGGTAAATTGCTGTGGTATAAGAGGAATAAAACACTTCAGAGTGGAAAATTGGTGTGATACGGCCGGATGCGACACAATAGCTCATAGAACATTACACACAGGTGCAAAGAACATGTATTGTTTTGTTACAATTTCAGGGGATTCCTAGCAAATTGAGAAGATGTAGGCAGTAATTCAGCATTTGAGCCGAGCTGGCGGTGTGCTAATGAGCTCTGGCACTGAGTGAAAATGCTGATGCCAGTGCAATATTAAGTGTGGCATCTTCCTCACGGTCAAACAGAACTTACAGGCTATTTGCATTCGCAGGCAGATGGCCACACAGTCTTGACTCAAACCACAGATTATGGAGAGGAAAGAGATGATGAGGCTGGGTATGATGGCCAGGGTCTGTGGTAGATCCCTATGAAACAGAGTGGGCTTATTTTTGTGTGTGTGTATGTGTTCGTGTGTGTGTGTGTGTGTGTGTGTTACTGGCCAGCTTCAGTGACTAATCAGGAACAATGGTCTGGGGAATGCAATTTTCCTCACACAGTTCATGTATGCACAATAAGCATATAATGTTCTGCAAAAAACCTTGTCAAATGTTTCAAGCCAAGACAGTAACCCAGCAGATAATGTGTTGCAAACTATTCACATTTTTCAGAAACCCTAGAAACTCTAAACTTTAACTCAATTATACCTGGTTGCAATGCTACTTTTGCATCTCTCATGTACAAAATGAAATCTATTCCTTCTGTTTGACCATTCTAACCCTTACAGGACATTAAAAGATGTAAGAAAATGTACACACGTGTCATACAAATGTGTCATGTGTCGCTTCACCTATTGTCTTTGGGAAATCGGAATGAGTGAACAGAGCTGTAGGTCAAGAGCAACGCAAAATGAGCTACGTCTTCATAGTCAGTCCTGAAATAAACCCTGTATCCTTTGCATCACTAATTCCTGTATTTTTTTACCATTTACCAACAATAAATGGTTAAAAAGTACAGTGTGAAAATATTTGACACTGTGACAATATTTCCCAGCGCACCAACTTGTCATTGACTATTTATCAATAATAGTACGCCCAGTTACAAGCTGTTCGGGTGATACAAATAAGGGCAAAGGGTGGCAAATGATTTAGGAGAAGATAAATGCATAACTTATTCCGCTATTCTCACTATTACTATCTCAATATTATTAAACTATTTTACGATTGTTATTTTTCATAATGAAGAAACATCTAATTCACACAAAATGTGTTGCTTGTGTGTGTGTGTGTGTGTGTATGGGCTGTATATCATATATTGTTGCATGTTTGTTCAATGTTTCCATTTGACAAGTCACATTCTTGTACTCAGTGCACTCAATTGGTGAAATGATTTTAAAATCTTGCACCAATTTGATTATTACGGATGTTATATTTGCACGTAATTGCAAAATTTTTCTTGTTATTTGTAAACATCAGCTTGCAGCTGTGCATGCTTTACAAAATAGAAGCTTGTTCAAGATTTGTGATTTTCAATTTATTCCTTGATTCGATTTGTTGCACTCAGACAAGTCATGTATAATGATGGAAATGGAAGTTTTTTTTTTTTTTTTTTTAATACCAAATGGTAATTTGAAATACTCGTCCTAATTTGAAATCAGCGCTAATATAACTATTATAAGTTCACAGAGCAAATTAGAGCACTGCAGGTGGGAAATGAAGAACGTGTGCAAAGATTTGCATAGTGCATATGTAAAGAGAGAAAAAAAGCACTTCAAACCATTCTGTAGTGGTCCTCCAAATCCAAATGAGCAGCAAATACTGAGCTCATTGTCTATCTCCGATACACATGCATACACACACACACACATACACACACACACACACCTGCTGTTAGATTTGAATAATGTCTTCAGCTTGCCGCCCCCACTGTGGGCCTGGCCTCCCACTCCATTACGTATAATATGATATGGATTTCAGTGAGCGTAGGATAATGCTCGTGTGCTGCAGGGCCTTTTCAGGTGAGGTGATACATTTCAATAAATCCATATGCCATCAAGTGTGTCACATACTTCTGTATTAGCTTCAGACTTTCACCAACAAGATCAAAGTTGGGGTTTTTTCACTTCTCACTTGCTCAGTTGTACTTTGGCTATGAGGCGGTTTGGCTGTTTGAACTATTTAACAAAACTCTGGATATTCCACATGTGAATAATTCAAGAATTAAATAGAAAAGCCCAATAGGACTGAAATATTCACGAGGCTTAGGCAAGAAGGTTTTATCTCTGCAAATCCTTGGTTCAGTCTTTTAAAATGTAGTGTGATCATCTTTTTGTGGATCTTCTGGATCCCAATTTATTCACCTTTAATCTTATCTTCTGACTCTCTTAATATCTCAGGTGAATGCATTCGAACCACGATAAATCCCAAAAATGTCAGAAAGCCATGTTGGGTTTCGGCTGAAGTTTTAATCATCCATTTAATAAAATCTAGAGATTAGTATAAATTCTCTCACTTCAGAAGAGTTTAGAGAGCATTGCTCTGCCAATATAGCAGCTGCGTAAAGAATTTCTTCCTGCTTCCAAGTGTGTAATCTCCATTTTCACAAGATTTATGTACCACTGTGCCCATTAAGCAAGACACTGAAAAGCTAAAAGGTTTTCTAAATGTGTTTTGAAGTCATATCTCTAAAGATCTGGCAATGGTACGAAGCTGGTTTTGTGAGAATTTCTCAGTAAACACTCAGGCATCCATCCAAAGTCCGCTGTATGACAGTTGGAGGGAAATTTGGATTATTCAGACTTTGGAGCATGCTATGTTCAGAGAAATGCTTTCCAATTAACCTTGACCTTCAGCAGATTTTTTAACAGCCTGCACTCAGTAGGGTGGAGAGGCACCAAAGGGATGGACATGCACATATCAATCCATTTTGATACAAGTTTATGAAAGGCACTAGTCAAGCAGGATCAGTCTAAAAACCATATAAATGAGTCATGTGTTGTGTGAATGTGTAAATTGAGGACTCATTACTTTACCCACGTACACTATGTACACATGTTAAAGAACAGACGGTGTTTATATCTATATTGTCTATACAGGTTTCACATCTTTTCTTGCATTGCATCTTTTTAGAACTGGTAATTAGATGATTGGCTGCTCAGTTCTTTTCTTAACATGCTTTCACACCTGTACATTCGTACCTATTCATTATAGGCTAACTTAATGTACCACAAAAGCCTGTTTCCACTCCTCTGCAAATCAAGAAACCTCTCCAATGGTGTATATAGAACGCTACAACTGAGTGTTTCCATTTAAGATAGAGCTTCAACAAAAAAAAAAGCTGACAACCCTTAAGCATCCCATGAACACTTTAAGAAACCCCTGTTCTAAAAGGACCAGTGACTTTGGGCAGTTATTGATTTTTATTTTTTCCTGGAATCTTTAATGGTTCTCCGGTTTGTCACTCTGGGGAAAACCTTGAACCCATTTAGGAAGCTAAGAACCCTTAAATATCCAATGAACCCTTGTAGAAACCTCTTTTCTAAGAGTATTGAAGACTTTGGGCAGTTATTATTGGCTTTTTTTCAGTTATTTGTTGTCTTCTAAAATGGAAGAAAATATAACAATGGAAGACAAAATATATAAATATTTTAAAGGGGTTAAATCTGGAACTGTTCTTGATTTTGTAACTCCAGAGGAAACAGTAAAGGGTGTATAGAGAACCCAACAACAGTGTTTCCCTATCAGAGAAAGTGTTCAGTAAACCTTTTCAGTAAACTTTTTTTTTTAGAGAGAAACCAATCCATAAATGAAAGTTAACTGAACTTCTCAACTTGTTCTACTTTATATCCATTTTCAATGAGAACAAAAATTGCCTTGAGTTACTAATCAACTGCACTGCTCTGAATATAATCATAGCATGCACCTTTCATCTGACCTTTCATTCTCTACATCTCTTTGCTTTAAGTGCACACTTACGATATTCAATAATCTCCAATCTTGATTGCACAAGTCTCTACAAAAAGACGTATTGCAGTTTCACATTCCACTCAGTACTTAAACTAGTCTGTATCTCTGCTACAGGTTAACAGCCAAGTAGCCCTGACCTCACTGCGCGAGAGTAAAGAGCAAAGAAGCGTGGGAAATGTAGTTTCAGATCAGAGTAGCTACTAAATGGATTGTGCAAGGCATTTCAATAGTGCAAAGACTGCCTCTGCCCATAGTCATTAGAGAAGACATTATGACTTTCCAGTCTGCACTGCAGGTCTAAACGATAATGAAAGTTTTAAAGGTCTTGGTCAAGCCATTTCATCAACTAACTGACTCTGAAGAATGATTTCATTACTGCAAAATATGGAGAGTTCTTGAGAGTCAGGTCAAAGGAAGTCCTGTGGATCAATGAAGCATCTATGAGTGGCAGCAAGTTCAGTAATGGCCTTCAGACTAATGAAATGTCCATTTAGTAACCCATACAGTTATGTGGGAGATCAGTGGGAATATTTACACAGTACTTATCAGCTGTGCCCAAAAAAAAAAAAAAAAAAAAAAAAGACTTTACATTGCCAAACTGGTGGCTGGCAGTGCTGCAATACTAAAGGGGGTAGACTAATAAAATAGGGAGGAAATTTATTCACGTACCAAACTTGGTAGAACATTTAGACTTCTTAAAAAAGAAACACGTCAGGCACATTGGCCTTCCTCTCAACACCAAATGGGTTGACACTATATTGTCTCAAAGCTTACTTTTCTCTTTAACTTTATTATTTTCCACACTCTGGTGATTTGGAGCTCTGTGGCCTGATAAGCACTTGCTTCCAGCCCAGGCTCGGGATCAGACGTGGTAGGTGATTTCACAGTGTGTTCTAGGTCTCCATAAGTGGTGGGTTCATTAGCACTAATGGCACATTAAATAAAAGTCAGGAGGAAATCGAGGCCCCAGGGTCTCTGGTGCAAGGGCAATTATAAGAGCCGATCAGAACGTAAAAGCTGTTTTAACGTGTGCTGAACGATCACTCACCTTTCATACCGTGGGCCGTCACCAAGGGCACAGATTGGTGACAGTCTTCTCCATTTATTAAATCATTGTAAAGGGAACTAGAGGATAGTGAAGGCTAAGCAGTTAAGGCTCTGGGCTGATGATAGCAAGACTGTGAGTTCAAATCTTGGTGCCACCAAGCCACTATCTTTAGTAATGCCCTTAGCCTTAATCTGCTTAGCTGAATTGTTATTCACGTTGTATAAAAGCATCTGCAAAATGACTAAATGTAAAACAAGTGAAAACTAAGCATCGCAAAGTCTTGCAGGATGTTAGGATTTTCCCAAACACCAGTGATAATGTGCCAATGGACAAGGATAAAGTGTGAATAAATGAATTATCGAATATCTCAGTGAAGTCAGACAGGCAATAGTTGGAACACAAAAGGCAACCCAAAGACGATATCAAGGAACAAGGCAAGGTCACATAAACAACAAGAAATAATAATGCATGAAATTTACATAGCACAGAATGATTGGCAAGACAATGCCTCATCCAACAGCTGGCAGAATGGTGGTGAAGAAAATACCATTGCCACTTCACAGTACCAGGGTCCCTAGTTCAATCCTGAACTTGGGTTACTGTCTGTTTGGAGTTTCACATGCTCATCCCATGTCCATATGGATGTCTTCAATGTAGTTCCATTTCCTACATCACACCTGGCATGGCAGTAGATGGATTGGCTACACTTATTACCCCTAGGTGTAAACAAGTATGTGAATGTGTGTACATGGTGCCCTGCGATGAACTGGCATCCCATCCAGGGTGTATTCCTATCTCACCCCTGTCAGTGTTCCCAGAATAGGTAGCAGAGGCACTGCAACCGTGATGAGGATAAAGTGTTGACTATAGATGAATGAATGACTGATCTAACAGTTCAATGAAGTCAGGCAGGAAATGACTGGTACACAAAGAGCAATCCAAAGACAAAATCAAGGAACATGGCAAGGTCTTAGAAGCAAGAATGAATAATAGCACACAAAATTTACTTAACACAGAATGGTTGGTAAGACTTCGCAGAGGAATGCACAAGTTTATATATACTTGGACCAGTAAATAAACTGGAAGTGAATGAGGGAACTAGGCTAGTACTCAGGAGATGGCAACATCTGCTGGCAGGGAGGGGTTGCTGTGACAGTTCATTTTTGAAGCTGATGTGGACTTAACACAGCTACTATGAGCAATAGAGTAAAGAAAACTTAGTGTATTCATGCGGAGTCCAAATTATGGTAATCGACTGAGACTCTGATTTAGCAAATAGTGGGCGTGTTGCGGATGACCGACAAAGAAAATTACATCACATGCAAAGTATGGGGAGGAAAGTGTTTTATGTTTTTTTTGTTTTCTTTTTTGACTGTGCTATTTGTCTTTGGTTACTCCTGGAATAATAAAACCAAACTGAAACTTGCAACACCCATACTGTAATTGTGCTTCTAATGCCAATTAAAGGCTGTGACATCAGGAACAATAATGAATATTTCTTATCATTTCATCATCATCATGGGAAAAAGACATTATAAACATTTTTATCTTACTTTTTGTAAACAAAATTAACACCGGCCAAGATACAGTGCACACACATATGTTGTTTGACGAAGCGCGATATTTGTCCCACTCCAAAGGCTCGAGTTAAGAGGTTTTTAAAGCAAAGCATCATCCAATTTGATTAATATATCCTTGCACCCACAAAAGGCTGAATAAATCTGATGAAAATGTCGCTCAGGATGAACAAATCAAGATGGCATAGCTCATGCCATCCATTTGTTATGAGAAACATGTCTAGGACAAATTGAACTGCCCCAGAAAGAAGTGATTCAAAAAACATTCTGGTAGGGCTTTAAACCTTTTAAACATTGCTTTAACATTGCAGACTTTCAAAGTTTGCTGAATGAGGGACAGCTGGTGTGCATTTTCCCACATCTCAGAAATGGCAACCTGATCTCATGGGTTTTTTTGTGTCAAATTGTGTGTGTGTGTGGGGGGGGGGGGGGGGTAATTTTGCATTTAAATGCATATAAATAAAATATATTCAATACCAACCAGGCTATAATGCTTGGCTATTTATAACATCTTAAATTTGCACAGATAATCAGTATGGCAAAATTAGAATGTCAGATTCCTATAGACTGCTAGACTGTGGCATTGGAGCAGCTCTGGACTAAAATTACCAAAGAATGGTTAAAATCATGCCATCTTAGTTTCATCACGCTTCCTGAAAATGAATTGGAGAAGACATTTTTTGTGCAAACACAAGTTTACCAAGCCTCCCACAGCCTATGGTTGCCAAACTCCATGTGAAACATTTGGCATTCAGTGAGCGCATTTAGACTTATGTGAGTTATGGTTGGAAATTAGAGGGGCCACATCTTCCCTAACGATGTAGTTCCTCTAACAGCAGGCAATGATTAAAGAAAAAGTCTACACCAGGCAAAGATGAGCTTTTGCAATTCGGAAACAAGTGAAAGAGAAGAAGGGAATGTTATTCTCGAGCCTGTCAGGGGTTATTTATGCATTGTTGAGACGCTCATTAAAACGTTAGGCCACAATTAAGAAAGCAAGCATAAATCTATCTGCAAGCGGATGTTAATTAGTTTCCTCGGTGATCACTCCTGGAGTTATCTTATCCTGCAATATTGTGATTATGTACCAATTTGCATATTTCCGCTCCTGAAACACCATACAGTTTTTCACTGCCATGAGAAAAGTGATAGGATGTTCTGTTCTGTCTCAAATTGCAAACCTTATTTCTATTGCATGAACTTGATGTGAAAAGCAAAGTGTATTATGAGCGTCTTAGCTGTTATTAAGGATAATTCACTGACTGTACAAGTGTGCACTTGATTGTCCTCATATCACATCCCAGCCTGAAACTGTTTCATAAAAATATGAAAATTGCTAAAACTGGACTGATTTTCCCAAGGGCATCAGAAATAGAATGGCTCGGCAATACTTATTTGAATTTTTCTCTGTATTCATAGCCCCTGACATTTAGCTATACATGCTGGATGACTTTATTAGAGTTTATTCAAGATTACTTTTTTATACATCTGTGTAGATATGGTAGATTTACCATAAAATACAATAACAATATGAAATCCATCATTTTACCCAAAGGAGCCAGAGAGGGATCAAATCCAAAAGGTAAGGTACCCAAAAGAGGAACTTGGAACTACTACATATAGCTTTTGTGTGAATTCACACACCCAAAAAAAAGTTTATCAATGTTTTGAAGGAGTTTCATGGATGTTCCATAGCAAACATAACTGTAAACAGATGAAAAGTATTATTATTATTAAGTTATTATTATCTGTATTAAGTATTATTATTTAGCTTTAGCATGCTGTAGTATACACTTCAGGATCTGCTGTAATTGGAAAACAAGCAACTTCGGGTAATGTAGCGGTTTTATGTCTTATGCATTATAGTTATAGTACCTATGTTACTATGTGAATATGTTATGTTGTGCATCAGGGAATTGATTTACTAATTGTTATAGCTGATCTTTATGACAATATTTCTGGACCTAGCTGAAAGAGCTAGTATTTGTTATTGGTATAAAGTTTGAAAGAGCCAGAGTAAGGCATTAGATATGTTGGAATCGGGCTGGTTTTGAATGAAATTTTGGCTGCCTCTGCTTCACCGACCTGCCAACCCTGAGCCGTGTATTAAACTTGTTAAATTGCCAGCACACCAAGTGAGAACGCCACAGACTCAAATGAGGAACAAAAGGCCCACTGGACAACCATTTGCCAAAAAGCCAATTAAGGACAAAGAGAAAAAAATTACAAACCAAGGAGTACAGAGACTACCAAGTCACAACAAATCCATGACAAGAAAAATGTGTGAAGAATGAACATAAACCATGGACAGGTATGGAAAATGAGCACTAAGATTTGTGAAGGTCCAGTTCCATGAAGTTCCTTACAAAGGTCTAGATACACATTAACCATGAGTGAGGCATTAGCAAACCACCACTTATGGGCTACAAATAAGACAATTTGAAGCAGTTTTATTTCATGATGGCACTTTAGGTTAGCACTTTTGACTAGAGCCATGCACTCTGAATAGATGAGATACTGTAATCGTTTTGAAGTTGAAACAGAGAATAAACACACTTATCTGTCCAGTCATTTTTTAAATCTGCTCTGCTATACAATGCTATGAAAATGTATTTGCCCCATCCTGATTTCTTCTGTTTTTGTCTGTATATCATACTAAATTGTTTCAGAAATTAAAACAAATTGATTGATTGCCTGATTACTGCAAACCCTGTTCAATCAAATCATCACTTTTTCACCAGCATGAAGTCGGTTAAAAGGTCTTACCCAGTAACACACCATGCGCGAGTTGAAAAAAATTCCAGAAATAATGATGAAGAAGGTGATTGAAATACATCAGTCTGGGAAGGGTTACAAAGCTATTTTAAATATCTCCAATTGGAAAAACTTGGCACAGCAGTGAACCTTCCCAGAATTGATTGACCTTCCAAAACTCATCCAAGAGCACTGCAACAACTCATCCAGCAAGTCACAAAAGAGCCAAGGACAACATCAAAGGAACTACAGGCCCCTCTTGCATCAATAAAGGTCACTGTTCATGACTATCAGAAAGACACTGGGCAAAAATGACGTCCAAATTTTGCCAAAACACACCTTGATGGTCCTTTTGGGAGAATGTTCTGTGGACTAATCGAAAGTCGAAAAGTTGAAAGTGGAACTGTTTGGAAGAAAGAAGTCCCTTTACATCTGGCATAAACCAAACACAAAATTCCACAAAAAGAACATCATGCAGTCCAAGCATGGTGGTGGAAGTGTGATGATGTCGGGATGCTTTGCTGCTTGAGGGCCTGGGCAACTTGCAATAATTGAGGGAAACATGAATTCTGCTCTCCACCAGAAAATCCTAAAGGAAAATGTCCGGTCTTCAGTCCATAAGTTGAAACTCAAGCGCAACTGGTTTATGCAGCAAGACAATGATCCAAAGCATAGAAGTAAACCCTAAATCCTAGAAGTAAGTAAAAGACTGATCTCCAGTTATTGGAAGTGTTTGGTTGCAGTTATTGCTGATAAAGGTGGCACAACCAGATTTGAAGTTTAAGGGGGCAATTAGTTTTTCACATTGGTGATAGGTGTTGGATAACGTTTTTTTTTTTTTTTTTGCTTGAATAAAATAAATAAATAAATAAAAACTGTATTGTGTGTTTATTCAGGTTGCCTTTGTTTTATGTTTTATTTTGTTTAAATATTTATAACTATTTAGTATGAGAAGAAATCAGAAACTTTTTCACAGCACTGTAGTATTTTTGAGTACTCAGTTCAAGCCAATTAAGTGCTTTTCGCATCCAGACTGAGTTCAACCAGAGATGACCCCTGATCTCATAGCTAAAATTAGCATAACACTCCAGGAATTCTCTTGCATTCTCTTTTGTGCTATTCTTTTACATGTATTCTATCAACATTTTTAATGTGTTTGTGATTGACAGCCCTTGCTGGATTACAGAACACCAATATACAGCATATGCTGTAATAGAAGGAAAGATGTATGCCAGAGGCTGACACTCATGAGATCAGATGCAGAGACATCACAGGATTGTGATTCACAGTGATCTGTCTGCAGTGGTCTTCAAATCCACACTGCTTCTCAAACAGCCCAGTCTCTCGAGGTCACTCCTCCTTTCTTGATTCTTCTACTATGACTGATCCTTCTGACTGTATCCTGACAAAGAGCATAATTACACTTATACTTCTGAAGGGATGCTTATGTGGCACGTTGACAACCTTTCATTCAACATGCCACATAAACAGACGGCTGTTCCTATGTCTTATTATTTCTTCAGTTAAATCCTCATAAGACCAAACTAGAGCAGTGCATTAAAGTTTGCATCTTTTGTCAATCATTTGTGTTTATAATCCTTTGTGTCCCTTTTATCTTTCATTGTTTGGCATGTTCAATCATTCTGTCATATCCATTCATATATCTTTGTTTAGCACAATAGTACCAACTTTATACAGTAGCATCATTTTGGGTAGTTAGTATAGAGAAAGTCTAGAAATAAATGCTACCTACCACATTTGTATAAAATGTGTGATTACCAATGTGGCATGTTTCCTTGTACTGAGAAGCGAAAAGATAAATATGTATATAAACCCATTAGATGTCGCTGTGCCCAAAAAAAATATAAATTATTTGAACAAAACGAGGTGGAAATTATTTCATTTTAGTCTGCTTTCTAACCTTGCATTGGCTTTCTGACAATTTTTTTTTTTTAAATACCTTGGTTTTCAGTCTAAATTTTGACATGTGTAAATGACAATACTAAAATACATTAGTCACTTACTCATTGACTTCCATTAACTGCTTTACCCTAGACAGGTTCACGGTGAATCCAGAGCCTATTCCAGGAAGTGGTGCCATGACCCGGATACAAACCAGGGTTGCTGTCATCAAAGCAACGAAGAGGACCATCCATCACTGTTTGGTGGAGCTGTTTTTCCACTCATTCTGCTCAGAAATGCTGTTAAAGGACACCGCTGAGACCTATGCTACTGATGATTCTTACAGTATATTCAAGGCAAAGTCATGCTGTAGATGTAATCACAGCTTTGAATGCTCAACTGTAGACGTATATACCCCTGCTCTGTTTTAGAGAGGCATCAGGGTGAAGCAAGGCAACGAGTGTTTGTGAAATTGAAAAGCGCTCATGCAAAAATGCTGCATGAGCAGGACTGAGGTACCATGGGGCATTTACACGCCGCTAAGCACCAGCGCTGCCTGAGTGAAACCAAGGAAAAGTTTCTCCATGAAGGACAGGTCATGACAGAGTGAACACAGTACACATACACAGCTCAAGCAGACTAAAGTCACCTTATGAGAGAGTGCAATGCATGAAATGTGAAAAGAAAAATAGGGGAGAGAGAGAGAGAGAGAGAGAGAGCGAGAGAGAGAGAGAGAGAGAGAGAGAATGATATAGAAAGGGCAAGAGACAGGAAGAAAGCAGAAAAAGACAGTGACTTTGACTTCTAAATTAAAAAATCCCATTAAAGGTTTTACTTATTAAACTGCAAATGTGTAGTATCATTGCTTCGAAAACATTCAAAAACAATCCATTTGCATCATATTTTCTCGAAAATCACTCAGTATGACAATAAAAGAGAAATAAATTCAAGAAGCTTGTTTGCTCCATAATGCCTCCAAAGAAACCCTTAAACAGTGTCACAATCAGACGTCTAATGTTTTTTTTTTTTTTTTTTTTTAATTTTATACACATATATATATATTGTGCGTAATTTAATTAACACTTACAAAGGAGTCCAGGAGAGACTTGTATTCCTCATCTGAATCTAATGTTTTAATTAATTTGCATGTCACTGACAACCAGCACGTCCAAAAGGTGCCTCATGAGAGAAAAGACATATGATTTTATGTACATTAAGAATTTATCAAGAGATGAAATTAAATGAAATTAATTTTTTTTAATCACGATCAGAGTGGTGAACTTGGCTTCTGGATTAATTAAAAGTAAAGTAAACCACAGAAACAAATTTTCTCTGCTGGCCCTAATTTTAACCACAGTATAAATTATTCATAAGTAAGACTTTGATTTGGTGGTGGGTAAATTAGTGAACCTTAAAAATCAGCTGCTCTCACAGTTCCTTTAGTCACTTTTAAAGGCTCCCGGCTCGTTACTTCCCGTTAAGCCATGGATTCAGTGCTAAGCTAAGATTTACATTTGGAGCACAGAATCTGCCAAGGCATTTGGTGTGTTCCAAATGGAAAATAAGCCATTAGAAATATGTGATGCCAGACTGTACAGGAAGTCCAATTATCAATCTTTAATATCATGCTATATTGGCTTATAAAGGAATACAATATGACAGGGTAATGATTTCATTTCTTATTTTGCCTTGTCTTTCTGCCAAAATTTTAAAATGTTCAAACACTAATAAAAAATACATTACTCACTCACTCTTTTTAAAAAGAGCTGCTGTCTAAATTTGCCCTCTTGTGCATGATATATTCAGCAAATAACTTGATTAAAGTCTAATATAAATCTATAATATTAATTCACCTTCTTATACTAGAATATTAAAAGGTGTTTTAAGGTGACCTTGGGTGGTGTAAAGATTAGTGGAAAGACCAGGGTGTAAATGCTGCTGAATGGCAAATGTCTGAAGAATACAGTGTTGATGTGGGCTCACATGCAAGCAGCCTCAATCCTGTGGTCCTCAGAGTGCCAGGTCAGAGCACAACTTCAGGCCACTAAACCACTGAGACTTTAACAAGAGTTTATCCTCCAATTTACGTTTCCAACACAAAACTGTGTGTGCTTATAAGGAAGAATCTTGACTTGTTTCACCACAGCCAAACCTTGAACTGTGATCATCACAATGAGAGTCATGTCCACCTGCCCACTGGGCCACCAGAGTGAGAACAGTTGATTTCCATCACATCTCAGCTCAAATCCTGAGCAAGGCTTGGATGAAAGAAAGTTGTTGGGCAAAGTCAAATGTCCCAAAAACAGTGATGATGTGAGCTCTCGTATGCAAGCAGCCTTGGCACTGTGTTCCTCATAGTGCCAGGTCAATGCACACCTCTGGACCTGTCAGCTGCTGGTACCTTCAACAAAGGGTGTTTATCCTCCAATTTACATGACCGACATACAACTACAGTTTGTGTGCTTAAGAAAATGCATAATAGAAATCTTGAGTTTTACTTGTGGTTTCCCAGAGCCAAACCTTGAACCATGATTATCATGCTAAAACACATATGCACCTGCCCATTGAGCCATTATAGTAGAATGCAAGTGGATGCTTTGAGCCACACCTCATCTGAAATCCTGACCAAAATCTGGATGAAAGAAGGTTTTAGAGTTTGGTCCATATTCAACAAACAGCTAGGCTAATGTGAGGCTCTGTGGCTTTCTGGGACTGCTCACTTCTCAACAGTGTTCAAGTTGGTTCAAGCCTCATTTTGTGGCTTTCTATAAATAATTGTACAAAATTGATAAATGCACAAAAAAGCCTTGCTTCTATCAGCACTAATGGCTCAGCATGCTAGAAACCAGGTGTGAGTAGTGCTGGAACTCTGCAGTCAAGTCCAACTAGGGATGAAGTGTGAGGTTTTGAGCCTTCATGAAATGTTTATGGAATAAAATTCACTTTTAAATTACTTAACTAAGTAACTTGTTAGATAATGAGTAGAATAAAGCAACTAAAGTAACTAGTACAATAAAAACAGTATGGTTGATAAAATAATGTGGTTAATAAGGCATAGGTAATATATATATATATATATATATATATATATATATATATATATATATATATATATATATATATATATATATATATATATATATACACAGGAAATTTTATATATAATAATAATTCATTACATTTATATAGCGCTTTTCTAGATACTCAAAGCGCTTTACATAGTATGGGGGAAATCTCCTCAACCACCTGGATGATGCGACAGCAGCCAGATAGATAGATAGATAGATAAATAGATGTAAGAAGGAAAAAAAAATAATATATATGACCCAGAGTAGCATAACCCCTCATTCCACCTCTCCAGGAGCCCCAGGTGGGACATACTGGCTTTCACTCTCTTTGCCAGATTTAGTGCCCCACCAGGTTCTAGCACCTTCAGCTCACCAGAGGCAGTCTTGATCCTGTGTACTTGCAGGGACAGCCCAGACCTTAGCCCCAGCCCAATGAGCCACCAGTACCTTCTAATGAACAAGCCTTTTTTTTTTTTAGGGGTTTATCTTTACTTGACAATACCTATACACAAACAGAGATCTGCATATAAAGGAAGCATGCCTCCTGAACTAAGACTTGAACAATGACAGCTGGACACACAATTAACTGCTTTCTTACCCAGTGAGCCACCAACACCTACAGGAAACAATGCTTTTTTCAGATGTTTATCTTTTAAGTTACATTGCCTACACACAAAGACATGCCTATTAGTAAAACATTACACCTGAAACAAACCTAGAGCCATGACTGTTACACAAAGTCACACACAGTCCTGTTTCCTTGTCCACTAAACCACCTACAAGGATGTAAGTGAATTTTTTTTCTTTGGTGGGTTTATCTTTTTTGTTTACATCACCTATATAAAAAGATGTGTTTAAAATGACGTCTCACCAAAACCAAGCCTCAAACCATGGCTATCAAACACAGACATACTAACCCACCTGATTACTGAGCCACTAGAGCCAACACACTGCAACTGCTATAAGGCATTCCTTAGGTCAAACCCTGACCACGGTTGTTAGGCATCAGGATAAATTGTTTAAAATGAGGACAACTTATGTGAGATGTTGTACTTTGTGGGAAAGCACCATTGAGGTTGCTGAAACAAATCTTGTCATGTTTCTTTTTCCCCTTGGGTGACCGTTTACTGAACATCATAGCTGCTTTTGTTGCTTTCTGGTAGCACCAGCAGCTCAGTGAGCATGTGTTTGTGGTGTTTGATACCCAAGTGGAAGAGACAGACAAAATAGAACAGACAGACAAGCGGTTTGTTTGCATAGTTGCCAGACGTTTAATATGAAGCGAGTACCTATTCTAAGGACACAAGGTCATCTTAGTCTGTGTGAAATAGAATGGTGTCCTTTCAGATATATTTGAGCAGTAATGAATTGGAAAAGAGAGAAATGTGTCCGGTCCAATCTAATCAGGTCCACTGTAGCCTTGTCTCTTTTCTCAGGTTGTCTTGAAGAGGCCAGAGACAATGTAGTCTCTAATGACTCCATCAATGAGCCCTGTGCTGTTATTATGAATTAACCAACAGGGCACATTTTCTCCTTTCTTCACATCCTTGCAGAAGTCTCTCTGCCAGCTCTCATAGTTGCACAGCACACAAGTAATATTAACTCATTCAGTTCTAAGTCCTTACCTGTACCACAGTATATTTGTGTTGAAATGAAATAACGATATATATGAGCTTGATCCAAATTGAGTGAATGGTGTAGCAATTACAGCATGTTTTATATGTGGGTGAGTATGGCTGCCAATGAAAATGGTTCCCTTGTATTTACTGGTGATGTGACTGCTGACAAAAGCAGCAGGATGAATGCTGAAGTGCTATATTATCAGCTCAGATTCAACCAAATGCTTAAAAACTCATTGGATGATGTTTCACAGTGCAGATGGACAATGTCCCAACACATACTTTGAAAGCAACCCAGGACTTTTTTTTAAGGCAAAGAAGTGGAATGCTCTGCAATGACCAAGTCAATCACCTGCCCTGAATCCATTTGAGCACTTGATGAAGGAAAGACTGAAGGCAAAACTCCCCAAGAACAAGCAGGAACTCAAGACAGCTGCAGTAAAGGCCTGGCAGAGCACCACCAGGGAAGAAAACCAGCATCTGGTGTTGTCTATGGGTTCCAGACAGTCATTTACTGTAAACGATTTGGAAACATTTACCATTTTAAATCAAATGTTGCTAAGAGTAAGAAGTACAGGTGCATCTCAATAAATTAGAACTTCATTTATTTCAGTAATTCAACTCAAATTGTGAAACTTGTGTATTAAATAAATTCAGTGCACACAGACTGAAGTAGTTTAAGTCTTTGGTTCTTTTAATTGTGATGATTTTGGCTCACATTTAACAAAAACCCACCAATTCACTATCTCAACAAATTAGAATATGGTGACATGCCAATCAGCTAATCAACTCAAAACACCTGCAAAGGTTTCCTGAGCCTTCAAAATGGTCTCTCAGTTTGGTTCACTAGGTAAGCCACAAACATTCATTGCCAAAGAAGCTGGCTGTTCACAGAGTGCTGTATCCAAGCATGTTAACAGAAAGTTGAGTGGAAGGAAAAAGTGTGGAAGAAAAAGATGCACAACCAACCAAGAGAACCACAGCCTTATGAGGCTTGTCAAGCAAAATCGATTCAAGAACTCAAAAATGGACTGAGGCTGGGGTCAAGGCATCAAGAGCCACCACACACAGACGTGTCAAGGAATTTGGCTACAGTTGTCGTATTCCTCTTGTTAAGCCACTCCTGAACCACAGGCAACATCAGAGGCGTCTTACCTGGGCTAAGGAGAAGAAGAACTGGACTGTTGCCCAGTGGTCCAAAGTCCTCTTTTCAGATGAGAGCAAGTTTTGTATTTCATTTGGAAACCAAGGTCCTAGAGTCTGGAGGAAGGGTGGAGAAGCTCATAGCCCAAGTTGCTTGAAGTCCAGTGTTAAGTTTCCACAGTCTGTGATGATTTGGGGTGTAATGTCATCTGCTGGTGTTGGTCCATTGTGTTTTTTGAAAACCAAAGTCACTGCACCCGTTTACCAAGAAATTTTGGAGCACTTCATGATTCCTTCTGCTGACCAGCTTTTTGAAGATGCTGATTTCATATTCCAGCAGGATTTGGCACCTGCCCACACTGCCAAAAGCACCAAAAGTTCGTTAAATGACCATGGTGTTGGTGTGCTTGACTGGCCAGCAAACTCACCAGACTTGAACCCCATAGAGAATCTATGGAGTATTGTCAAGAGGAAAATGAGAAACAAGAGACCAAAAAATGCAGATGAGCTGAAGGCCACTGTCAAAGAAACCTGGGCTTCCATACCACCTCAGCAGTGCCACAAACTGATCACCTCCATGCCACGCCGAATTGAGGCAGTAATTAAAGCAAAAGGAGCCCCTACCAAGTATTGAGTACATGTACAGTAAAATCCAGAAGGCCAACAATTCACTAAAAGTGTTTTTTTTTAATTTTTTTTTTTTATTGGTCTTATGAAGTATTCTAATTTGTTGAGATAGTGAATTGGTGGGTTTTTGTTAAATGTGAGCCAAAATCATCACAATTAAAAGAACCAAAGACTTAAACTACTTCAGTCTGTGTGCATTGAATTTATTTAATACACGAATTTCACAATTTGAGTTGAATTACTGAAATAAATGAACTTTTCCACGACATTCTAATTTATTGAGATGCACCTGTACTTAATATTCTGAAGGAGTTGCTGGTCAGTTCTTACCTTGTGCAACATCCTGACAAAGAGCTGTGAAGCAACAGATGACATGTCAAACAAGCACAAGTATTCATTGAATCAAACATTTACAACTTACGGACTGATCAATGATAATACAGTAGAGTGCTATAAGTCATATTTCTCACACAGAGCCTTTCTGTCATGGTTTGCCTAATAGTGTCACTGTCACTTCCTGTTTTGGTTCACACGCCACATCTAGTCTTAGTCACTTCTGTATGATATATGATATAGAAAACCAGTGCTGACAACAGTCCACAGCCTCAATCCTGTGGTCCTCATAGTGCCAGGTCACAACGCCAGACCCCTGAACCTCTCCACTGATACCTTCAAGAAGTGTTTTTCCTCCATTTTATATCACCAACACAAAACTATGTGTGCTTATAAAGAAAAATCTTGTCTTGTACTTGTTTCACCACAGCCAATCCATGAACCGTGATCATCACAGTGAGATCCATTCGCACCTGGGCCACCAGAGCAGGTGCTTTGAGTTACACCTCAGCTCAAATCCTGAACAAGGCTTGGATGAAAGAAAGTTGGGCAAAGTCAAATGTGCCAAAAATACAGTGTTGACATGAGGTTGACGAGAAGATTGTTGAGCTTGGTCCATAGTAGATACACATTAGAACAAGAGCATTAATATAAAGCTTGCAGCTTTTATAGGAAAATAATCAACACCTTCTAACCAATCAGAATCGAGAATTTAACAGTGCTGTGGTATAAATCAGACCACTACATGAGACAATACTTGAAGCGCTGTATGATGTCCCATGATCCATCTCTGTCTTTCTCTCTGGGCAATGTCACCTCTGTTTATGCGATCCTGGCACATTGCTGGAGTCATAAGGTGTCGCTTTAGTCCCAGCATCATGCCAGATGCTCCAATCAGCCCGATTAAGTGGCACTCACATCTGCGAGCCACTGGAGAGGACAGGGCACCTCTGGCAATTTTTACTCCTAAACAAGGCATCTGGATATGTTAATCCACATAATACCTTAGACAAGTTCATGACCTAAAAGCAGGACTGTACAGTGCAATATTATTGGCACCTATGAGAAAGAACCTGTCATATCAGTGTATAAAATGAATAGATAAAGTTTCTACTTGAACCTAATCATCTCCCTGGATAGAGGCTTGATAGCTAGCCATTAGCTAAACCATATTTTAATGTTTTTAACCAACTTCATTGGTTTGTATTGAGCTAGAAAGCTGCAGGGGGGAAAAGTTACAGGCTAAAGATGCAAACTAGACTATACTAGTAATTATAAGGACAATAACATGGCTATGTAAAATTGGGTTAAATTCTGACACTACACTCTGATATTACTCTGTGAATACTGTAGGTAACATTAAGTTACAGTCTGCACTGCTAATTACCAGAGGCTGCTTTCTCCCCTTTCATCATGCTTGTTTTTAATGTTTAAGGAGATACAGTTTGACTTGTATTTCTTAAACCATTTGTGATAAGTTTTTGAAAAAATTAGGCTATAGTTGAAAAGCTGAATATATCCCTAGGATTGGTAATATTATGGTATTATATACTTTTTATTGCCAAACAAAGAATTCCACCCACATACTCTAGTTCATCACTAAGTCATAAACCCCATTACTAAATGACACCTATAATTATTTGGATACAATGGTTTTTATAACCAACACCACACTGCTGTATAACTATACAAAGGGTTATAATAGTAATAATACTTCCCATAAACTGAAACCTATAGCATCATTCCAATGCCAGGGTTGTGCTGATTGCTTCAAGGTAACTGCATTGCCTTATTTTTTTTATTTTTTATTTTTTTATGAGATGAGAATACTAAGCTCAGAGATTTGTGTCCAGGCTGTTATAATGAACACTTCCCCTACAGAACCCAAATGTAATTTACTTCTCCTCATATCCCGAATTCTTTGGAGAAACCAGTGCATTTGTGATTCTGCTTACACAAGACGGAAAAACAATAATAATAATAATCTGCATGGCTTCATGTTTGCTCAGAAAAGATCATCTCTCAATAATAATATGTAAACTATTTATATAGTGCCTTTATAAATCTTAAAGTCACCCAAACACCATAGATTTTTTTTTTTCTATATTGAATGATAAATGGCTTGATGCAGCAGTTCCACACGCACAAAAAAATTGTTAGACAACAGAAAAAGGCACAGATTCGTCTATATTTTTACTAACATCGTGAAATCCATATTCTAGGAATATGATAATTAATAACACTTCCCCCTCACAGTATTACATGGTGTACATTTGCATACTGAAACAGGATAGGATCTTAAATTTTAGGATGCAATAATAGTGACCAAGTTTTTTTTTTTTTTTCATGATTTCCATAATTTCCATGTTTCTTACAAAAAACAAAACAAAAACAAATGCAGTTTTCATACTCTGACCAATTTTCATATTCAAATTAATTGTCCTGTTATGATTTAGATATTAAGCAAAACACATTTTATAACAAATAGAGTACAGCCATGCAGAGGAAATGGAACTACACAAGACAACATGAATAAGAAATCTTGAGAGGAACAATATGCTACAAACGTTCACCTCATCATCAGGCCACATATATAAATCCTTGAGTTCATCATTTTTGGCCAACCCCACCCCTGACCAGGATAAAGTGGTCACTAAAGATGAACGAATGAATGAGCTTTTGATATTGGTGGGTTTTTTTTCTTCCACATTTCTCCTTTTCTACCATTCAATTCGCAAGCTCTTAACATTATTCTTCATTTAACATAACAGCTTATGACTCAAGTCACTTTGAGCACCAAAGTCCAATGAGATTCTTACATGCATGTCATTCTTCAAGACAGATACTGTATATTCACAACTACAGAGAGTATGGAATACTATCGTCACCTAATGGGCTACTTACACAAACACTTCTGCATTACAGACAAAACGGCACTTCTGCTCACGGCTCAACCACTATAACGGCAGACGCAGTCTCTGCAGGAACTCCTGAAATTGAACGTCAATGATGTTCATCATACACCAATCAGCCATAACATTAAAACCACCTGCCTAATATTGTGTAGGTCCCCTCCTGCCAACAAAACAGCTCTGACCTGTTGAGGCATGGACTCCCCAAGACCTCTGAAGGTGTGCTGTGGTATCTGGCACCAAGACATTCGCAGCAGATCCTTACAAGTCCTGTAAGTTGCGAGGTGGGGCCTCCATGGATCTGACTTTTGTTTTTTGTTTATCTAGCACAATTTGGAATCCATGTAAACAGCTTGAACTCTTTGTCCTGTTCCTCAAACCATTCCTGAACAATTTTTGCACAATTTTGAACATGAAGCCATCTCTGATGAAACCATCTTCACACTCATCAACTCAAATGAATGCTCCACTCGTCGGCTTTATCAGGTAGTGTGTTCATTAGTGGAGTTCTTCCAGCTGCAATGTAGCCAACATAGCGAGCAAAGTCTCCACACAACATCCATTTGCTCCACGATTACGTTGTATTGTTTGTGGAAGCCAGCTAAATGTTATCTCTGCATGCAGTATGATGAAGCCTTTACAATTATGGTTAATTCTGAGTTTCAGATCCTACCTTCTGGCTCCCGGTTTAGATTCCCCCCTGTAAAGAGCAATAGATATACAGTAGATATTCATTTATTCCTACTGCCCTTTCACTTCTTAATTCAGGCAAGGGGGATGGTTTACGTTTAGGTTAGTTTGGTTAGTACAGTAGTGATATTTTTCTTGTCAGATTTATTTTATTAGTATTTTATTGTCTTGTATGTATGTATGTATATATGTATGTATGTATGTATGTATGTATGTCTTGCCATAAAACCAATTGCCCTTTGGGGACAAATAAAGTGGAAGTGAAGTGAAGTGAATTGAGAGAAATGGTTTCATTATATTACGTTATTTAGCTGACTTGATTTGATGTGGATTTTTATCTTGTGTCTGGTACATTGCTTCTTTCTTGGTAAGGTCCCATATAAAAAAAAACATAAGTAACAGTTAAATACATTTTGAAAAGGTGAAGGCTGGAATATAATAAAGGTTCTTTATAAGGTATATATTTTTTTAAAGACTAGAAGGTAGAGCAATTGTGAAGCTGATACAAATGTGTGCAAATTCGTTCAGCTAACTTTAAATAGACTAAAGTCTATTGAGGGTTTAGTTTGGAATCTAGTGAAAAGGAAATTACAGTATCTCTTTTTTTTTTGTGTGTGTGTGTGTGTGTGTCCTATTCAGGTTTCTTTCCTTTGTTTGTAAACAAAAAAACAACAAAAAAAAAGTTTTCACCACTTTACAAAAATACATGTTTACTAGTTCTCCACTGGCCTTCATCAGTGGGAATTCAGACGAAATTTAAAAGATGCCACTTCGCTCAGCGGACAAACTGTGAGACTCTCTTTAATATTCTAATGTGTTTAAAAAGAAAGAAAAAAAAAGCATCTGTAACGCAAAAGAAACATTTGAACAGGATGGAAGAAATCAAACTTGCAATTCTAATTGACAGCAGAGATGGAATTCCAGTTCAAGGGCCCTTGAGGCAATGATTAAAAAACAGGCAGGTAGGAAACAAAAAGAGAGAGGAAAAAAGGTCTAATTTTCACCACTGGAAGCCTTTCACACAAGCCTCAGTATTAGAGCGGCTTTTTAAGAGTGTTACCTTTCATCTGAGTGGCTGGAGATCTGATCTGCTTTGACTCCTGACTCCTGGATGTGTGATTTGTTTGCTGTCTCTAACTGCTGATGTTTCCAAGCTCTCAGACATGCAAACTGACTACCTGAAGTTCAATTAGAATTTATTATAGACTCCACCTTAAGCTGTAAACACACATATTTTGGAACTATAAAGCCAAATAGCCAAAAGGATGAGCGGAGTAATGAATCGGTTTCTAATTACAGAGTTACATTTCTGGAATGTAATAACTTAGAAACTGCATTTTCTATTAAATCCTGGAGTTTTATTAGATCATATGAGTGCAGGTGGGAATTTGTAAAATCTACACTAAAAGTCCACCTAGGAAGAAAATTATATCATGCTCAGGTTTTTCATTGCCACACCTGGAGGATTTGACATTTTGTTTATTGAGTATTGTTTATTGATTATGAATGCTGTACTCATAAAGCATTGCAAATTCAGTTATAATGTGTTATCAAACTTGTAGCATAAAACTGCTGAACGCTTGTTTCTATAGGAACAACTTATTTAGGGACTATTATTCAGGGTTCTATGGTGGAAGGGGAAAAAAGAGAGAGAGAGAGAGAGAGAGAGACTTCTTGACTTTTACAGTTCCTTCATTGTATCAGTTTTAAATATTGACATATTTACATATTTACATGTTTTAAAACACCCTCAGACCTCCCACCCTCGCATCCAAATAAGTCCAAAAACCCCTTCAGTCCTGTTCTGATCTCGTTTTAAATAACTCCAATAAAAATGTTCATGGTCCGGTTTAAAGTGCTTTCCGTGCTGCCGATGTCCATTTTCGAAGTCTGAATCTCCTTCATGGTGAAAGTACTTTTAGATTGTCGTTTTTTTGTGGCGTGTTGTGCTGATTTAACAAATTTTGCCTTATCAGGGAAGTAGCTGGAGAGTAAAACGTTCCTTTTTCATTTGGTTAGTTGTGGAAAACGTTTTTTTTGTGCTGTTGTGTACAGATCCTCAGGCTGTTGGTGTGGGGTTTCTGAACTGTTAAAAAATGCTGGTTCATCTGGCACCATCTCTCCATCCTCCAATTGTGAGAGATCTTCTCCTGTAGTACCTGTGCTGCACCCTGCTCCTTCACTCTCCTGTATGGCGTTCTGTGATTCACTGCAGGATTTTGGTTTAGTTGACAGATTGACAATTGTGTTTATTTTCTCCTTGTTTTCGGTTATCAGTTTTGTTGTAGTGTGCTGTGTCTCATTAGTGTTGCTCAGTGCCTGTGGGTACTTCTGCTGCTGTTGTACGGGGTCAGGACCATCCTCAGTGTGTACAAGAGGGCCGAGGTCACTGCTAGCTCTAACACCGATAGTGGCGTCGGTTTTAGCTTTAATACTATTTTCGGAACTGGTGACAGAGTTATCACTGGGTGCGGTGTTTGTTTTAGTGTTGTTGTGTTAGTCTCTAACCTCTTTCAGCTTTGGCTCTGGTGTGTCGCCACTCTCATTTGCCCCAGGCGCCTGTTCTCTGGTGTTCTCCCGCTGGCTGTCCCCACGCTGCTGCTGTTGTAGCCCGGCCGAGTCTTTGCACTTGAAATTTATATTCAGCGTTTCGTCACGATTGTTTAGAAACATGAACACTTGTCTGTGGAAAGACAGGACGTGTTTAACTGGGTGTTGTCATGGGGCTGGCGAACGTTCCGTAGCGGGCCAGCTCCTTCATGATCAGCTTGTTTTTAATGAATGGGGGCACGTTGGGGATACCGACTCAAGTTCAAGTTCAGTTTATTTGTATAGCGCTTTTAACAATGGACATTGTCCCAAAGCAGCTTTACAGAAGTATATAAATTCAGAACATAGATTTTAAATTTATGAATTTATCCCCAATGAGCAAGCCACAGGTGATGGTGGCAAGGAAAAAGAGAGAGGGGAGAGAGAGAGAGAGGGAGAGGGAGAGAGAGAGAATTAGGTATGCTTATTGTCCCGTAATGGTTAAGGACAGTGTACTTTGCGTGAGTGAAAGCAGGTACTCTGGCAAGACTAGCTATGACAGCGTAACTAAAAGGGAGAGCCAGAAGGTAACACAGACATGAGGGCTCCCTGGGACAAGGCGGCCAGCCACCCCACCAGCAACAAACCTGGGTGAACGCGTGAAGGTGGGGGGGTGACAGCAACTCGTGTCGAGAGGGGCAGACAGAGGGGCAACGTGTATCATTACACCTTTTAACAATATTCCACTTTCGACCAGCACGTTGACGAATCTTTCCTTTTTTAGGAACACCACCACAGCTTTGTTCATTCGAGAGGCAGACTGACCTGCTCTCCCACCGCTAGCAGCACTTCTCCACCTGTGCTCCACCCGTCTCCCCGCCGGCCTCAGAGGCCATGGCGTCCTGTTCACTCTCAACCGCTCTCAACTTTTACCAGCCACTGATAACTCACTTCAATAATTAAATGAAGGAAAAGCAAAAAGACAATCTCGCAGAAAACTGTTCTCACGTGCTCTACACACCATGCTCGCTCCTCCACCACGCCTGCACAGAGAGAGAGAGAGAGAGAGAGAGAGAGAGAGAGGGAACAACTGTTTACACCTGCCACCACATAAGAACAGGAACTAACGTGTTTAACTACAAATGGATAAAAAGTATAATGTTTCATTCTTTAATTATTTAAAAAAAAATTTGTTTGACAATTCGGTGTAGTATAAAAGGAATCAAACACTTCAGGCCATGCTGTAATGCATTTATAGAGTATAATACAGTAGCTTATGTAACCTTGAATGCTCTAAACAAATAAATGCTACATAAATAAGTATGTAAGAATTTACATTATGTAACATAGAAGAAAAGTCATGAGTTGCATAACACATTATATTATTGAGTTTGACTCAATAGATCCTCAACAGGTGTGTTTTCTATATTTCTATATTATAAACACCTACTGTGCCAGACACAGCCATGCAGCCTCTTCTTAAAAAAATAAATAATTAAATAAACAGATTTGAAAAAACTTGGCCCATTTCAAAGCCACCTTTTATTTCTACAGTTGTTCTTTCACAGCTGAGGGCTCACCTCATTAAATAAATGACATAGTTTTAAATCTGTCCTGTGTAAAGGTGACAGAGGACCTGCTGCTTGTGATACTGTGCTACAGATACTTCTGAATATTTATAAAGCACAAGATAGGGGTTATATTATCATTTTACTTTTCCTAGTGGGGGTCTGTGAAAGTCCGCCCAGACTTCTCTATCCCAGGCCACAGGTTCCAGTTCTTCTTGAGGGGATCCCAAGCCAACTGTAATGTCACATTTGGATCTGGCGCCAATCCAGGAACCACCACCTCTCACAAAGTTCTTTGCACGAGGAACATGGTAATGTCTTCATTGCCGTTTGCCAATTCGGACAGTCTTACTTAATAAACAGCTTTCAGTTGTGTCCAACTGTGTCGGCCTCACCGTAAAAAATATATCAACCATTAAACGCTTTTTATTTGTGGGTTGGCCACTCAAGGCCACCGGATTCAGTCCTGCTTAATGCAAAGTGTCCACATGGCTGCGAGCGTTGGAGGCCAATCAACGGAAATCAGTTGTGATGGTGCAAATAGAGGAAGCACTTCTTTGAATAATGAGATCTTCATAATGACTGATTTCTCCCAGTGAATGTAGACCGAGCAAACAGTACTGATACAGTAATTAATGTCAGACCAGGAGCGAGGCAGCTGAAAGGAGCTTTTTACCGGCCAGGCTATGCAAGCTGGCTGGGAAATAAAAAAAGGTCTTCTTGATAAAGAGTTGAGCTGACAGTAATTAATTGAGCATTTCTGCCACAGACAAAGCCATTGCTTTGCGAATTAATCCAAAAACAAAAGCAAAATATCCTTAAGTGGCACACATGTGGGGGGAGTAAAAGTGTAGTTAGTGTCTCAGTGGCTCACTGATTTGTCTTGTATCCAATACAAATTTCAACAAGCACCTAAAGGCAGATTTAATGGAACAGAAAACATTGTTAGCAGCATTACTTAGCAACATGCTGGTGCAAAAAGGCATTTTATTTTTCTCACACTGCGGTTGCTACTTGCCGGTTGTAGAGACCATATTGCTCCAGCACTGGATGACTTTGGACTGGATTATTACCGTCCTAAACTTTTCTTCTTATCTTTATCTTTTCTCTTTGTGAAAAGCTAATCATTTTTTAATCACATGCAGTTATACATTGTGGTGTTAAATCTAAAGAAGGTTGCATCTCAATTACTTCTAAACAATGAAATCTTCGCATCGGTCTTCACAAGTATTCATTGTTACTGTAGCAGCTTCAACTTCGCAAATTTCTGCTGCAAAATGGTGTTTTCTTTCTCTGCTATTACGGTTAGTACTTGCCAATTCAAGACGTGTAAATGAATTGCTCCAGCACTGGATGATTTTTGATGATTAGTGTCCTGAACTTTGTTGGTTTCAATTTATATTTAAATGCAATCTCTTTGTGCAAAGCTAATAACACACACAGTAATACATTTTGGTCTAAAATCTAAAGGTGGTTCCATCTCACTTACTTTTAAAACTATTCACACTGGTTCACATAAGGATTCAGAATTTATAACCCACCACTTTTCCACTCTTCTCTATATCTTTTATTTATTTATTTTTTTATTAATTTGCCATGATTCTTTTATTGTAGAGTGGATTGCACTGCAACCTCAACATGAATAAATCTTTAGTGATTTATTGACAGAGTAAAAAAAAAAAAAAAAAAAATGAAGCCTTGAGCATATTACATAAGCTATCCTTCATGCTGCCTCTGATTGGACAATACATAAATTTAGCCCGGAATAATAAAGTCATACGCTTCTCCAGATTGTATGGAAATGCTCGTTCAAAGACAACCATTTGCATGATGCAACCCGGAGAAAGCCTAGTCTTGATATTCATCAACCTGTTACGAAGCCCACAATCCCAATACCATGAAACAGTGAGGCATTTCGTGACAGCATGACAGTCTCCTCCAGGATATCACTTCTCTAATCTGCAGGCTTACTGTCAGGCATCTCGCTAAAGTTATTACAGGGAAGGTGTATCCCATGGTTATCGGTGTCCCATACCACTGTGGCTTTTAAACTGTACTGGAGGCTTTATGAGTCTCTCACAGTGGACAGTTAGAATCTCATCAGGCCCTAGACGGAGTGCCTGCGATAGAATCCTCTGATAACTTTTATAGTCCTTCCCCCCTGAGATACAGCCTCAGGGATCTGAGCAAGAAGGGTGAAAGTGGAAAAGAGCTACATCTGCAGGGTTCTTTTCATCCGATGCCTGTTCCAATCAGGTAAAGTCCACAGCCAACGAGGCATATTTGGAGAAGGTCAAAGTTCAAGCATCAAATCAAGGAGATATTTCATTTTCAAACAGTCCTTGTTATCATGTGGAGTCAGTCCCCAAAAAACTTATCATGGGAAAACTTCATTTTATGCTGCTTTTAATACTGTACTCCAAGAAATAAAGTTAGCAATCTGTTCTTTTGCTTGTTGCTGGGGTGGTAATGTTTTGAACCTTTACTTTCACCTAAGAAGATGCATGTGGTATACCTTTAAGGTCCTTAAGGTCCATTTCTGTACCTTTTGTGCAGACGTAGCCTTGATGGCAGCACTCCAGCGACAAGAAAAAGTACAACTTGGTACCCTTGTTTCTGAAAATGTGTATTTCCGAAATCAAAATGCAGTCACGATGATTAATGGTTAATTTGATGTTAATATCAACGGTGACACCACCCAATAAGTACTTATTAAATGCATAAATATCAGTCAACATTCACTGGACATTATCCAAGTTAAGCAGTTTTGAGTAACCATATGATTAAACAATAGTGGTGGTGGATTTTCCTCTCACTCATTTCATCTCCAGGGTGAAGAAAATCAAATCAAGCAGTCCTGATGTCATGTGATTTTTGGAGGGAACATAATGGTAATGTTAGCAAGCTAGCAGCTAAATTCTCATTCATTCATTCATCTTCAGTAAGCACTTTATCCTTGTCAGTGTTGCACTAGAACTATAGTCTATGACCATGAAGGCTTTCCACCAAAAGTGACTGGTTAAGGAGGGCATTAGTCAGAGAAGCAACCAAGAGTTCAAGTGTAATGCTCAACATGATGCTACCAACACCACGCATCACTCAGTTTGACCTGTTTATTTAGATCTTCCAGGAACCAGGGTATATATTTTTGATTTCAAATGAAACATTAATTGCACACAGGTAGACTCCATTCAATTAATTATGAGACTTCTGATGACATCTGCTTGCAGTAGAACTAAGGGGTGAATAGCAACAGGATTGAATATTTATGCAATCACAATGCTTTTTTTATTTGTAAATAATCTTTTAAACTATATTGATTTTCCGCCAGTTCAATATCAAGTGCTATTTGTGTACAGCAGGTTCGTGACATTTAATCCCAATTAAATACATTTCTGTTCCAGGTTATAACATTCTTACAGCCTCTTCTTTACCCACATATTTTACCATTCAATTTTTTTTTTTATTGGCACACACTTTTATTCAGATTTGGTCTGGCCTCATTTATTTGTTCATATTATCTCTTCATATGGGCTGAGGCATGGTTCATTTCTGAAAGGACACAGACACATTCACATTGACCCTTTCCATCATCTTTTATATCCTGTATGCTAGGTAGGATGCCTTTTATTCCATTGTTTGCTGCTCAGTGATTTGAACAGATATTAAGCCTGAATTTAAAAAAAAAAAAAAAAAACATGATTGCACAGCTGCATGCTTCTTCAACCTTAGCATTTCATAAACCGACCTTGATTCTGATGTTCCTAGTGAGCATGCAGTAAAGGCCTCCTGATATTCAGACAAACTTTATGTATTATATGTTGGGTGTGTCTATCCTTCTCTTGCCTCGGTGAGTCGGACTTAGGATGCGACCATTGCAGAGGTGACAATTCATAATGTATGGCAAGTTGTAAAGATCTCTCATATGAGTATCTTCACAGATACATACACATACACATGATAAAAAAAAGAGAGACTGGTTCTGTAGTTGTTCCTCACAACCAAAAGGCTGCCTCACTATCTCTCTCATCCTCTCTCAATAGCCATGGCTGGCTGAGATTAAAAGAGCTATATGAGGGGAAAGTGGAAGAAGGAGATTGGGTTTGTTACTCGGCTTGGATTTCAGAGTAATCATTCTCTCTCTCCTCTCTCCGTTGCAGACAGCTAATCAGGATCCTCAATTACCCAAATAAATGAATCTGCTCCTCCTCCAGCCAGCATGAATTAAAGTTCACCGTCCCGTCTCGGCAAAATAAAGACCGTTCTAATTAGTTTCTGCACTCCACTCTCCTTCTTGATTGTGACAAGTTTATTTTCAGAAGATTTATCCACCCGTCTGAATTCTCAGGCTTGATAACGATGGAGTCAAAGCGTACTGTTATAGCGTCTTTATTTTTAATACCTTGTATTGTTGTAATATACATGATGCATTTCTAGCGTGCAACACAGTTATTATCTTGTCAAATTCACAAACAATACTGTATGCTGAGAGACTCTAGCATTTCTTTTGCTGTATATTATAAACTGCCCTCTCTGCTGTGTAATAATCTCCTGTCACAGCTAGAGATAAGGCATGGGCAAAAAAAATAACAATAAATTATTGATGCGGTATAGCGTGTGTGAAAAGCCTCATCTGGACTACTGCTATTGGTTGAGGCCAAGGATTTGACTTGAGGCTCAGAACATATGAAAAATATTACTTTTTTATTTCCTTAAGTTCGCCTGGAGGAAATTATGTATGACAAAAAACCGAATGACTGTTTCTCTTCCATCCAGTGATATAAAAGAGATGAACGTTGAAGGAGGTTGGGAAGGTTAAGAGCTATTGGTGGGTCATTAATCTTGGGACTTTATAGTTATGACCTAGGAAGTGAAAAATAAATTATTTTTGATACCATGCTTCTCTCTCTCCTTTCCAAAAATTTCAGTAAACTACTTCCTTAGATTAAATGCCTTGTGCATTTGTATCGAAGATGACAAAGCTCTAAGATGAGGTTCTTTTATGCAATATAACAGCAGACTGTCTGTAAAATGTCACTCTTCTTTAAATGGCTGAATGGTAGTCATGGCAGCTGTTTTCCTGAGAAAAACACAAGGAGCTTCTTCCTGCAAACAAAAACAGAAAATGTAAGTTAATATGAAGCAGTGAAAACAGCTCAAACATCCATCCATTTTCCATACCGCTTATCCTACACAGCGTCGCAGGGGAGCCTGGAGCCTATCCCGGGATACTTGGGGCACAAGGCAGGGAAGGCAGGGTGCCAAAACATTGCAGGGCACAATCGCACACACTACAGACAATTTGCCAATGCCAATCAGCCTAAAATGCATGTCTTTGTACTGGGAGAAGGAAACCCCCAAAGCACAGGAAGAACAGGCAAACTGCACACAAAAAGGGCAGAGTTTGGATTCAAACCCCCAACCAGAGAGGTGCGAGGCAAGTACTGACCTTTATCTTTCCTTGTTGCTGAGATGAAACACTCAAGGGTATATCTTTCATATCTTTAGTTTCTATCTTTCATTTGGAAATTTGTACCTTTTAAAATAATGAGGTATCATCAAGACATCTACCCATGACAGCACCACCCCAGCAACAAGCAAAGGTACAGTGTAGTACCTTTTTTTCCTCAGAGTATACAATTGAGCCAGGATACAACTGAGCAGTTGAGGGTCAATTATCTTACCCAACCAGGCTAGCTTGACACTGCTAGGATTTGAACTTACAACCTTCTAAGCAGTAGCCTTATCCATTGAGCTGCCACTTCCCACTTCCACTTCCCCAGATATTCTGAAGGCTCTTGTTCCTAATGATCAGAAAAACATGTTGAGTTCATGTCCCTCTGCATAAGCACCACTTTTGCTTACATCATCAGGCAGAAATCAGCATGAACATGAAGCTCCAAACTCAACTGTTTTAGTCACAAAGATCAATCATCAAACATTTCGAGCCTTATTGCCATGCAGCATGTTCCTCATGGGAGTTACACAAGAATCTGCCTATATAATCTGAATATAAAAGGTATACACACCCTAGTTAAAATTGCAGTTAACATTCCAGTCCTTTGTTGACTTGAATTTGTGCGGTCGGTATTGTGCTGGAAGGCAGGTTTTGTGACAAAATAGATTGGTATTTGGAGCTATCCATGATTCCCTCTTTCTTGACTGGGGCCCAGGTCCAAGCTGAAAAGAAGCAGCCCCATAGCATGATGCTGCCACCACCATGCTTCACTGTAGGTTTGTTGTTCTATGGGTGAAAAGCTGTCTTGTTTTTGTGCCTTTAAGGATTATGCCCAAAATTTTCTACCTTGGTTTCATCCAATCACACCACATTGTGCCACATGGTTTGTGGTGATTCAGGCTGGATTGGAAGTTTATTTTTTCCCCACATCTAGCCACCCTACCCCATAGTCCAGATGTGGGAAAAATATGAGAGATTATTGTCACATGCAGGCAGTACCTGCCAGATATTCCTGCAGATCCATTAATGTTGCAGTATGTCTCTTGCCACTGTGATAAGTTCTTGTTCTTTTGCCAATTTTGGAGGGACATCATCTTCTTGGTAATGTCATTGTGGTGCCTCATTGACTGGCATCACAGTGTTCTATAGTACATCCAGTGTTTTAGAAATTCTTTTGTACCCCTCGCCTTATCGATACCTTTTGACAGTGAGATCCAGTACACGCTCTGTAAGCTCTTTGCGGACCATGGCTTCAGCAGTTTGATGAAACCAAGATGATGTCAAGAAAACAGCTGATCTTTATTTGGGGTTAATCAGAATCAGTTCCTTGATGACAAGTGTATGATAATTACTTTTGAACATGAGTTTGAATGTGATTGGTAAATTCTGGCCACAGTCACATGTCTAATTATAAATGGGTGTGCACACTTGTGCAACCAAGTTTTTTTTTTCTTTTGCCCTAAACCTTTCTGCTTGATCTATCTGACATGATTTATCTTGATTTCAGTTTTTTTTTACATCACAAAAATCTGCAATTTTAGACTTTTTATATCCACTGTATAACATGCAGTACACGGTCTGTAGAAATGATAGAATGCAGTACACAGTCTGTAGAAATGTACCATACAGGTACAATTATGTTCAACTAGTTAGAACATAAATGTACCTTCAATGGTAGAATATTGCTTCTTACAGCTCAATTATGATCCTTAATGTTGCATTTTACACCGTAGATGTACCTTTAATACTGTAACACCAGCCCAGAACATTACCCCTCTACTGCATTTGCTGTGTTTTGACCCTTAGCCTCATTTGCTTAATTTATCCCTTGGTTTCATATCAGGTTATTTCATATTCAAAACATTCAAAATATGTTTGACGCTTACCTTAATATTCTGAGTACAGGGCTGTTTTGGATTTGTCTCAACTGTCTCTGCATCTTGATCCTAAAACTCAACTTGAGTTTAGTACAGTGTAAGTACTTTGCAACAGTCAGAGATTTACCTGTAACTTGTACCTGTCTTCAGGACAGAGTACTTTTTGGTGTTTCAGTAACATGACAAGCTGCATATTAAATTTCAAGAGAGAGTACAAAGAGAGGCTGGTGAGTGGACGACTACTTATAGTTACAGTATACACCGATCAGCCATAACATTAATATTGTGTAGGTTCCCCTTGTGCTGCCAAAACAGCTCTGACCCATCAAGACATGGACTCCACAAGACCTCTGAAGGTGTGCTGTGGTATCTGGCACCAAGATGTTAGCAGCAGATCCTTCAAGTCCTGTAAGTTGCGATGTGGGGCCTCCATGGATCAGACTTGTTTGTCCAGCGCATCCCACAGATGCTCAATCAGATTGAGATCTGGGGAATTTGGAGGCCAAGTCAACACCTTGAACTCTTTGTCATGCTCATCAAACCATTCCCGAACAATTTTTGCTGTGTGGCAGGGAGCATTATCCTGCTGAAAGAGGCCACTTTTGGCAGTGGACAGGGGTCAGCATGGGCACTCTGACTGGTTTTGGAGATGCTCTGACCCAGTCAATTGGCTCGCTGGTCAAAGTTGCTCAGATCCTTACGCTTGCCCATTCCTGCTTCAAACACATCAACTTTGAGAACTGACTGTTCACTTGCTGGCTAATATATCCCACCCCTTGACATGTGCCATTTTAACGAGATAATCAATGTTATTCACTTCACCTGTCAGTGGGTTTAATGTTATGGCTGGCCATTGTATATTGTTATATAACAAATGATAAGTGATAACAGGAAGTAACTTGATTATTTTCCTGTAACAGCACATGCTACACATAACTATTAGAGAAATTTACTATAAAATGACAGCAAAGCTGTTCCTGATTGTAAAGTAAGACATTTGGATGAAACTATATGCACTATTACTCATATCTTGAAACTTTCTCCTTCTATTACACTTAGGATCCTGAAGCATTATGTTCATTATTAGCTGTTGACCACCACACTAACAGAACAGATGCTGTTTGTGCTCCTTCATATTTGTTTTCAAGAGCTGCTGTATTTCTTTAGCTTGTTCGCCTGCATTGTTTGTCACCTAGGTGCACTCTTGGTGCTTAAAGGATGCCTGCATCCATATCTGCACTGCCATCTTAATAACCTTATGCTTCCCATTCCCCCAATGCCACCCGATCTCATTACTCTTCTCAAACTGTGTACAGGCGAGGGTTTGGGCCAGGCACTAATCTGATGTGGAGAATCGCTTAACAATAATTTTTTCCTCTCTGTCTCCAGCGTTGACTGTTATAAGCATCGCAAATTTTAAGACATTAATAACGGCAAAGGGAGTCGGAAATGAGACAATGTAAATGTGCTTTATTTTTCAATTCATTCCTATTTATCCTCTGTGGATTTGAATTTGATTTGGTTTTTTTTTTTTCGTTTGGTTGATTCTGTAATCTGATCCCAGATACACAACATCCATTAGGTCACCGATTTTCATTGTAAATAGACACTGCCCCTCTTCACCATCCACCCACCCAAAAAACGCAAGTTTAATCTTGAAACAAAACAGCAGACGGGATGAGGAGGATGCAGGAAGTAGGGGAAGTTGCTATAATTGTATAGGAGCCAGCACTCTTTTGAAGTCGGGGTGTTGAGAGGCAGTGAGGGCGAGAGAGCCCTCGACAGACAGTGGAGAGATAGAGCTCATTTTGATTGCTCTGATGCCGTGGAAGGCAGTAAATCTCCCCCGGCGAGATTCTCATGCTCTCGGTGCCTTTGCTTTGCCCTTGAGCAAGGCTGCTTAACTTCAAGACACTTCAAGATACCGAGATACTTTAATCACTAGTCTGTCACTATGATTTACATCTTTAATACAAAATTTGCGCCGATAATAATCCTAATAGCTGCAGCGTATCTGAGCAGACGTTAGAGAGTTTCAGAGCACATTGGCGACAGATCAGCTTTTTATTTCATTTTATTTATTTTTGCTTTAATGAGCTTGTCGATGTTTAAACAACACAGTCCTGCTGTGTTTCTCCCTAGTTAGGCACCATGACTTCACACCTCCTTATTCTCTTGCCATTTCGGCACTGCAGAAACCCCGTTTCTGCAAATCAGGAGTTCTCGTTGCACTCAGAAATGAAAACCTGCCTCTGGGTGGTAAACACTCTTTGAAACCTCTTAAAGATGCTGTCATGCTGACACTGTTGTCTCCCGGCTGCACGTAATGTTGAGAGACACTCCACTCAGAAGCAACTTAGCAACCTGTTATAGATATATGCATGTGTCTGTCAGTTTGTCTGACAAGAAAGAGAAAGACAAAAAGTGCATTCTTTACAAATATAATACGCTAATACATTAGATCCTTTTAGTAAATG
Organism: Cranoglanis bouderius; assembly: GCA_023630585.1. Taxonomy (NCBI): domain Eukaryota; kingdom Metazoa; phylum Chordata; class Actinopteri; order Siluriformes; family Cranoglanididae; genus Cranoglanis; species Cranoglanis bouderius. The sequence goes on from CM042558.1 coordinate 15,343,411, forward strand.
TTAAAAATGCACCTAAAACACATCCGATTTTAATTCCAACCCACTGGTTTGTTTTTCACCTTATATGTTCTTTTTTTTCTGTTCAGTGTGGGCATCAGTACAGACTGACTGTTGAGTTTTGAGACCTCAGCCTGCATCTTAATTTTGCCGTTTTCAATAACTGTCTGGCCAGGGCTCTGAGGTGGTTGAGTGGGGGGGGGGGGGCAAAGAAAAGAAACACCCTTCCGGGGCCTGATTGCTATCCGAGCTTTAAAAGTTGAACCGTGGCTTGTTGGCTCCCCCAAATGGACGAAGGCGAAAGAGAGACACGGGCAGGGGAAAAGGTACGCTGAGGCTGGAGTGGCCTTTACAGACTAAAATAGATGCTGAAATGTCTGTGTTTAATCAAATAAAGGTAGATGTGTATTCAGTTGGTGGGCGTTTTTATTCAAAGTGAGGACGTGAGGAAGACTGCAATCAGCAAATTAATCTGAGTAGTTGAGGGTAAGTTTCATGATTAAGAGAAAAAATGAGCTCTCCGGCAGTCCTGTTATGAATTCACAACCTTGACCAGTTAACATTTCTTCATAATGTTTCAATAGATGTCTGGTTCTTGAGCGAAACTACCTAATTTCAATGGGCTCTTTTATCAAGTTGCAATTGAACAGATATGCTGAAAGGGATGTGGGAACAGAGGCAAAACTAGAAAGCATGAAAACCATACATGTGCTTGAGGCCCCTAGTAATTGAAGACAGTAAAGAGCCACATTTAAGCAAATTTAAGCTCGCAAGTCACGTGGTGACAAGGTACGATAACGTGGGTATTTTCAAGATGCTGAAAAAGCTGTAAATTCTTTTGAGAATGCAGAGACTTTTTGAAAATACCTGTGCTACCGTACTACATTACCCGACTATTACAAAGTGCTGATACTGGAGACTCCTTCCACAAAAGCTAAATACTTCACACATCTGTTTATGTGACACATCCTCCAAAAAAGTCCCTCTGAATGATCTGTTGCTATGGAAACAATAATGCATTAGGGTTTTTGACTTCGTGCCTGTTTCTTGTTTCTCGTGTTCGCTTTACCTCGTTTAGTCTGTTTGTACATCACCTGACCCACGCCTGTTTTTGGATTCTGCCTTTGCCATTCGTTTTGGATTTGTCTGCCTGCCCTTCAATAAAGCCTTTAACTGCATTTGCATCCGTCTGCACTCGCCATGCGTGACATACACTGCAGACATGTTCTAATATATTTATTATTTACATATTTGAATTAATTAGTTTCAGGCAAAAGAAAAATGTCAAATAAAAAGTTATCAAGCACTTTTTTCCCACCAGGTATCAAAGATGAATGTGTGTTCAGAGTTCATGTCTGATAAATACATTTTAAAATGAGAACATGACCTTCAGATCAAAGCTGAAAGGATATCTCGGCAAGCCGAAATGCTGCACTTTAACAGCCTGAAAAGCTCGCTGTGAATAACGTTTACTGGCTGCAGCTCAGTAATTACAACCCAAGCTAATGCTTCCCATTGTTATCCATTCTAACCATGCATCCCATTAATGTGGTTCTGTTTAATGTTTACCATGAAAACTGTTTAAGACAGCTAAATTTCAGATTGTAATTCCATTTTATGGCCTTTCTCCACCCAAGCGCACGAGTTAATCTACTGCTCCTGGGCGGATTTATTGTTATTAAGAAAATAAATTACAGTGGAATAATGTAATGCCATATACTTTAAGTAAAATGAGACAAGAAAGCTTTTTTCTATATATTTAAATAGCTGATTTCTGAATGACTACCTTTATTCTGAACATTATAAGCCACCAGTAAGCAAAAGCAATGGTAGAAGTAGTTTATACTACAAAAATTAAATAATTGAACCTTGCAAAATCTTTAGCACATGGTCTATCTTAGAGAAAATGTGTGATGCAGGTTAAGAGTACTTAAAACTCTACTTAAGAGTAGCATTCATTGGACTACATGAGACCCGCCCTTCATAACAACTGACATAAACCTATACAAACATTTAAAATATTCCAATAAGCATCAAATGATAAATAGACTGTTATCGTCAACTAGACATCGGCTTGTGTTGTGGCACTTTCTGAGCTGAACATTTTATACCAAAGCACTGTTGAATTCTCCATTCTGATTGGTCAGAAGGTGTTCATTCATTTTCCATAACAGCAAGTCTAACAATAGTTCCAGCTAGAATAGTTGATCGTTTTTGCTGATTAACTGGCACCAATAACCGATTGCTGGACCGGTTATCGGCAAAAATCTACACCGATAGTTTTCCCGGTTACGTCCGTTGCAGAAGTAGCTAAGAATGGTCCGCTGTCATTATACGGTACGAGAGCGTCCTCTAGAGGTGAAACAAAAACTATCACTGACGAATTTTGTTGTTTTTTGAAGTGTTTTTTTATTCATTCTGGATGTCTCTATTTTTATGTTTTGTGGAGTGTTACTTTTGGTTCAGTTTCAATGTATATATTTTATGTACTTTAATATATATTAATTTTGATATCTTTTTTTCATTTTAAAAAGTACAGTATCGTTTCATGGTACAGTCAGTACTGTTTATTTTTGTAATAAAGTTCAGCAATATTTTACTTTGAGTGTTACGTTTTCATTCAGTATAATTTTTTTGTTAAATCGGTTGATTAATCAGTTATCAGCAGGTACTGCTCAACTTATCGTTATCGGTAAAATCCACTATCGGTCGCCCTCTAGCTCCAGCTACAAGGTTTATGCATTCTAATACACTATCATTTCTACGGTAACAACTTACACAAGGACTTGTATGTTGGATGCTTCACATAAACGGATACAAATTTCTGTGAGGAGATTTTCTTTTTGGAAGGAGTCTCCAGTGTCAACGCTTTGTAACGGTCAGAGGTAACTTTAAGGAATATTAAAGTTTAATGGTCTCTCTGTAATATGACAAGCTAGTTATTATCTTCAAGACAGGGAAGGACTGTTTATAGCTGCTATAACATAAGTTTCGTGGATGCACCACAACACATTTCAATGGGAAAAGGGGAGGAGTGTGAGCCCCCTGCTGGGCAAACAATTCACACTTCTGGTACAGAGATAAAATGGACAGCACAACTAAAGCTTTTTGGACAGTAAAACACCATATACAACTGCCACAATAAAATTATAAAAATTTAAACCTAGTAGGCTAGGTAAAAAAATAAATAAATATTTATGGAAAAACTGCAAATTCTCAAAGCAACGAGTGTCTACTTTCATATGAGCCATTAACCACTACTGTGAAGTATAACATCACAAATAAGTACAATGCTGAACATGGGCACCCCAAAACAGGTGGAAATTAAAGTTTTTTTGGCCTCTGGTGAAGAGTTAAGAGGCTGAAAATAAACAACTTTGTCATTACTTTACCATGGAGAATGTAGCAGTGCTATGTCAGTTTTCATGTCAATCTTACCACCAAGTGTCAAGTTCAATGGGTCTCCTTTGTTCAATTTTAGTTTAACCCTCATTTAAATGGCAAGATGTCATGCAGTATGCATTACATGCAGTAAATGTAGAGCAATGTGTGGAGGTCCTTTAAAAAGCTAAAGTGCATTAACAAAGGAGACGTACTTGAATGAACGCTCACAGATCAGAACAAAAAAAAAGGAACTTTGATGCTGCCATCATATCTTTCAAGTGTTTCCATCTACACAAAGTTCAGCCTGAGAAGAATTGAGAACACATAAAGAACCGCTTTCTACTACTACCTACTACTCTTCTTAGCTTAAATTGAAACCGTTTAGCGCATAAAAGAGACGGTCTTTGAGGACTAGATCCAGCGAAGTGAAGGATGCTTTAGAATCCGACCACGGAGCATATGCTATCCCTCTGGGAGGTGAGAGTGGGAGGATGATGACCTTGCGATCTTCACTTTGCTGTTAAAATCAAGTCTTTGAGGTGGCACGTAAGGAAAGTTCTAGAGCGTTGTCGAGAATCGATTCACCGAGGCTTTTCACACTTACACACAACGGGACCAATAACCTGTCAGTGAAACGTCGGCGCCGTTTTTCAGCGGGAGAGTAATGCGCAAAGCTTTTATTACAGTGCTGGACAAAATGGTAGCTCTGACCTCCTGGGGGAAGGGACAGAATGCTCGGGTATGTATTACTGCATAACGTATGAAGGAGAGCCAGTACAGGAGCTGTGCTGGGGTACACATGGACACTTGACACTGTAGCTGAGGTGTGTGGGTGTGTAATTGAAATATCTTGGGGCTGGCTGATGCGTGATAGCATGGGAGATTTGAGAGACAGAGACAGAGAGAGAAAGAGAGACACAGAGAGGGAGGGAGAAGAACCAGACCGGCGAGATGAAGGACTGCAGCCTAATTTATCTACACAGCCTCTGTGATGGGGGTCCATCCATTATGCCAAAACACACACATGCTTTGATTCAGAGAGATCCTCAATGTAATTACTATGATTATGGCAGATTATATTGGGCCTCTGTCCAGAATACAGTTTGAAAAGAGACACCAGGCTATTTCTGGAAAACATTCGCGGTTTCATTAGGGCACAGTGGTCCAAATCAAGAGTGCATGTCCTGTAAGAGCCATTTTCACATCAGCGGAAAGATATTTGCTCAGGAAAAAAATCATGGCTCTGTAATAGTTTTAATAGTGCAAAAGTTTTAGACACATGCAAAGAAATGCTGCAGAGCAAATATGCCGCAAAATAATGCAATTAAATGTTTCTACATTTAAAAAAAAAAATACCGTGAAGAGCAGTAAACATTAGTAAATGAAACAAAGTCAATATTTGGTGTGACAAAAAAATTAAAATTAAAATTAAAATAGTAGTCTCTAGTACAATTTGTTCAGTTTCATAAACTGGTAAGTTTTATTGAGCATCTTGCAGAACCAGCCACAGTTCTTCTGGAGACGTTGACTGTTGCACTTGCTTCTTACTTTTTGCAGCAAAACCCAGCAGCCTTCATTGTGTTTTTTGTCTGAAAAGTGGTCTCTTATGTAATATGCTGCTTTCTTTAATGACATGCAAACATTTTTCTGTAACATTCAATTTTTTGCTAGAAAACTAATGTTTGGGAATCTAAAATGTTTTTTGTACTGACTTGATCATGTAGAAGTTTTATTTCTACTGTAAAAAATACTGTAGAGTAAGAATGCTTTCAAAAATAGACATTTTAATAGTTTATATTTATCAATTAACAAAATGCAAAGTGAGTGAACAGAAGAAAAATCTACATCAAATCAATATTTGGTGTGACCACCCTTTGCCTTCAAAAAAGTATTGATTCATCAATTCTTCTACGTACACTTGCATACAGTTTTTGAAGGAACTTGGCAGGTAGATTGGCCCAAACATCTTGGATAACTAACCACAGTGCTTCATTGGATTTAGGCAGCCTCAGTTGCTTCTCTGTCTTCATGTAATCCCAGACAGACTCGATGATGTGAGATCAGGGCTCTGTGGGGCCCATACCATCACTTCCAGGACTCCTTGTTCTTCTTTACGCCTCCACCATGCTTCACTGTTGCCTGCAGACACTCCTTCGTGTACTGCTCTCCAGCCCTTTGGGAAACAAACTGCCTTCTGCTACAGCCAAATATGTCAAATTTTGACTCATCAGTCCAGAGCACCTGCTGCTATTTTTCTGCACCCCAGTTCCTTGTGTTTTCGTGCATAGTTGAGTCGCTTGGCCCGGTTTCCATGTCAGAGGTGTGGCTTTTTTAGCCGCAAGTCTTCCATGAAGGCCACTTCTGACCAGACTTCTCCGGACAGTAGATGGGTGTATCAGGGTCCCACTGGTTTCTGCCAGGTCTGAGCTGATGGCACTGCTGGACATCTTCCGATTGTGAAGGAAAGTAAGCCTGATGTGTCTTTCATCTGCTGCAGTAAGTTTCCTTGGCTGACCACTGCGTCTACGGTCCTCAACATTGCCCATTTCTTTTTGCTTCTTCAAAAGAGCTTGGACGGCACATCTGGAACCCCTGTCTGCCTTGAAAGTTCTGCCTGGGAGAGACCTTGCTGATGCAGTATAACTAGCTTCTGCCTTGTTGCTGTGCTCAGTCTTGCCATGGTGTATGACTTTTGACAGTAAACTATCTTCAGCAACCTCACCTTGTTAGCCGAGTTTGGCTGTTCTTCACCCAGTTTTATTCCTCCTACGCAGAGGTTTCTGTTCCAGTTAATGATTGTGTTTCAACCTACATATTAAATTGATGATCATTAGCACCTGTTTGGTATAATTGTTTAATCATACACCTGACTATATGCCTACAGAATCCCTGACTTTGTGTAAGTGTACCTAGAAGAATTGATGCTGTTTTGAAGGCAAAGGCATTTTGTGAATTCAAGTGAATATTGATTTGATGTAGATTTTTCTTCTGTTCACTCACTTTGCATTTTGTTAAGTGAAAGTGAAAGTCACATGAGAAGGCCAATGTTTGTGACCCATACTCGGAATTTGTCCTCTGCATTTAACCCATTCAAGTTGTGATTAGTGAACACACACACTACAAACATGAACACACCCGGTGCAGTGGGCAGCTATTTTTTTTTTTTTGCTACGGTGCCTGGGGAGCAGTTCAGGGTTAAGGGCCTTGCTCAAGGGCCCAACAGTGGTAGCTTGGCGGTGCATGGATTTGAACTTGCAACCTTCCACTGAGGTACCACCACCAAACTATTAACGTCTATTTTTGAAAGCATTCTTACTTCATAGCATTTTTTCACAACTGCCTAAAATTTTTGCACAGTAGTGTGTATATATATATATATATAAAAGATACTGTTTTAATTAATTGTCACAGCACCCAAAGGCACATTTCACACATTCAACATTCACTATAATCATTGTCCATGTGTCAAGGTTAGTGCTCTCAGTAATTGCAGTTTTTCGGTGTTAACACATCAGCTGTTAAACATATTCATTCCCACACACTTTCTATCTTTAAAACTTGTCTGTCCCATTCTTTAACTTAGCTCTTGTCATGATTGGGAGGCAAAGGCAGATGCAAGTGCCAATTTTATTTTTTAATGTGCACAACAAAACAACCAAAAGTGTGAAAAACAGAACCATAAAAATAAACACGAGATACAAGGCAAAACAGGCTGACAAATAGCAAGGGTGTGGCACGCACAACAATGACAACAGCTTGGGTACGTCTCGACCAGCTCCCTAGTTCAGTAGGTAATCAATCAGTATATCATGTACATGAGTTTGGACCCTGGCTCACTACACATTGGGACACTGATAACTGAATTTCCGGTGAAATGACTATGTGCTTGCGTTGTAAAACGTCACCAAAACTTAAAAATATTTAAGTTTTATGTATATAAATTTGTTAGCTTAATCACACGTATTTCTGTCATAATATGTCAAGCAAGATCATAGGCAAGCTAGTGGATTTAAAAAAAAAATTAATTAATTTAAAAAATAATAAAATCACTAAACACTTAAAAGTCATTAGACTTTTAAACCATATATAGAACATCAAATAAAGTTAAAAATCGCAAACATAAGTAATCACTTGAGAGCTACAACAACAATAACTACAACAATAGCTACGTACATTTGTAGCCGGAAGTTGGCTGACAGTTCGTCCCCCATTTTTTTCGAGCTGGAAGGATTCATAAAACATGTTTATGTTCATAAAACATTTCCAGTAAGGGAACATAGTGAGCATCGATACTCTCTGGTTTTTGCAGTGCATTGTGGGATTTTTTAGGAGCTAACATTCCAGTGCACTGGAAGGATTTTGCAATTGAGACAGCTCTTAAAATGGCCGACTCTCTGATCAGTGCCCTGACTACTGAACTAGGGAGCTGATTGAGAGGGTTTGAAAAACTAGAACTTATATAAGGGTGCTTATTAGGAGTAACACAGAGCAGGTGTGAGTGATCAGTAGGACATGTGACATGGTCATGTGATGTGCTGGGGCTGATGGGTAATAAAGTTCAGTCCCGATTTCTGCATAATCATGACACCTTTCCATTGCAGTCCTTTATTAATATTCATTAAGTAAGGAATATATCATGTAGGGGCAAACTGTTGTAGTTTAAGAAGAATAAAACACTTTGGAACACGCTGAAAATAATCGACGTCACGGTGGTGTAATACAGCCCACCATGAAGCGGAGTTACTGTTACCCATTTAAGGTATTTTTTAAAAATTACGCTGTACTTTTTATCCATTTATAGTTACTTTCAGTGCTGTGGACTGTCCACGGAACAAGTTAGTTCATGTTATCACTTATGTCATAACAGTTATAAATAGGCTAGTCATTCCCTCAACAGCCTCTTTTTTTCTTTAGTCTTGAAGTTAGTAAGACAAAAAAATGCATCCTGTGTTGTAGAAAACTAATCAACACCTTCTGACAAATCAGGAACAAGAATTGCTTAGTTGCTTATTTTGCGTCATGTCAATTAGTACTATAACATATATCAAAATGTCATCGCATTTTGTAAGCGTTTCTATATTAAATGTATATATTATGCCGTTTGGGCTTTTCGTGTGTCAGCTACATTTAGTTCAATCATCTATCTACTTACTCAGTGTATTACTTTTTAACACAGTGCCTGGACCACTGCCCTTTCTCTATAAAACAATCTCTATACAAGTGCTCCTTCTCCTTTTATAATTCCAATTTTACACTTGACCTGGTTCATATTATACCCTAACAGGATTATTTCGTTCTGTAGAAACCACAGTGAAGTGGACGAAGCAGTCAGTGTGTGTGCGTGAAGGCAACAGAGGCTAAATATTAGCAAAAGATGGATCTCCACACTCTGAATGGGCTAGTTATTCATTACTGATGTCCTATTTGAAAAAAAAAAAAAAATATATATATATATATATATATATATATATATATATATATATATATATATATATATATATATATATATATATATATAAAAAAATTTTTTTTTTTTTTTAAACTTTAGTTTTGCCCTGTAACTTCATTGTTAATGTTGGTTGTAGGGTGAGAAGTGGTTTGGGAACCGGAGTTCAAGGCGGCCATGTTTGTAAACCGTGAAGTAATCTAGGAACTAGAGTTTGATGCTGATTCCTGCACTGATATGACAACTGCTTTAAGAAAATGCTGTACTTTCGTGAACACTGAGTATTAAACTTGTTGACTGTCATGGTGGAGAGCTTTAATGTTAAGAAATCAGCTTAATATTTTGGTGCTCACGTTTGCTCTTGAGGGGGAAAATAAGTACATTCAAGGGTTTCAAATCATCTGGCAAAAAGACATTCTTTAATATAAAGTAAAGCCTGGATTCACTGAGGGCAGTGTGGTCATAGCATTGATATATGGATAGCCAAGCTAAAGCACTTGCAAAAGGCTGCATACCTCTCCTGAGGGCCTGCAAACATGCGCTTAATCAAAGGTTAGATGTCAGGATGTGGCTGAGGCATGCTATTAAAATGTTACAGTTGGATGCTTGGAACAAAGAGGAATTTCGTCTCGCTTTTCCTTGTACTTGCAGCGAAATTGCACTACTTCACCTTTTAAATCATTTGTAGCTGCGTCACTGTTCGAGTACATGTGCGAAAATGTTCTGAATATCCGAACACTGTTAAGCAGTGCAAAAGTTTACACGCCCTTACTTTGTAATTGTGAACATTACAAGACATGACAATTAATGTAAGTTAACATGTAAGTCCCTTGGTGAAAGGTTATATATTTTGTTTAAGGATGAGTGATAGTCGTCTTCCTGATTTTGTTGCCTCTCAATTTGCTCACAACGAATTGAGAATTTAAGCCTGTTTTCTTTAATCAAAAGTGAGGCACAAACAAATGAATTATTTAGAGCATGCCAATTGTGACTACAAACATTTTCAGCTTCTTGTTCAAGCTAACTGCTTAGTTAGACTCTGTTGCTTTAATGTGTAGTATACTGTATGTTATAATAGGAGATTATAATCAAGAATCTATAATCATAGAAATAGAAACCAAGGGATATGCAAAATTTGCACTTGAAATGTATGCTTTACAACCTTTTTTTTTTTTTTTTTTTAAATTCTAAAAACAAGTTTACTTTTGGCTTGTTGTGCCAGTGGGAAGTGAGGGTCGTAACATAAATCAAACAGAGGAGACAACAGATTTGTCATTTTGATGCAAATGTTTTGAAAAATATAGAAAAAGAAGCTTACTGTCAGAGAAGCAGCAATGGGCTGAGTAACGGCAAAATGATAAACTATATATTATAAACTATATATTGCTAACTGAGATTTTTAAGGTACGTTACTCTCTAAACACGACAAGCTTTGCTTTCATGTTGTTTTGTTTTGGTTTCATTTTATGTGGATTTGTTTATGTTGCCTGTACTTACAGTATGTTTCTGTTATAGTTCTGTCTCCACCCCTGTCCGGTCATTGGTGTGTTACCTGATTGTGTTCACCTGTTCCGTTTCTTGCCCTTAATGAGTTTGTCAATTTATTCCTTGTCTTTTCTTGGTACCTTTGCAAAATTTTACCATGCATTTATTGTTCCTTTAAGTCCATATTCAAGTTTTGAACATGTACTGAAGTGCAACTGTTCTTTCTGAGTTTTGTATGCCTTTGTATTCCCTGGTTTTGACCTTCATCTGTCCAATTTATTAACAAGCACTATAAACTGTTGCCTGCTCATAACGGAATGACGTGGTTTTATGTATTTCGCCACAGACAGTTTGTTACAGGAGTGCATTATACATTTTGCCTTGAACACAAGATGGCTAGTCTGCTAGCTGTAGCTTTGGAATAGTGCTTTAAAGTTTGAAACACCTTTTGGGAGGCTATAGGTAATACGGGCTCTAGTACTCCCTCCAGGTGTGATTAGTTCAGCGAGTGATCAGAGAAAGCAGCCTTACAGCACAGACATTCTAAATCCAATCCCAACTTTGAACAGACTGCAGCAGATGAGACTGTTAAACGTCTAAATGGCTCGCATACATCCTTCTCAAGTAAATCCAGCCTGCTTGTTTGCAAAGCAAATATCACAGCAAGGCCTTGGAGAAAGGGTTTGAATGTTTGGGGCTAGTAAGCACTGCGTGGAAGGTTTACGCAATCAAAATGCCAATATGCACACAGGCGGCACCTCAGTAATGGCTGTCTGTAAAGCTGGATTTGCTCCAGTTGACCTGCTTAAAAGATGCGGCACGGACAGACTTAACAAAGGTGAAAGCTGTTCACTTTTTCATCTTCTGTTTGTAAAAAAAAAAAAAAAAAAAAAAAAGCACTAATTCGGCTGGGTAGAGCTGCTGTCCTCCGTAGACTAATCAGGGTGAACTGTGGTGATGTGTCAGCTAGAGACAGACTACTATTAGCCGCTTTGCTGCACCGCATGCCGAAGTGACCCAATACGGCCTAACCGTGACAAATTGGTTAGAGTACGCACAAGGCATCTCGTATAAAATAGGGTTTCACAGCTTGAATAAATAAATAAATAAATAAATAAATAAATAAGGGTGATGGGAGTCTTTCTTAAATATGTACCACTCGTTAAACTTGTCTTAAAGTTTTTAAGAATAAAAAGAGAAACTGCAAAGAGGAGAAAAAAGAGAGCATGATGGTCCCTGTTGTGGTTGACCCAGACTTGAACCACCGCTTTGATTCAGTGTGAACTCAAAGGACAAAGGAGTGCACCACACTCATTTCAAGCTAACAACTTCATGATGTGATAATTCTCCCTCGCCAGCTAAGAGATGTCATCCACGCAACTTTTCCGAGTGACAAACGATCCTAATTCAAGTCAAGTTGTTGTGCCTTGAAGAGAAACTACGACATTTCAATAAGGCCCTTCGAGCCATATCGTACAGAAATAACCCCTCAGCCTCATGGCCAAAATATACACCGGCTCACAGATAAAGGGATAATGTTCATGAGGAATAAAAGCGGGTGCTCTGTCTTGCTTGTGGGTTGGCCTTCCCTTAAAGAATGCGCGGTGTGAAATCCTCCCTGTGCACTTTTTAATTTTTTCCTTTGCTTGATGCAATTAAAATAAAGGACTTTGCGCATTCCCACAGGACTGAAGAAGAAAGAGACAGAGAGGAACTTTGATACTTCAAAGCCTTGTTTTATCACTCTTTGGAGAAACAGGGCATGAAAAGACTAAAGAAACAACCAGCGATAGCTCAAAACATACACACATGATCAGTACATGAAGCTCTTTCATCATTAATTTAAAAACAGTCTACACATAATGTACACTGATGTTCTCAAAGCACCAGGGTGATGAAACATCTACAAAGAGCCTGGAAACATAAACAGTTCTACTTTCTCACTTTCTCAGAAAGTCAAAGTCCAGAACCAAGAACTGTGGTTATTTCATTATTTCTCGAAATCTAGTATATGCTGTTGGATTATATTTCTCAGCCTGCAATTCATTACTAATACAAGTCAAATACAGTTTTGTTCAGTACTTTTATTAAGGGTGGTGTTCAGAGTTTGGTTTTGAGATTTGGTAATAAGATTCGAGTTTGGTTTTGATATTCAAAGACAAAAACAAAAAAAAAAAAACAAATATCAAAACCAAACTCAAAGATCAAAAGCAGAAATCAAAAGTGAAGATTAAAAATATATAAAATTATATATATGTATTTTTTGATCTTCACGTTTGAATTCTGCTTTTGATCTTTGAGTTTGGTTTTGATCTTCAATTTTGATTTTTGGATTTGATCTTTAAAATCTGGTTTTGATCTTTGGTTTTAATTTTTGGTTTGGAACTTTCAATAGGGTTTTGATCATTCCTTTTGATCTCTGGGTTTGGTTTTGATCTTTGTATTTAATCTTTGATTTTGATTTTAATCTTTGTGTATGCTTTTTCATATTTGAGTTTGGTTTTGAGATTTGAGTTTAGATTCGATCTCTGGTTTTGATCTTTGTTGAGGGAATATTATCAGTATGTGATTCTGCCAGAAGTAAAAACCTATTAATTAAAAATAAATGACTGCCAACCTGACATCAAAACTGACCATTTCTTTTTAGCTTTATGACAGCTGATATCTAGGGTTGGAATAAGCCTTTATAAATGATAATATAGATTTATGAGTTGTCAGGAAAGATTTCTAAAAGTCTCATGTTCTCATTCGTAAGATGATTTCTCAGCTAAAAAGGTTTTCCCCCCTCAGTGTTATTCAAAAACAAGCTGAACACATTTTTCTATTAGTGTTTGAGGGGGGGAGAAAAATAAATATTTTCAACCTTATTAGAGCACTTTCACAAGAGATAAAAGCAGACCTCTGCTGAAATGGGAATAGAAAAAAAAAACCTCTTTAAGGAAGAAGAAAATAATATTTGAAAGCTTTCAACATGATTTCCTTCAAGTTTCCCAACACTCACTGAACATAATTCATAAGCGCTAAATGAATGCATACATTTATTGAAATCAACTGCTTAGCCTTGGAGATTGCTCCAATTACCATGCTCAGATAGGAGAATCTCCATCAGAAAAGTCAGTTTAAGCTGCAACCGTTTGCCTGGACAGTAAAGCTGCCATCAATTCTCTACACAAGCCCTGGGCTTTCAAATGAGAACTATAAAAGTTTGTAATGGACAACTGTTTTACAGCACCTTGGAGCTCCATAAAACTAGAACCTGTCAAGTCCAGCAAATGTGTGAGCCAGCGGGAGGCCATAAAGACACTGGAGGACTGGAGAGAAGAGCAAGACCAATACGTTTAATGTTTTAATTCCTGCTTTCAAAAGGAAATCTGTGCAATAAAGACTCAGCAAAGCTAATTGTTCGATGCCATAGCTTTGTACACATAACTGAGATAAATGCCTGTGTCAGTAGAAAAGCTCTTGTTAGTTTTTAATTAATGGTTTAGCAGAAGTAAAAGCATATGAATGAGCACCAATTAAATAATTAATAAAATTAATTTATTAATTAATAACTGAATAAATAAATCCCTTGTTGTTTTTCTTGCTTTTCTAATTCCACTCTAACAAGGTCTTAGCTTGATAGCACTGCTGCATTTGACTTATCTCTGACGTGGGAAGATGGAACTCATTACATCATTTTCAACCTCCGTGCATTTAAGCTACAAATCGTGAGGGGGGAAAAATAAATTAATTAATAAAAAAATAATAAAAAAACATGCATGCCTCTATGTGCTTCTTTTGTTAACAACAAGCTAGCTAGCCAGGCTAGATGTTGGGCTACTGATCGGAAGGTCAGTTTGTTTTTGTCACTTCCTGAACTCAGGGTTGAGGAGACCAACCCAAGTTTACGAGTTAATTGCAAGCTGACTGTTTTGTTTGGTTTTTCTTTGGTTCTTCCTAGTCAAGGTCGGGAATACAGAGTTACGAGTTTTAGCGTATCCTTAAACTCTAACCTATACTAGCATGACTATATGTTTTTTACGTAGACTACAAAGCACCTCTGTAAGGGTGCTCCAACGAGTATATGGGTATTTTTGCAAGCATATATTTTTTTACCAAAAAATTAAAAGCATGTGTATTGAGTGAAGTGCTCAATAGAGAAGGCAAAATGTGGAAAAACATCGACAAGGCCAAAATGTATTTTAGATAAATGTTTGCCCTAGAGTTTTACATTTTCCTCTACCTTGGAGAAGTTTTCGAAAAACTTCATTTTCAGTGACCCAAAAAAATATTCGTATCCACAGTTGCTGTGTATAAGGATGTTTGCTAAAGGCTGTAAATGTGAAACTGTTAATTGTACACTAATTAGCTTTTAGCACACATTATATTTCTACACTTCGCAAAATATGAATTTCTGGATGTTTGTGGGCGAAGATTTAGTTTAGGTGACTTTTAGTTTAGATTTAGAATGCATTTTGTGCTAAACCTGCCTGCTAAAAAACCCAACTTGTCAAAATACAGGCTGGTAGACCATCTTAAAACAAGCTGGTAAATCATTTCCCAGCTTCCTTATTACTTGACTAAAGCAATCAATAAATGTGAAACAGTTATAGGCAGAGTGGTGCTTTATTTTTTTTTTTTTTATTATTATTTTTTTTTTTGGCAGCTTCATTCATAGCAAAATCTCGACCGAAATCTAATCACATTTCCCTCGCTCTTCTAAATTAGCACTGATTTTTTATGAGATCTGGATCGGAAGAAAGGATTGATACGTCCTCCTTCTCCCATTCATTTGACACCTTGCCTCTAGAGCACACTCATCCCTTCCTCGTGCATCATTGTATTTATTTGGTCGATTAACACTTGGCCAGATGGAGTGTATTAGCTTTGACAGAGGAAGCGAGGTGCTCTTCGAAAGGACAAATGAAATGAGTCACGGATCAGCCGGAGCACACCTGATGGATGGAAGAGGATGCTTATTTGCATAAGTATATTTGATAGCGCCATTAAAAGTGCGGTGAGTTGGAGAGGAAATAAAGTAGGCGCTGAACTTCCTGGTGCTCTGCAATGTTGCTGTTCAATGTCATGGCCCTAAATTTTAAAGCAATTTTTACACGCCTTCTGAAAAAAGCCAGCTAAAAATATTCAACCAACACTGATATTCCTTTGTTTTGTTCATTTATAAAGGCGTATAACTCTTATCACCAGCAGTAAATTAAAATAGAAAAATGTATTCCTGTGTTCTATTTTGCAAGCTGTTTTGCATTTTTTCTTGAGTTCACAATACCATTTAGAAGTTTGGAATCACACTGAAATTGCCTTGTTGTTGAAAGAAAATCATGTTTTTTGTTGTTTTTTGTTCAATTAAAATAACATTAGGCTTATCAGAAATACAGTCTAGACATAGTTAATGTTGTACGTGACTATTACAGCTGGAAACAGCTGATTTTTAATGGAATATCTACATAGGCATACAAAGGCCCATTTTCAGCAACTCCTGTGTTCCAGTGCCACTTTGTGTTAGCTAATCTTATGTTAAAAGTCTGATTCATCATTAGAACACCCTTGTGCAATTATGTTGGCACAGCTGAAAATCATTGTGCTATTTAAGGAAGCAATAAAACTGGCCTTCTTTGGGCTGCTTGAGAATCTGGAGCGTCAGCATTTATGAGTTTGATTATGGCCTCAAAATGGCCAGAAAGAAAGAGCTTTCTTAAGAAACTCATCAGTCTATTGCTGTTTTGAGAAATTAAGGCTATTCCGTGTGAGAAATTGCCAAGGACTGAAGAGATCTTACAAAAGGTGTGGATTACTCACTTCATAGAACAGCATAAACTGGCTCTAAGGCCCCAGTGCACAACTTTGCAGGAGCATAAAAACATCAGACTCTCTAGTCTGAGAAACAGTCGCCTCACAGGTCCTCAGCTAGAGGCTTCATTAAACAGTACCCGCAAAACACCAGTGTCATCTTCAACAATGAACTAGCCAATAAAAGGAAAATATTAAAATGGGCAAAGGATCAAGCATGGTGGAGGAAATGTGATGGCCTGGGGGTGCGTTGGAACAACGACCCGAAGCACTGCTCCAAATTATGCAAGATCTATTTAGGGAAGAAGCAGTCAGCTGGATTTCTGTCTGTAACGGATTAGTCAGCACCATCACCGGATCTCAATGCTAAAAATGCCCATTAAGCCATTCCAATTTGTGGGAGGTGCTTCAGGAAGCATAGCTTGAATTTTCTGCAGATCACCTCATTAAACTAACAGCTAGAATGTCAAAGGTCTGTAAGGCTGTAATAGTTACTTCTAACCTTGTCTTGACTATGTCGAGACTATATTTTCTATACTTTTGCAACTTGATGAATAAAAATGAGTTTTCATGGAAAATGTAAACTTATCTGTGTGATTATCTTTATCTGCCATAACATTGGCAACCACTTGCCTAATATTGTGTTGGCCCCCCTTGTGCTGCCAGAACAGCTCTGACCCGTCGAGGCATGGACTCCACAAGATCTCTGAAGGTGTGCTGTGGTATCTAGCATCAAGACATTAGCAGCAGATCCTTTAAGTCCAGTTGTCTAGCCATCACAATTTGGCTCTTATCAAAGTCGTTCAGAGCCTTACACTTGCTCATTTTTCCTGCTTCCAACACATCAACTTTGAGAACTGACTATTCACTTGCTCGACAAGTGCCACTGTAATGAGATAATCAACACTTCCCACTAGACTGTCAAGTCAGTGCAAGGAATATTCCTTCGGTAACATCAATCACTAACATTACACATACATATGTTACTGACATCATAAAATGTTCACATTACAGTAAATATAGTAGTATATATATATATACACACACACACATACATACATATCATTTCCTGATATTTACATCTAGATGTGTTAAACAACTTTTTTTTTTTCAAGTTATCAAAAATATAGGAACATGTGACTGATATATGTTTCTTGCTGCCCAGGTGTGCCGTGTTAAATTGATTGTTTAAAGAATGAATACCTCTGAATGTCTACTCTTTATTTGAGCCCTATAGTAGGTGTTGCCTGTGAAGACTGCATTTTTTTGTTAAAAAGAATAAACCAACATAAAGACCAGAGAGCTGTCTATGGGAGAAAAGCAAGCCAGTGACCAGTGACGACTGGCTTGATGCAGTTATTGCAAGCAAGGGATATGCAACCAGTGTTATTTACTTAATTTTTTTTTTTTTTTTTTTTTTTTTTTTTTTTTTTTACTTTATCTGATCCTATACTTGTGCTCACCTAAACTTTGGGTGGTCTGCCACCAAAGGTGCCGTGTTGTAAGTTGTTTAACACTGTTGTTACTATCAGGAAATGAAATCTGAAATCCTGATCTATTGTCTCATATTCATCTTTTGATCTCAAGCCCAAAATGTCTTCAATCTATAGGGAAAATAATAGAACTGGTCTTGCTGTTCCGATACTTTCGGAGGGGACTGCATAAAATACTAAAACAGCACAATCACTTGAAAGACAGGATTCTTAAACAGATCTCTAGAACACAATATATCAAGCTTTATTAGCCTAACACTCCACTTCTGAAAATAAATTAAACTGATGTGTAATTATATGGTGATAATATATACAACCATGGTTCTATCTCAGATAATGAATAACAACAATCTTGTATGTTGTTGTTTTTTTTTTTAAATAAAATAAAAATTATTAACTAATATAGAAAACCAGCAAATACCTGTATATTAAAATCACTTGTAACACTCTAACACTATAAACTTTTCGTCAATATACTGTGCAGCTACAAAAAGTCACAATTTTTTATTTTCTTTTGTCAATTTATACAAATTGTATAATTAAAAGCTAGGCGTAAGTGTCAAGGGGTAAATAAATGAGTACATGGCACCCGCTTGTTTTAATTGTGCCTTTTTAATTTGCTGCTGTATCTTCAGGTGACATGAGCTCTACGCCCTGCTGAAGAGAGAACACAGAAATAACTGATGCCGGTGTCGTTTATTCTGATCTAATTAAAAAAAAGGCAAAGTAAATTCAAGCTGTGTTAATTGGATTTAGCTGTTGCACTGCATGTGCGTATCCTTTTCTTTTGTCTTTTGAATATGTTGCTTACTCTCCTCGTTATCGCTTCATTTTGAGGACGACTTGATGGGTAACTTCTCAGGCACAGGCACAACAATTATTTACAAAAGTGCTGCTTTGGAAAGGATTTAGAGAAAACAATAAATTGCAAGACAGCCATTTTCTATCATGATAAACATGTCTACCTGCATGTGACTTCAGTATACTTTACTAATAATTGTACCACAAAATAATTACAATTATTCTCTGATCTAACTGATCAGAAGGTTTATATGAATTTTCTATAGCAGCAGCTCTGACAGTAGTTCGGGCTACAATTCAAATCACAGCATTATACTAATGCATTAATTCGAATACGTCATCATTGCTATAGTAACAACTTACACAGGGTTTTGTACGGTGGACCCTCCACATAAACATATTAAATGTTGATATGGTGACGTTTTCTGTAAGATATTTTTGAGTCTCCAGTGTCAGTGTTTTGTAACAGACAGAGGTAAAGTCTTCAGGACAGAGGACATTGCTCATGAAAAGACAACCTTGATAACAGGAACAAACTCGTTTTGCAGATGTTCCACATCATAACGTAGCTATAACTGGATAAAATGTATGAAGTGTCATCAACTAATAAATTGCCGTGGTATAAGGACATACTGTTAAAGGAAAATAGATAAGAAAACTTTGGGGTGGTAACTAAACCTTTGTTGATTATTTTCCTATAATAGCACACGTTGAAGTGTTTTATTCTTCATATGTAGATGTTGGGAAAATTCTGGTATGGTACAAAAGTCTTCTTGAGAAAGAGGCTGTTTTGGCAAACATACTCCATCAACTGTACAACAAAAAAGCTCCATCCATCCATCCATCCATCCATTGCACAGTCCCTAAAGAAGCAAACTGGTATTGTTACAATAGATGAGATGGGTTAACAACCTATGCCTATACCTTTTGTCTATATTCTGGCTCTCTGATGAGAGGATCATGTACTTGTGTTATTTTTATAGCTTGGTTTCAAAAGTCAAAGCCCAAATCTCAGTAAATTGATCGTATGTTTTCTTTCATATAAAGACACCACTGGTAAACATGTGTTGTTAAGGGCCATCTCCATGAGATGGCAGCACTCACACATTCACTCTTGCTCAACTGTTTACCATTTTCATCTGGCTGAATCTGTAATTTAAAAAAAAAAAAAAAAAAAAAAAAAAGACACACTATACCTTACATTATTATGGTGTCAAAACATTATCCTGTCATAAGTACACCTAAAAAATCTTACAAACTGAAATAAGGAACACACTTTTATTAAGAGACAGAGAAAATACACCTAATTTCGTTATTACAGTGCAATGATTGTGTGCAGGTTTTCATGTGAACATTCCGGAGACAGTGCAGAGAACATGTTGCAGATGCCATCTTGTTGTTATGATGGGGTTATGTCGGTCTAATGACCATTACCCTTAAGTAACGTATCACCCATTATTTTGTACAAAAGCCTATATTTGTTGGATCATGTGAACGACAGTTTTCTAAACGTAGATCCACAAAGTCTGACCTGGAGCATATGGTCAGGATTATCACTGCATTAGTACCAATTCCTTCCTGGTGTACGCAACATCAACGAATGTGTATGTTTGGAAATAATATTATGAGTAGACATCAAAGCAGATTCAGATAACCTAAAAAGTTAGCCAGTAACACAAAATGTACAGGTGTATGTGGCAGCAGTGGGGTGGTCGAGCGCCGGCCGGGGACGGAGAGGAAGTACAGTATCTAGATATATTAGGTCAATGACAAGGACGTCCCCAAATTGACAAGACAGCAGCAATTGCGGCCTGCATATGACCGGCAGACTGAATCATTATTGGGGTCCAACATACACCATGACATTAATTTGCAACTGCTCCAACCAGAATAAAACAAGTCTGCTGTAACAGAGTAGCTAGTAGCTAAAAGGAACAGAGAGATTACCATGGCAAGCAAAAGTTGCTATTTTATTAAGAACAGGTGCTATTTTATTGTTATAAAGCGTGCTTTGTTGTTGTTGATTATTAACAATTCAACTAATGAATGAATTGTGTGCATGTCATGGCTCTTATGCAGCAAGACCCTAATGTCAAACTTTTTCACACTTTCCTCGTTTGTTGCTCTTTCGCGACGGTCCCTAACGGTTCACCGGCGCAGTTATTCGGAGAGAGAAATGTTTAACGCGGAACTAGGCGTTTACTGACTTGATTAAACAGGTGTAATGGGTTCTCCTTTCGATGTCACGTTCAAATCATATACTTTTACAATAGTTTGGCCTGCCGTTTGTGCGTTATTAACCAGAAATATCCGAATGTCTGAATATAAAAAGTAATATTTTACCGCAGTAAAAGAGACACGACGCCGCCATCTTGGCATCCGCCCCACCCCCCACCCCCAAAAAATGCAGCTGCACAACACTACTCTGGACTGTTAACAGAAATGTTACATTAACTTTAAGAAGTTATGTTGTCAGGATTTGTTTGCAGTAAAGTCACCGAAAATGCATCTCACTAAAATCCAGGTCAAATACACCCTCCAAAGGGTTTTGTTTTTACAGTTGACTGCACTGCACCTGCGTTCCGGCCCATTGTCAAAATGTAAACCAATAAACACAAGCCAAATATGACTGACGTACAACTAAGCAAATCAAACGTAAATATTTATTTGATCAGGTTTCGATTAAGTTGGGCCCCCATTTCACCTGCCTTACAGCTCAAATCCGCCTGTGCTTGGCCATGCTGAAAGGAATTGCTTCTTTTCAAACTTTGTGCATGCAAAAAAAAACAAAAAAAAAAAAAACATTTACGGTCGAGACCAAGACCATGTTTAGTAAGACTAATGACCAAGACAATTCCACGTACAGGTCAATACAGAAAATGAGACCGGACTCGAGTCCTCCAGCCCTATAGCAAATAATACAAAACCTACATATGCAACACTGTGATCAAGGCTAAAACCAAGATAAATTACTATATAGATTGCTATATAGAGGTGAAAAGGAAAATATTTAGCAACTGTACATTTGTTTATGAAGCTGGCTGCCCTCATGAATCTCATATTGTGCACTGGGATTGTATGGGACCAAGCTTTACCATCTAACTTAAATAAGAGTAAAGAAAATATAGGTATTTACTATATGTGTGATTTCTCACTACATTTTAGTCCCAAAATTAACCCTGTTACCCTTACACACTCCCCCCTATTAATTATATGAAATATTACACAAGTTGCAACGTTCCACAAGGAGAAAAATTCCCTTGGAGAACATTTTTGCCTCATTGTTACTAAATCCCTTTGTAAGCTTGGGGTCAAGAAATGATATTCACTAGACAGTATTGTTGCTTGCCTAAGCCCTGGAACATCCAACAAATACTGCAGAATTCTGGTCCATGTGCTCAAAGGTCTTCTTCAGCAATGAGACTCTTGAACAAAATTTGAAAAAAATACACCAACAAGACAGGTAATTATAATGATCTAAAAAGCCAGATTCTCATCACCCTGGGCCAGTCGCCCAGATAGTATCTTCTGCAGACTAAATCCCAAAAGAACTGCACTATTCCCTTTTTGATCCAGCTTTGTCACCAATCCAAAACTCTAGAGGGGAGTCTTCAGAGTCCTCTGCGAATCTCCCTAGTGCTTTGCTAATCACGGATGAGTGCAGACACCAAACTCCAGTGACTTTAGATCACCGGCTGTCACCTTGAGGCCATTCCCCTATGCACACTCCCTAAGGCTTCATCTTCTGTCACTAACAATTAGCATAATCTGAACAGGCTAGGTCCTTAAAGGAACAAGAGGGGAGTAAACTAGCAACAGGTGGCTCACAAGGGTCGGATTGGCTGTGCAGTTCTTTTTCTTCTCTCCCTTTCCCTTTTTTTTTGTTTTAAATCTTGTATAAACAGTGCAATACAGGTTGACCTGCTAGGGAGACGGAACCCCCCTACCAAGTTGGAACCGTACCCTAATAGTCATGATGTCGCTGCAAATATCCACCCGCTGGAATCCCCTGCTGCTGACAAGGTGCCACGGGGCAGAGAGAAGAATCTCTTCTCCTTTCAGTTCCCCCCTCCCTACCTCCCGTATCTGATCTGTTCATCCTGGAGCGGCACAGGAATACACAAGGGAAAATCTGGGAGCCAGAGACCCAGCCGAGGAGCACCTGACCCAGGCGGCGAGCTCAGCATGGGGGCTTCTCATGGAAAGAAAGTAAGTGAGCGTGTGACTTAATGTAGTATGTTTATGTAGTTGTTAATGGAAGAAGTTAGCTTGCTAACCATGGATGTATGCATAACATGTAAAAACAGAAGGCAACTGATGTTTATGTTAAGATTATAAAAATGTATTGCATTAATGCATTCTAAATATAAACACATCATTAAATATCCAAGTGTTTACTATAAATGCAAATTTCAAACAGTTTAACATTAATAAGATCTACTACTCCTAGTATATAATAATAATAAGAATAAGAATATGCTAAAAATTCAATGAAATGAATGCATCATTAAATAGCCAAGAGTTTATTATAAATGCAAATTGCAAGTATCTTAATATTAACAAGATCTACTACTACTACTACTATAATAATAATAATAATAATAATAATAATAATAATAATAATAATAATCAAGGACTTTTTTGCTGCACTTTTAATCACTTTATTTAATCAGTGCCCTTTTTAAAAAAAAATAAAATATTATTAATATTCTTTAGAGTATTTTATTATCAGTCACTATTTCTCCACATTTGACTCCTCGGTTCCACACATGCACATTTGATAAACCCGAGTGCTTGCTGCTGAATTGGAAACGTCCACCATGCCTATCAGAGTCCACAAATATTTGAGCAATGAGGAGGGCTGAGTGTGTAAGCAGGGTGTGACGAGCTCAGAGCATGATTCAGAGCTGAGGGCTGCATGTGACAGCTGACAGCTGCTCTTGAGTGGACTACTGAAGGATTATGGGATGTCTAAGCGGCTTCTTGTTACCTAGAAATATTAGATCACATTTGATTTTCCAGTTCATATTGGGCAAAAATGCATGTTCCATAGGTAGACAAAATAAATCTAGTTTCAACTTGTTGATCTGATATCAGTTGAACACTTCCTGCTGTGATACTCTCAGACTGTTTCTTTGCCGTCTGAAAATCAATCATGTTTCATCAAGGGAATTTTGCTAGTAAAAGAACAATAGCAGTACTGATATCCACTTACACATTCCTCCAGGATCGAGGCTGTTCCAGGCCACTGCAAATGAGGCATCCTGTAAAAAAAAAAAAAAAAAAAAAAAAATTCACTCACTCTGGAGGACAGCAGGACTGCACAAGTGTATTTGTACATATTGTGATTGGATATAGTGATTACACATTAAATCATTTTAGTGAACTCTTAATGTACTGTAGCTGTCAACCCTTTAAACCAGGGGGTATTCAACTAAAAATTTCAAGTCCAGCAACATCCAATTCCTGGCTTACAAAGATCCAGATTAGCAACTAACATGACTGGATGGTAACAGCACTTAACATGTAATCTTTCCATGAGACATGAGGGATGGTGACAGTCAACACTGGGCCGACTGTATGTCTGTGTTGTACAAACACTTTGCGGCTACAGGCCTCACAATTACGACATTATATATAATTATATATAATATATAATAGCTTATAAAGAGGAAGTGTAGGATTTCAATGCATATTTATAGAGAATGAATGGGAAAGCATAAAACAAAAACAGCAGAGCATGTGGGGATTTTATGCATGTCTGTTTGAACTAATGTGTATTGAAACACTAGGTAAAATGGATACATATTTTACCTAGTGCTTCAGAAATGCACCCTGTGTTGGGCATTGATATTAAGATTGACTCAAAATGCTAGAATGCATTCTTCTTTACTGCTACTGTAAAGAAATTGTGGTATGAAAGAAACCAATTTTGTCATCCTTACAAAGCAAAAATGAAACTGAATCACAACCATCAGCTTAAACAAAAGATGAACTTCTAATGATATGTTTAAAATATATAATAGGGTAACTCTTTACTTGAACCCTGCATCATGACAGACTTGATGTCATATGCTATTGTGACTCATGGGTATTAGATGACTTGATGTCACATTCAAACTCTTATTGCCAAAATGAATCAAGTTATGAATTGTTCACTAAGTGTTGAGTCCAGAGTTCTTAGCCACAGAGTCAAGTTCTAACCTCTAGAGTCAAGGCCAGAATCCAAAGCCATAGAGCACAAGTTGAGTTCAGAGTCCCAAGCTCTGAAGTCCAAATCAAGTCCTAACCCATAGAGTACACTCTAGTCAAGTCTAGAGTCCCAAGCTTTATATATTTTTAGATGTGTCAAGTCTGAGTCAGGGCCAAAATCTCAAGCCATCAAGTCAGAGTCAAGTCCAGAATGCCAAGCTGGAGAGCTCAAGTTGAGTCCCAAGCTCTAGAAGCGAGCTGAGTCCAGAGTCCCTATTCCTAGAGTGCGAGTTAAGTCTGGTGTCCCAAGCCCTAGAATCTCAACTAAGTTTTAATGCATTTTGAGTCTTACAGAATTCAGCCAAAATACAGCTAAAGATTACTAGTGTGGTAGTGCAGAATGGCAGATAATCCAACAAGACAAAACATGGGAATATATCTGTTACATATGTCGGGGTATCAGCCTCAGACACTCCACTAATGGCATACTGACCATCTGATACTTTTTATACACTTTTCTGGTCACAACCTTCAGAATGTTGAAGCTTGCAATCGTACTGGAATCCTGCACTACCATGTATATGCACGTGCATATGCCGGTTTTCATTGCAGCACAATGGACTTATTGGAGCAATAAATAGTCATTGGATTTTTAAAAATTAAAGAGTTTTGTGGGAAACGCTTAGTAGTCAGTAAACAAGATACTCTCATGTGATGGATCATATGGCATGTCATTCAGATGCCACTTTTTGTGAAAGTAGGCAGTTCTTAGCCACATTTATTAATGAAGCATACCAGACTTTCTAGCAAAACTAGAGGTCTGGCTTGTAATACTAGCTACATAATAGTTAACTAGCAAACTGAACCATAACCTCAACTTGTCTTATTATATAGCCAGGTTAGCACACTAACTTGTATTAGCTTGCTAAAAAGTGCTTAGGCTAACCATGAAATTAGAAAATTAAGGATTCAGGTCACAAGTCTGAGACTTGAGTTCCCATATCTAATTTGTACTACTGCTGAAATCACCATTCTGTGTGCAAAACTATTCAGATGATTTTAGGATAGCTGTTTGTAGCCATTCAGACTGTGTGAGTGCAAGGTTTTTCACTGATATGACAGACTGAGACAGATTTAGTAGGCATCTGAGCAGCAGAAATAGAAGCAAGCACGCATACAAAAAGTGAGAGAACTTTAGAAAATAATGTGAGTGAGTGAGCCATAGAGAGAGGTGGGAAGGACAGAGAGAGTGAGTAGTGCTACAAAGCTGAAATGTCAGTACTGTAATTTCATCTGTGTGCCAGCTTCCGGGCAGCTTGGCATGAGCTGAATAACTCAGCTACCCCTCACAGTGCTGGCACCCACCCCCACTCCCTGTGCCTCAATTACAGAGTCCAAAATAACAGCACAACAAACTATTCAACTATTCAGGAAAACATTTCAATTTTCCAGCCATCTCTAAAAAGTACAAGGACAAATCATCCCTGTTTTTGTGTGTAGGTACCATTCTACCATCAATAGAAGCTATAATGATCACTTATGTTTGTTTATGTTTGTTTATGAATTTCAAGCCATCACTTGTTTCATGCATGGCTAAAACAGGGCCTGTTTGGGAGCATTTATAAACTGCACTTTCATAAAATGGATATGTATACATAGTGTATAGCTTTCAAACAAGTGTATGTAACAAGTTTTCTGCTAGTAAGCATGGTATGTCCAAGTTGAATACAGAGACCCAAGCCATTTATTCCAAGTTCAGTTCAGAGAGCCTATCCATAGAGTCCAAGTTGAATCCAGAGTCCCAAGCTATAGAGTCTGGGTCGAGTCCAGCACCCCAAGTCAAAGAGTCTGGGTGGATTCCAGAGTACCAAGGCAGAGAGTTTGAGTCGAGTCCAGAGTACCATGCAAGACAGTCCTTGTTGAGTCCTGAGTTCCAAGACAAAGTGCGTTTTTAGATTCATACAGTCAGAGCCGAGCCCAGAGGCCCAAGACATACTGTCTGAGTCAAGTCCAGAGTACCAAGCCGGAAAATTTGTGTCGAGTCCAGAGTACCAAGCCTTAGGGTCCTAGTTGAGTCCCGAGTCCCAAGACATAGTATGTAGGTTGAGTACAGAGTACCAAGCTGGAAAGTTCGGATTGAGTCCAGAGTACCAAGCTGGAGAGTTGGATTGAAACTAAATTCTGCAGGAAACTAAAGCTCTAGAACCACATCTCTGATCTGTTTCTACTGTTTCAGGACGTGCATGCTGCACTTTAACCCAAACCCTAAGCAGCCAAGTCAAGCCAAGTGGCTTTTATTGTCATTTCAACCATATACAGCTGATACAGTACACAGTGAAACTAAACAACATTCCTCCAGGACCATGGTGCTACATAAAACAGCACATTAACTACATGAGACGACATAGAACTAAATAAGACGTACACATTTTTACATAAAGTGCATGTGCAAACATGTGCAAACAACAAAAGACAGTACAATAACTACTAAAACAGGACAATAGGCACAGTAAGTGACAGTGTAGCGCCGACCAGTACACAGTTCTAGTATGGAAGTGTCCGATATAACAGGTAGTGCCTTTTGCAAAAGAGTAACGATATAATTTTAAAAATGCTGTGAAAGTAAACATAGCATGCTATGACATAGTATTCAGCAGATAAGCTTATACCAACTATGGACATAGCGTTTATTGCAGTAGCAGCCAGATAAAGTGTATAATAGTGACAAGAAATTAAAAATACAATGTTTTTATAAATACAGCAGCAGCAAAAATGCAATACAGTCGATACAGAAATGTATCCTTTATTAACATTCATTCATTTGGCTAATCCAATCCAAGTTTAGACCTGAGTACTGGCAGTGGTGGGGTGTACGCTCACAAAATGTTTGATCACTAGCACAGTGAGGTGCCATTGGGTTACCGCTACTGGATTATTAGAAATTATTCTTACATCAGTGTAAAATTATAATGGTTAGATGATTCAATTCTTGGTACAGTGATAGAAATTAGAGCATGTGACTGCCCTTCTATATTTAACATCTCAATGCCTCCTGCACTCAAGATCAAGTGCACTGAAGCAGATTAAGCCAATCAAAATCCTTTCCAAATGATCCAAGCTAAAAATAATGACCTGTAACCCTAAAGGAACAAGTGTTTGCACTCTAAACTCTTAGAAAGCAGATGGAATTGCCACAGCCTTTTGCTGTCAGATCACTTGTGTAATGAATATTGACTGATATGATGTATAGTAAGTCCTGTGTAAGCAAGTGTAATACAGTAAATTTGGTTGCTTCTTTCATTCCCAATATATTATTAAACCTTTAGATCTATTTTCCTCACTTATCACTTGCATAATCTGACAGTAATGCTGGAAATCTGAGTCCACTAACATGAACTTTTTCATTTCAAAAGTTATTAATATTTTACCAAGCTCAAATGTATTATTCAAAAATGCATGATTTAAAACTGAGCAGAAATCCATTATTGTTTGATCAACCCTCATGAAATTTAAACATATCTGATTATACAGTCTGAACATTAGTTTAAATTTTGCTTCAAGATCCACTACCAAAAACATTATTATTTAATGATTTTTATTCTTCAAGAATCAATACTCAGTTTATACATAATACATTACTTAAAACGGGGGTGTATTTATTGTTCTAGTTCCTTTCGAAATACTGAAATACATTTTAACATCCGATACATTTTGTTTCATATTTTTTCCTTGTAAAAGCATTTCAGCTGATCTAAAACCACATATTTTCTGCAAATGGTTACACATGTACAGCCGTGGCCAAAAGTTTTGAGAATGACATAAATATTAATTTTCACAAAGTCTACTGCTTCAGTGCTTTTAGATCTTTTTGTCAGATGTTACTAACTGTTACTGAAGTATAATCACAAGCATTTCATTAGTGTCAATGGCTTTTATTGACAATTACATGAAGTTTATGCAAAGAGTCAATATTTGCAGTGTTGACCCTTCTTTTTCAAGACCTCTGCAATTCGCCCTGGCATGCTGTCAATCAACTTCTGGGCCACATCCTGACTGATGGCAGCCCATTCTTGCATAATCAATGCTTGGAGTTTGTCAGAGTTTGTGTGTTTTTGCTTGTCCACCCGCCTCTTGAGGATTGACCACAAATTCTCAATGGGATTAAGGTCTGGGGAGTTTCCTGGCCATGGACCCAAAATGTCGATGTTTTGTTTCCCGAGCCACTTCGTTATCACTTTTGCCTTGTGGCAAGGTGCCCCATCATGCTGGAAAAGGCATTGTTCGTCACCAAACTGTTCTTGGATGGTTGGGACAAGTTGCTCTCTGAGGATGTTTTTGTACCATTCTTTATTCATGGCTGTGTTCTTAGGCAAAATTGTGAGTGAGCCCACTCCCTTGGCTGAGAAGCAACCCCACACATGAGTGGTCTCAGGATGCTTTACTGTTGGCATGACACAGGACTGATGGTAGCGCACACCTTTTCTTCTCCGGACAAGCTTTTTTCCAGATGCCCCAAACAATCGGAAAGGGGATTCATCAGAGAAAATGACATTACCCCAGTCCTCAGCAGTCCAATCCCTGTACTTTTTGCAGAATAGCAGTCTGTCCCTGATGTTTTTCAACTTTAGGAGATGGTCCTGGCGCTTGCTAGACTTTCTTGGGCACCCTGAAGCCTTCTTCACAACAGTTGAACCTTTCTCCTTGAAGGAATTGATGATCCGATAAATGGTTGATTTAGGTGCAATTTTACTAGCAGCAATATCCTTGCCTGTGAATCCCTTTTTGTGCAAAGCAATGATGGCTGCATGTGTTTCCTTGCAGGTAACCATAGTTAACAGAGGAAGAACAATAATTTCAAGCACCACCCTCCTTTTAAAGCTTCCAGTCTGTTATTCTAACTCAATCAGCATGACAGAGTGATCTCCAGCCTTGTCCTCGTTAACACTCTCACCTGTGTTAACGAGAGAATCACTGACATGATGTCAGCTGGTCCTTTTGTGGAAGGGCTGAAATGCAGTGGACATGTTTTTTTGGGATTAAGTTCATTTTCATGGCAAAGAGGGACTTTGAAATTAATTGCAATTCATCTGATCACTCTTCATAACATTCTGGAGTATATGCAAATTGCCATCATAAAAATTGAGGCAGCAGACTTTGTAAAAATTAATATTTGTGCCATTCTCAAAACTTTTGGCCACGGCTGTAGACTCCTAAAATAGTGTTAAATGGTTCACAAAATAAACTTAATTTGCTCTTTTTTTATTTTAAATGAATAAATAAATAAAACAGATCTAAGATCTAATCTTGAAATATCATCTTTTATAGTATATATATATATATATATATATATATATATATATATATATATATATATATATATATATATATATATATATATATATATATATATAATGAAACAGTAATAAAACTTTTGGTAATGTATACGTAATTAACTTAGGGATGGTAATAGTAGCTTCGCATCGGGCCACAACACAAAACCCTGTCGTTGGTTATTTTTCTTTAACAGCACGCCCCCAAGTGTTTCTTCACTTTAATTATTTATTGTTGGACATTCATGGAAGGATAGGTAGCACCAGAGGGCTCCAGAAAAGACAACATGTTAAAACCTACTACGAATGGCACAATACAACTTCTTCTTTTCTGATACTGATACCGATACTAAAACCTTGAGTATCAGCCAAACTTGAGACACCTCTCATATTATTTCTTCAAACATTACTAAGTTTTAAAATTATATTTTTTACTGAAGCACTTATAAAACAGTAGAGGGAAAAAAATATTGCCAAAAACATGACTTACACAAAACTAGTAGCTAATAAAATCAATCCTAACAAAAAAAATACGATCAAGTATCTTTACATGTAAACCTTTCCAGATACAAAGCAAATCTTTTCCAAATCCAATATTTTCTGTTAGCTCTCTCTCTCCTGCTGTTCCGCTACGGAGCATCATATCTCGCTGCGCTGCTACGGAGCCGCACCCTTCCGCATTCCACGGAGCGCATTCCAGCGCGATTCTTAAAGACTCTGCAGTTGTTTACTTTGCCATGTGCTTTTTTGTTTTTGTGTTGCGTCATGTCTCTGCCCCCGCTTCCTTATTAGTCCTTTGTTCTGATTATTGTTCCCAGGTGTCGCTCGTTTGACGTTGTTTAATTTTGAATGAACTGCATTACTTAAACCCCGGTCTGTGTCTGCTTCGTCTCGGAGTATTGAGTTTTGTTTGATGTTGGAATGTATTGATTTTTGATTTTGATGGTTCATGTCAAAGATAGCGACGAAGCAAAGTGTTTCCGATGTTTTTTGTTAACCAGGCATTCCCTGGTTCCTCCGGTTTTTTGTGTGTTTTTGTTTGCCCGGCATTCCCGGGTTTTTTGGATTATTGCTTCTGAATTTCCTGGACTTTTGCCCTGTAAGTGTTTTGAAATTATTGCTCAATCATTTGTTGGAAGATTGACGTGCTGTTCTTTTTTGGTTTGTGGTATTGAATCCCCATCACATTTGAATGTACCTTTTCTTTTGCTGTTCCTAATAAACTGACCACTTTTCCCCTGCAAGTGCATCCTGCTTCCTTCTATCCCAGGTTTTGTAACAGAATACCCTGCCCAAAAAATGGATGCAGTGGGGAAATTGAGGGCACGCCATGCCTCGCCACGCCACATTTAAAATGCCTGCTTATAATTCAATTTTTTTTTTTGATCAGTGGACTTTCGTGTATCCCCCAGATGATTATGACGGCTTTGCCACTTGGCCACAATGCATTTTTTTGCAGGCGCAAATTTATTTTCTGAGTTTGGAGGACCCCAAACCCGACGAACAGTGGCTGGGGTTCCTCCTCTCTCGTTTGGTCAGCTCTGCTTGCCAATGGGCGGAGCTTCACCTCGCCAGTAGATCCACAAAGCTCCAGACAGTTTCGGGCTTTGTGGATCTACTGGTCCAGGTGTTCGGGAGCCCAGACTTCCAACCCGACCTCAGGACCTTTTTGGGGAAGGACCGTCTGGGTGACCGACCTGGCCAAACTTTCCTGGATTTTTATGAGAGTGAGCGGGCTAACATGGCGGCCTGCACCTCTCATCCCCTGACCCAGGAGTGTGCCACCAAGGGATGCACCTGACCAGCCATCCTGCAGTGCCCCACCTGCAGGAAACAGGGAGTAAGGAACAGCTACTTCTGCTCCCAAGGCTGTTTTAAGGGCAGCTGGCGGGTGCATAAGCGGCTCCACAGGCGGGCACCCTCAGAGCTCCAGCAGGAGGTCTCCCCAGCGGAGCGCCACCTGGAGGTTAACATGGCAATCTCCATCCCCGAGCTCCAGCAGGAGGTCTCCTCCACGGAGCTGCACCTGGAGGTAAACGTGGCAACCTCCAGCCCCGAGCTCCAGCAGGAGGTCTCCTCAACGGAGCTACACCTGGAGGTTAGCGTGGCAACCTCCAACCCCAAGCTCCAGCAGGAGGCCCAGCAGGAGGTCTCCTCAACAGAGCTGCTCCTGGAGGTTAACGTGGCAACCTCCGGCCCCGAGCTCCAGTCAGAGACACAGCAGGATGTCCCATCAGCTGAGCTGCTCGTGGAGGTTCAAGAGAAAACCTCCATTCCTGTCCTGTCCCTGTCGGAGACCCAAATGGGGTGCTCCGTTCCAGTCCTGTTCACACCAGAGGTCCACGAGGAGCCCTCCGCCCAAGCCACGTTCCTGCCAGAGGTTCAAGAGAGAACCTCCTCTCCTGTCCTGCTCACATTGGAGGCCCACAAGGAGCCCTCCACCCAGGCCACGATCCGGCCAGAAGTTCAAGAAAAAACCTCCTCGCCTGTCCTGCTTATGTCAGAGGCCCACGGGATGGCCTCTTCTCAAGCCCAGTCCATGTCGGAGGCCCACGGGATGGCCTCTTCTCAAGCCCAGTCCATGTCTGAGGTCCACGGGATGACCTCTGTTCCAAGTTCTAGCCCATGTTTTAGCGCCAAATTGAGTCCATGTTCAGGTTCCTGCCCTAGTCCTAGTCTATGCCCAGGTCCAGGTTCCTGCCCCATTCTCAGTCCATGCCCAAGTCCATGTCCAGGTTCCTGCCCTAGTCCTAGCCCATGCCCAAGTCCATGTCCAGGTTTCTGCCCTATTCCAAGGCCAATTTCTGATCCAATTCCCAGTCAGGTTTCCGGTGCTTTTCCAAGTCCTGTTCCCGTTCCCGGTCCCGCTCCCAGTCCCGTTTCCAATCCTGCTCCCAGCCCTGTTTCTAATCCTGCTCCTGTTTCCAACCATGTCTCCAACCCTGTTCCTAGTCCAGTTTCCAGTCCCGTTCTTGATGTAGTGGCCAGCTCTGTGTTTGATCTAATTTCTAGCCCTATTTTTGCATTGGTTCTCAGTTCGATTGCCAAGTTAATTCCCAGCTCCGTTCCAGATTTTGTTGACGGTGCTATCCCTAGCCTAGTTTCCAGTT
Organism: Cranoglanis bouderius; assembly: GCA_023630585.1. Classification (NCBI taxonomy): domain Eukaryota; kingdom Metazoa; phylum Chordata; class Actinopteri; order Siluriformes; family Cranoglanididae; genus Cranoglanis; species Cranoglanis bouderius. Next base: position 15,376,439 of record CM042558.1, read on the forward strand.
CTGTCTCCTCCTCTGTCTCCAGCTCTGTCTCCTCCTCTGTCTCTAGTTACCTTCCTAGCTCTGTTTCCAGTCCAGGTTCAGACTTTGTCTCGAGCCCGGTCTCCAGCCCGTTCTCTAGCCCGGTCTCCACTTTAAGTTCCACCTCTGTTTCCAGCCCTGACCCCACTCCAATTTCCAGCTCTGGTTCCCCTTCGATATCTAGCACTACTCCCGGTTTGATTTCCAGCTCGGTTCCCATTCCGGCTTTGAATCCGGTTATCAAGTCTGTTCTGGGTCAAAGTTTTGAGTTTGTAGACTATTCTCTTTCCAGTTCAGTTCTCTTTCCAGTTCCCTATCCAGTTCTCTGTCCTATCCTCTGTCCCATCCTCTGTCCAGTTCTCTGTCCTATTTTCTGTCCCATTCCCCAGTCTGTTTCCCAGTCTGTCTCTGAGCCTGTCCCTAATCCAGGTGCCAAATCTGAATCCAGTCCTGGTTCCAGGCCAAGCACCAGGTCACGCGCAGCTCGGAGATCCAGGCCAAGCACCAGGTCACGCGCAGCTCGGAGATCCAGGCCAAGCACCAGGTCACGCGCAGCTCGGAGATCCAGGCCAAGCACCAGGTCACGTGCAGCTCGGAGATCCAGGCCAAGCACCAGGTCACGCGCAGCTCGGAGATCCAGGCCAAGCACCAGGTCACGCGCAGCACCGAGATCCAGGCCAAGCACCAGGTCACGCGCAGCTCCGAGATCCAGGCCAAGCACCAGGTCACGCGCAGCTCCGAGATCCAGGCCAAGCACCAGGTCACGCGCAGCTCCGAGATCCAGGCCAAGCACCAGGTCACGCGCAGCTCCGAGATCCAGGCCAAGCACCAGGTCACGCGCAGCTCCGAGATCCAGGCCAAGCACCAGGTCACGCGCAGCTCCGAGATCCAGGCCAAGCACCAGGTCAAGCGCAGCTCCGAGATCCAGGCCAAGCACCAGGTCACGCGCAGCTCCGAGATCCAGGCCAAACACCAGTTCAAGCACTGCTCCGAGTTCTCATCCACAACACGACACATTCTGCTCTGGCTGCGGGACATTGAACTTCACCAGCCTCGGGTCCAGGGGGCAGATGTTCCGATCCTGCCCAGGGGCCCGGGTCTGCCAGAACAGGCAAAACTTTCGGTGCTTCGGGAGACGCGCCTTTGGGGGGGGACTCTGTTAGCTCTCTCTCTCCTGCTGTTCTGCTACGGAGCAGCATATCTCGCTGCACTGCTACGGAGCGGCGCCTTTCCGCATTCCACGGAGCGTATTCCAGCATGATTCTTAAAGACTCTGCGTTTGTTTACTTTGCCGTGTGCTTTTTTGTTTTTGTGTTGCGTCATGTCTCTGCCCCTGCTTCCTTATTGGTCCTTTGTTCTGATTATTGTTTCCAGGTGTTGCTCGTTTGATGTTGTTTAATTTTGAATGAACTGCATTACTTAAACCCCGGTCTGTGTCCGCTTCGTCACGGAGTACTGAGTTTTGTTTGATGTTGGAATGTATTGATTTTTGATTTTGATGGTTCATGTCAAAGATAGCAACGAAGCAAAGTGTTTCCAATGTTTTTTGTTAACCAGGCGTTCCCTGGTTCCTCCGGTTTTTTGTGAGATTTTGTTTGCCCGGCGTTCCCGGGTTTTTTGGATTATTGCTTCTGAATTTCCTGGACTTTTGCCCTGTAAGTGTTTTGAAATTATTGCCCTATCATTTGTTGGAAGATTGATGTGCTGTTCCTTTTTGGTTTGTGGTATTGAATCCCCATCACATTTGAATGTGCCTTTTCTTTTGTTGTTCCTAATAAACTGACAACTTTTTCCCTGCAAGTGCATCCTGCTTCCTTCTATCCCAGGTTTTGTAACAATTTTCTATTATTTTCCCACTGTTTTTTGTTAGTATCAGCCTGATACAGATACTGGGTATCAGATCAGTGCCATCTCTATAACCTATATAAATGATTGTGCTTTTTGACTGAGTAAAAATCTAGTAACTATAATCTAATAGTACTATGCATATGAGTCCAATATAGGCTACTCATTGCAATTATGAGGAAATGTATCAAGAAAGATATACATATTTTATACAACAATGCTGCTGAATCTGTGAATCTGATTGGCTGGAAGTTGTTGATTCATTTTCTACAACAGCAGCTCTAACAATAGTTGCGTTTGCAAGCTAAATCACATGCGAACATTAATGCGACTACTACCTCATCATTTCAATAATATAATCCTTGCCAAATTGCTGTAAGCAGAATAAAACACTCTGGGATGTGGACGTGCTGCGACTTTAGTTTCCAAGTGTTTTGTTCTGCTTTTCTAATGTTCAGTGGGAGGCTGAACATGGTTATATATTATCACACGTCGATATTTACACAGCAACAGATAAGTGGCTTAAATATCTCAAATAAGATTTTGTATTCAAACAGAGCTTTCTTCTAACTTGAATTCCCGAGGAATTCCTATACAAGCCCATCATCAGAGATGTATTCACTGTTTCGTGATGTTTAAACAAAGCATCTCTAATGAAAAATACATTAACTACGTATAATAGCAGCTGCTATCATTATCATAGTGTATTCACACAAAGACTAAAAGGATCTTTCAGAACAATTTCATTTTGTCCAACAAAGCACTGCATTGATCTGTTATTTACAAAACACAAGATTTCATTAAAAAAAAAATGATCAAACACCTGGTGTATTACACACTGTATTTCAGAGACATGCTTAGTTTAGAGAGCTCCGATCCAAACTTTAGAGAGCTACGATCCAGAATACACACATCTAATAAACTGTATGTTTAACACACTGTAGAATCCTTTAGGGGTTTTTTCTGTCACCCTCGCGCACACTGCCACAAGCCAGCTGTACCCAACTAACACACAAACACATACACACAAACACTTAACAACAAACAAACAATCTCGGTGTCATGAAAGTTTTTGAATAACAATACTGTATAATGATATACAAGTCTGATTGGTTAGAAGGTGTTGATTAATTTTCTACAACGGAAGCTCTGACAGAGCTTCCTTCTGCAAGGTTGTCACGGGTTTATATTAATCCACTTGTTCTAACACATTATTATTTCACATTAAACTATGAATGGATAAATAGAACATGGCGTTCTTTAATAAATAAAAAAATTGAATTATTGGCAAATTGCTATGGTATAAGAATAAAATACCTCAGATATGCTGAATATTTTTCTATAGCATCATGTTTTATTCGTCACTAAACAGACATCTAAAAGGCATCAAATAAAATGACAGTTAAATTAAAGGCAAAGAATACTTTGTGCGGTCTGGCAAATACAGTATTTCACATTCCTGCATATCACAGAGCAAAAATTATAAGAAGTAGAGCAGAAAGAAACATTGTCCAAGATATTATGATTTTAAAGCATCTTGCTTTGCTTTGCAAGGCCTCATTTCTTCATTTCCAGCACTGAAGAATCAGATGTACAAATTTTGACACAGGAGGCAAGAAACAAACTATTGGGGCGGCTGTGGCTCAGGTGGTAGTGCGGGTTGTCCACTAATCGTAGGGTTGGCGGTCCGATTCCCGGCCCACATGACTCCATGTGCTGAAGTGTCCTTGGGCAAGACACTGAACACCGAGTTGCTCCCGAAGGCAGGCAAGTGCCTTGCATGGTAGCTCTGCTGCGATTGGTGTGTGCGTGAATGGGTGAATGAGACACTGTGTAAAGCGCTTTGTGAACTGCGAAGGTTAAAAGGTGCTATATAAGTGCAGACAATTTACTATAACAGCAGGGAGAGTATACTACAAGCTTACTATTAGCTTTAACCCAACCATTATTCCTGATAATGACTATTTTAAGCTAGAAATGTGTCACGAACAGGACTTCAGAAGAAAACAGAACTTCCATAATTAGCTGGCACACATCTGTTTTTTAATGTAGAATCAGAGCAAACTTTGTCCACAAGGGGGCAGAGTCGGCCTAGGTAGCAAGGGAGTGTCTCAGGACCAGCATGAACTACTAACCTTCATGATAGTCAAACCATGCCCTTAATGAGTGGAATTGCTGAATATCGAAGAAATATTTTTAGTAACTGAATCTCATAAGTGAGTAGAAATACAAAACAACAATATATACAGTACTGTGCAGAAGTTTTAGGCCCCCTATTTTTTTTTAGTACAAACTTTGTTATAGATTTTTTTATTTTATTTTATGACTTCTACATTATCAAGACAAAAAACATTTTAGATTCCCAAACATTAGTTTTCTAGCACAAAATTAAATGTTACAGAAAAATGTCATTAACGAAAGCAGCATATTACGTAAGAGACCACTTTTCAGACAAAAAAACACAATGAAAGCTGCTGGGTTTTGCTGCAAAAATAAGAAGCAAGTGTGAAAGTCAAAGTCTCCAGAAGAACTATGGCTGGTTCTGCAAGATGCCCAATAAAACTTACCAGCTCATTTCCTTATAAAACTGCACTAATTGTACCTGAGACTACTATTTTTTTTTTTTTAATGTAGAAGCATTTAATTTGATTATCTTGAAGGCATCTTTGCTCTACAGCATTTCTTTGCATGTGCCTAACACTTTTGCACAGTACTGTGTATTCTATAGAAAATCCTTAAATGGTTTGGTTCTGTAGAGTCCCCTTAGTGCACATGTCTACTAAGCACCCTTTGAATATTTCCCTTTCTTAATAAATTCTTATACGTTTTGATCTGAAGCTCTTTTGAATCGATGTGACTGAATATCTTTTTTTTTAAGTGCCACTACATCTTACTACAAACATGCAAGAGATCATAGCATAAAAGCATAGTCCCAAATCCAGCACCACGCCACATGGCTCTATGGAGGCAGATTAGAAACTTCATACTGGTCTGTATTAAACATTCTATGACAGCGCGGTTGAATTATTGAGTCTGATTGGTCGGAAGGTGCGGATTAGTTTTATATAATAGTAGTTCTGGTTGTAGCATTAACAATGTTAGTGTACTTGTTCTAATACATTATTGTTTCTATAGTAACAGCTCATACACAGGGACTTGTATGACACTTGTGTGGTAGTTACTGAAAGTGAGAGTGAGTGAACTTGGTCCTTCGTGTGTTATTCCTTATTAACAGTACGATTTAACATTTTCATGGTATAATAACCTGGTCTGGGGGGCATGGTGGATTAGTGGTTAGCACGTTTGCCTTGCACCTCCAGGGTTTGATTCCAGCCTCTGCCCTGTGTGTGCGGAGTTTGCATGCTTTCCCCGTGCTTTGGGGATTTCCTCCGGATACTCCGGTTGCCTCCCCCAATCCAACGACATGCATTGTAGGCTGATTGGCATCTCTAAATTGTCCATAGTGTGTGATTGTGCCCTGTAATGGGCTCGCACCAGGGTGTCCCCTGCCTTGTGCCCCGGGTCCCCTGGGATAGGCTACCAGCTCCTCACGACCCTGTGTAGGATAAGCGGTACAGAAAATGGATGGAAGGAAGGATAGATGGATAACCTGTACTAGAAATATCACAGCTTTATTGTATCACTGTATTAATTGGCCAGTTTCTTGGAAAGAGATAATTGTGAATGATTTTTCCATGCAGTCGATACAATACACTGTCAGTATTTATCATGTTGTTCTTGTTATTAGCTGAAAGACATAGTGGCTGAGCGGAAGTGAAAAATTATTCTAACCAGTGCAGCATTGTGGATCTCTGCTTATGCCAAAAATAAATAGTTGTTTCATTTAGTTCTGCTCAGCAATGCCATGTTTCTCTGTGCTTTGATAGCCACTATGTATGATAAAATTAGGAAAGAGCTAGAAGTGGCGGCAAAGATAGCAATTTAACGTTTTACAACAGAAGCACGTTACACGGCCAGTACAGTCAGGCGTAGTATGATTTGGTGAGAGTCGAGACAGAGGACGGAGATTCCATCCATCCATTTTCCATACCGGTTTTCCTACACAGGGTCACTGGGGCACCTGGAGCCTGGAATTCGGGGCACAAGGCAGGGGACACCCTGGACAGGGTGCCAACTCATTGCAGGGCACAATCACACACACATTCACAGACTATGGACAATTAGAAAATGCCAATCAGTCTACAACACGTGTTGAGGATGGAGATAGTGAAATCTAAATGAATGTGTAGAAAATGAAATGTATTTTATTATTATATTATTTATTTTAAATGAATGTGTAGAGGATGGAAATGTATTTTAAACAATGCAACGGTCGGTGAGGTGACCATTGAAACATACGCCATGACTAACCATGACAACCCTAAGGCAAACACTGCAAAAGACAACCATTAGTGGTTCTTTATACACAAACCTACACATACACACACAAATCCACAAAGCTGCACATAAACATCCTGCCTGTATAAGAGCACACACACCCCTCATTTGATGTCATGGCCTGGAGAGGTGCATGAAAGTTACCGCTTCTTTCATCTCATCAGGAGAGATCATTACTGACTCTGTCTTTCCTCTTCTGACCGAGACGTTCCCCCACAGACAAGCTTTAAAACTCATTACACCCACCAGGGGACTGGGGGACTGTCTGTGTCTGCTCGGGTGAGAGTCCTACCTTCAGTCATTAGAGTCATTAGAGCCTTGATATTTATATAGTGATCTTAGGATGGTCTAAGTCAGTGAGGAATTGGGAAGCCAACGCAGACACGAGTTATTCAACAGCTCTCTGCATGTATCATACAAATCATCACTGCACTACCTTCAGTACAATTCAGGTTCAGGTGTGCTGCCCTAAACCACTGATCCGTGCTTGTGTTCTCTGTTCGGATCCGTGAGTAATTAGCCAGCCACGTCCTCCGTCTTTGCATGGCCTCTGCTAATTGTGCATGTTGTCTGAGAAACCCGAGAACCTTCAGCTTGTGACCAGAGCGCCGGAGCATGGCTGAAATCTATAAAAAGCCTTTTTGTTTGCTACTTATTAGCGGGATGCAATGTCACCTGCTAAAGCCGGTTTCCGAACAGAGTAAATAAAACATGGCCAAGATTGCACAGGGACAGGCGAGGAAAGGTCAGGTGGCCACAACATCTCGTAACTGGACCCTGGACGGTGGGCTGTGGCGTCTAGGTTGCCTTGAGGAACAATGAGGTGTTCTAGCTGCTGTCACGCGTCACCGTTTTTGTAGATGTGAGATTGCTTTGGGCGGGGTTTTCATTCTGCAGCTTCTGATAGCAGAGAGCAGCTTTGATTTCACATGAGCAGTGAAATCAAATGCCGTTTCCATATATGCGGGTGCTTTTAAAAAGCACTGCCATCGGCAATTTTTTTCATCTACAGCTGAAGTCAAAAACAAGACATTAGTTTACCTATTATAAAGTATGTGTTTCTTAAAATAAAATAATGTGTTATATAGCACATTGTTACAGTGTGTCTGTCACATAAGCCAGTTTTTCATATCAGCACAAAAGGCCTAATGTGAAAGCAGCCTAGTATTGTAAACTACAACATCAAAGCTGGCGGCCATATTTAACTGCACTTTCAAGTATCATGACTTACTGTTTCCATCTCTTCTCACTGCTTTGATGGACAGCCTGCAACTAGTCATCGAATCTCTTAGACTCTGCACCTTCTCATTTGTTTCCAAATGTAAATGATCTTCACCGTGCCATGCCATAATATTCCACACCATACTTAGGCATGCTATAAATGTGGATTTATACTGTAAAGCCGATTACAGGATACAAACCTAGTATACGATACATGCTCCAGCTCTAATTGAATCAGAGAAAATCAATCGGCTGTCGTTGTGCATCTGTCAGAGCACACAGTAAATCTTCATTTGCACTGTGACAGCCTCAGCTCCTCTCAATTGAGCTGCGCTTAGCTCTTCTAAATACAGATCGACTCTCAGTTGCGTGTAAGCTCATTGAAATTCGACTGCCTGGTTATTAGAGCAGGCTTTGGATCTTACGCCCTCCTAGCTAGCCTCCAATGCTCATAATGCAGCTCAAAGCCTTGAGAAAACATGCAAATCCTCTTTAAACACCAGAAAACGGAGTACATTTTAATATAATGTGTTTGTTCATTTCAGAATCAGGGCCTGTTTAGAGGAAATAGGTTTTATTTGCCTGTTACATTTTGCAGGTGGTAAATATTTGCCTGGGGCTTTGGTCTGATTATTGCTGTTCATATAAGATGTACTTGAGTCAGGAAAATAAATAAAATATGATTTTCATATCATTATAATTGCCTATTAAAGCAGATTATAACATTATATATTTAAAAAAAAAAAAAAAAAAACATTATGTGCTTAGTTCCTCAATCCGTGCAGTTGGATTGTCACATAATAGTCAAATTTTCATAGAAAATCAATTGGTAAACATTAAACTGGTATTGTCTTTGATAAGAAGGAGTTCACGTTTCAATTTTCCAAAAGAAGCCAAGATGGATTTTCCAGGTGTGGGCTCGACGAGGTGCGTAGCTCTCTATGCAGCCTCAGCATTGCCTCTCATTTTGCATCACTGTAATAATCTTTGTTTATTTTTCATTTTTAAATAATCAAAATAATGAATATGAATAACTTTCTCAGCTTAAATATTGATGTAGCTTTTGGACTTAAGTCGCTCTGAATACATATTTAGATTTGTAATCTTTCATTGTATGGCCACTGGTGTGTGGAATTAAATTTGTGCCAAAAGTATTGAACATTTTTCAAGAAACGAACAAAAATATACAATGAGAAAGAAGAAAAACACTCTGAAAGTGAAAACAGTGAACTAGAGTTTTCTAAGCCTCGTTTTCGCTAATCATGGTTTACGACTGCGCTGCTAGAGTTTTCATTTACGCTTTCAAAGTTTTCGTTTACGCTCCGCAAGTTTATGTTCGCCATTCTGGCACAAACCTCTTTTGTGGGTGGGGCTTAACAGTGACTTACTCTCGTTCACTTCATGACAGCGTGAAGTGTCCAGCTGAGGAGGAAGAGGATGATGATGATGATGATGATGATGATGATGATGACGGTGCCGCTCCGTGCCGCTCCTGAGAGCTCATGTTGAAAAAATAATCGTATGAGACGTAAGTCTCGTATGAGACTCCCTAAACCTCAAATATTAATTAACTAATATACTGATTAAGTAAGTAAGTACTTTCTTCTACAAAGTACAAACACTATAACTATATATAACTATACAGAGAACCGCATCCAGAACACTCTCCAAAATTCGCAACACTGAAGTCTCTACTTCCAGGCCAGGGAGCTGTCAATCCAAATCTCACTACCAATGAGAGTAAATCGCAGTTAAACCCCGCCCACATGTGAGATTTGTGCCAGAATGGTGAACATAAACTTGCAGAGCATAAGCGAAAAGTTTGAAAGCGTAAATGAAAACTCTTGGCAGAACCATAATTAGCGAGTTCACTGTGTTCATTTGTTTTTCTTCTTTCTCATTGTATATTTTTGGTCATTTCTTTAAAAGTTATGTTCAACAGTTTTGGCACAAATCTAATTCCATACTGGTGTACGTTATTCTACATTTAAAATACTGTAAGTAAGAAAAGCAGAAACATGCTGACAACTACAGTACTGTGCAAAAGTTTTAGGCACCCTATTTTTATTTTTTTTTTTTATAGGTTTTTTTATTTTATGACTTCTACATTATCAAGTCAGTACAAAAAACATTTCAGATTCCCAAACATTAGTTTTCTAGCATAAAATTAAATGTTACAGAAAACTGATTGTATGTCATTAAAGAAAGCAGCATATTATGTAAGTTTTTCAGACAAAAAACACAATGAAGGCTGCTGGGTTTTGCTGCAAAAAAATAAGAAGCGAGTGCGAAAGTCAAAGTCTCCAGAAGAACTGTGTCTGGTTCTGCAAGATGCTCAATAAAACTGACCAGCTCATTTCCTTATAAAACTGCACTAATTGTACCGGAGACTACTATTTTTATTTGTATTTTTTTGTCACACCAAATATTGACTTTGTTTCATTTACTACTGTTTAATGCTCTTTATGGTATTTTTTTTTAAAATGTAGAAACATTTAATTTCATTATTTTGAAGGCATCTTTGCTCTACGGCATTTCTTTGCATGTGCCTAAAACTTTTGCACATTACCGTACATCCTGCCAAAACACCCTGCCACTCTTTCACCATCTCATGGACCTCCTTCAAGACCTGCCACTACATGTAATATAATATTGTTTGTTTGTTTTTTTTATTTCCAAATGTGTATTTAGTTTTAGCACACAATTCTATCACTTGCTAGAACGCTTCATTCAAATATTACAATGTTGTAAACATGTCAGTGTCCTGATACGCCACACCCAAAACTTCTAGCCCTACTTTACACGGAGTAAAGGAAGTAATACAAGACAGTAGATGCCTTGTGTAGCAGAGGCATCAAGCATGAACAGGTCTCCCATAGCAACTGCTAAGTAGCACCAACAATATCCATTCATGCTGGCTATCTAAAGGAGTGTGTTCCAGGCTCCAGCTAAGGCCCTGAGGCCTTGAGCTTTATATAGCAAGAATGCGTGAGAAAGTGAGAGGTAGGGGGTGTTAGAGAAGGAGGAGGACATGCAGGAGGACACCATTTTTTGTGCTTTCTTTGCTGGAATTCAAAACCAAACCTCAGTCTGAGGCAGTTTTTCCACTCATGGAGGTCTAAAATTCAATATATTAAAAAATTACTAAGGTTACAGTTACATCATGGTCCAGAGATGACAATATGAGTATTATTTTGGTGAACTTTTTAGATTAATAGATAGAATTTCTACACACACCCTTTGCTTTGGCCTAACAACATCCATGGTGTACTGTTGCTCTGCGTTTACAAATCAATTTTCAGCACTGGTCTCGTGCTCTGCCAGTGACATCATGTTTCATAACTTCCACACGTTTCAGGTCATTGAAAATCAGTATCCGCACAGGGAGCAACACACTGAGGCTTTATTGGTGAAATGAGTCATCTGAGAGCCTCTTTAATAAAATACCCGCTCCACTTTGGGGTTCTATGATTTGTGGCTACACAGATTCATCACTTATTGGCTGAACAATTTACTGTTCTACAGGGAACCTTCTAACAGAGCCATAACGTCATGTAATGCCTTGATGTCATGTAATCTTTTCATTACAAATTGAGGATTAAAGTCTTGCACAATGACAGAGCACCATGGAAGGGCAGTGAGATCCTATTATGGAGGTATTATGTAACAGTTAATTGAATTGAAGCATAAGAGAGGACCATTAACTCCTAATGTAACAGCTGGGGTTTTTATATAAAGCCTGTGGTTATGGATAGGAGATAGGTGAAACTGTAGATCAAAGTGGGTATATAGCGATAATCAGTTACACAATATAGCATGATATTTAACATGGTCCATTTGGTATTTGAGAGGAGGTGCACATTGATGAACCGTGCTGTGAGAGCAGGCAGGATATAATTCTGTAAACTGATTTTTTATTGTGGGTAATCCAAAAAACCATCAACCTAGAATAATCCATAATCATAAACAGAAGAAAAAGTCAGAGTCGAAGCCAAGGAACATGAAACAGTGAAGCAAGGGAAAACACAGCTTAGACTTAAATACAGATTTAAACTGAAAAGCATGATAAGACTTTGCAATGAAACACAGGAACTAGACAACTAATTAAGGGATAAACACAGAACAGGTGCTCACATTAGGATAAAAAACCACCTACCTGTATTGGACTAGAACCAAAACAAAGACACGTAGCAAACTATAAACAAAAGCACATGTTCAAGTAACAAGAGCAAGCACCACTTGCCACACTTGGAACTACACCATGCCCTAAGATGGAGAATTTGTAATATGTAGGCAGCATTTTGGGGTAGAATTTGTGCCCCAGAGGTAAAGACTGTGTTAGCTCTCCCACTCGCGGCTCCGCTACGGAGCAGCATATCTTCCGCATTCCACAGAGCGCATTCCCGCGCGATTCAAAAGGAACTCTCTGGACTACGTCATGAACTCGGCATTTGTTTATGTTGCCATATGCCTTTTTGTTTTTGTGTTGTGTCATGTCTCTGCCCCCGCTTCCTGATTGGTCCTATATTCGGATTATTATTTCCAGGTGTCGCTCGTTTGAGGTTGTCTAATTTAGGATGAAATGCCATTACTTAAACCCTGGTCTGTGTCCGCTTCGTGGCGGAGTATTGGTTAATGGTTAATGTTCGATGTTAGATTGTTTGATTTTGGAATATTGATTCTGGATGTCAAAGATAGCAACGAACAAGTTTTTGTCCAATGTTTTTGTTAACCAGGCGGCCCCTGGTTCCTGCATTTTTTGTTTACCCGGCGTTCCCGGGTTTCTTGGATCCCTGCCTCGTTGCTTGATTTCTTGGACTGTAACCCTGTAAGTGATTTCATCTGTGTCTAACCCGTTTAGGAAGATTGACGTGCTTCTTTTTTTGAATTTTGGTATTTGTTTCCCCTCACTTTTGAATGTGCCTTTTTTGTGTTGTTCCTAATAAACTGACCACTTTCCCCTGCAAGTGCATCCTGCTTCCCTCCTTCCCAGGTTTTGTAACAGCCTGTCACATACAAAAGAACCATGAGGACAAATGTTCGCTTAAATATAATGATAATATTGTAAAGAGCTGTAAAATATTTGGCAATTATGGACCGTTAAATATTGGCACATTGTCTTAAAAAATTCTTTGAAAGTTATATCCAAGTTATATATGAAAACTTTGTGAGTGTGATTTGACCAGAGTCTGCCTCCCTCTCTCTCTCTCTCTCTCTCTCTCTCTCTCTCTCTCTCACACCAACAGAAGGCGTATAACATTGAGCAGCAGAGTGTGAAAAGCGGAAAGCATGCGAATGGCATGGGTAAGTCCGCACTAGTGTTTCTTCCAGAACAATAATGGCTTTGCAATACGGTATATGTTGGGCCCACTGAACCATAATTCTCTGCTATCACAGCCTCTTTGCACTCAAGTTTCAGAGAACTGCCTGGCTTACATAAATAGCTGCATACTGTAAGTACAAAAACACGCTGCAGAATTCCAAAAAACGTTTAGTCTGATGTAAATAAATAAATAAATAAATAAATAAATAAATAAAACTAGCAGCTCAAACTAGTGGGTCCAGATGTCCATTTTTCAAGCTCATAACTACACTCTATTTTCCTGTTTCAGTGTAGTTACTGAATAATTCACAGTAGTTACCGATTAATATACTTTAACTGGACTGGACTTTAAATATTCATCGGACTGTAAGTATTCATGCATAAGTTTAATATGGTTTAGTTTCACCACAGTGTTACGAAGTTCTTAGCTAATCTTCTTCCAGTAGAAATCTTATTATTTATGGTCAGTACAATTGGGTTTTTATGCTAAATAATGCATTATGAGTAAAAACAAACAAACAAATAAATAAATAAGAAGGGAGAGTAGCATGCCTATCAAGAAATCCAAATTCCAGAATCAATATTCAGATTTTGTACTCTTACAACAGAACACATTTGCATACTAGAACATGATTGGCTCATGGGTGTTATGATGTAATGACTCCCGTGTTTAGCTGCTCCTTGTTCCTTGAAAGAATGCAACAAAACTGTGACAATTGTTGCACTTTGTCCAGGAGGCACATTCCAATTCATTCCTAAATAACTATATCATAAATTATTTATCAACGAAATTATTATCAGCAATGTGGTTGGACATTTCGTACAAATGGCATGATAAGACCACTGCCTGTCTCCTAAACCTAACCTTTGTAACTTTTCATACTAATTAAGTTGTCCGTTGATAGTTAAGTGTAAATGCATGTTTATAGGTTCACAGCATGCATTTAAAGCTTTGTCCATAAATTCCTGAATCTTGCATAACATCTACAGCCATGTGCAAGTGTTTATGAGTGTGTGTGTGTGTGTGTGTGTGTGTGTGTGTGTGTGTGTGTGTGTGTGTGTGTGTGTGCGTGTGTGTGTGTGTGTTTGTAATGATGGAATGCTGATGGCCAACATCAGATCTCAGGGAGAAAGTCAAGGAGAGAGTTTTAATCCTCCAATAATCCCTTTCTGTATCAGACCCCTACCGAGAAAGGAGGCTGAAAATAAAAGACTTGAGAGTGAGAAAGAGGGAGTCGAGGGAGTGAGAGAGTGTTTTGCTGTGTGAGTAAAAAGGAGAGGGAGGGCCCTGGCTGTGGAATGCCCAGCGAATCATGTGACTGTTTACATCTGAGAGGAAACCGAAGAGAGGCACGAGTGCGTGAGCAGCGCAGGAGAAACGGCCTGTGCACGCCCACATACGTGCTCATACGCAGACATGTAGGCTCTCTGAGCACCCCACACACACATGCACACACATGCACACCCACACACTCACGCAGAAAACAGAAACATAAGGATGGATCAGAGATTAGGAGCCGGTGTGTATCCCGACAGTCCGCCCAGCAGACCCAGAGATGTGCTGGTCAAATCAGGTAAGACGATCTACTGCAAAATAACAGCTTCTCTACCCAGATTTACTGCGATTATACTAAAAGGATGACAAATTAGCCAATTTTGTTTGTGTCTGAGGTATAAAAGTTATCACTGATGTTTGTTGTGTGTTGGGTCTGTCACTGTGAGAGGACTTTATGTACAACTCCAGCAAAGCCAATTAAAGCAGATTGCTCTTAAATCACTGGGGATTATACAAAAAAGAACTTATGAGTCATTTATGAACATACGTACATGCATTTGAATCATAAGCACTCATTCATTCAAACATTCATTCAGATGCAACTTCTTCAGTGATTTTTCTCTGTTCAGAAGTCTGAACATTTATGCAGTATTCACTTGCGCAAAATGATAATTTCCCCCTGGGCGCAAGCAGGAAATGAGACTGACAACAAGCACAGGATGCTGAAGTCCCATCTATCAAATGGTCTTAAGAGTATACAAGAAAACAACAAACATCATGAGAATGCGTTAAGATTAAACGCTTTATGAGGCAAATATTAGCTTTTGGATTTTGCTGCTGCGGCGATTCTGGGCCGCTGTGTCACTAAAACCCTCGACGAGTACATCAGGGAACAGTTAATCATTAAAATCCCATGTGAAAACTTCACAGAAAGGTTTACAGAGGTCATGCATGCCTTCTCGGAGCTACTACACACAAACTTCATGCTTCACACGAAAAGCATGAGAGATGAGAAGATGTGTATACATTAACATGGAGAGATTTTTTTTTAGCACCACAGTGTATTAAAGTGTAATTTTTTGGTGTGTGTCGGTTATCTTTTTGTATTGACATGGGACCTTCTTTCACAATTATTGCTTTAATGTATGCCTAGGGCAGTGTTTGCAGTGTTTGTAGAAGAAGCACAAGGTCCACGTAGTCCGCTTTATCCGGCAACGGGTGGCTCTAATAAACTGCACTGAGCATATTTACATAGCTATCTGGAAGTGCTCTCAGTGCTAACACGCCTTACAATAACACAAACTCTGCGCCAAGACATTTAAGATCATTGTTTTAGGATTTAAATCTAAAATTTCATACTGTGAAATTTCCTAAATGTCTAAATTTTGATCACAGTTTCAATTTAAATAATTAAATAATCAACTACTTATATTGGTTGAACTGATTTTCTTACTTGCACTTTATTTGATCAAATGTAGAAACGTCTATAAACTTCTATACATCTATAGACTGTCATTAAACTGTCTATCAACTGATTCACAACAACATATCATATTATTTGTAACTACCTTTAGACCACAACACTGTTAAATTCTTGATTCTTTTTTATATGTATGCACTTGAGCTAATAACACAGGGACTTGTGTGGTGGACACTCCACATAAACGAATTAGAAATGTGTGTGATTGTTGATATAATGAAGTTTTCTATGAGGAGATGTTTATTCAACATTTTTTGGAAGGAGTCTCCAGGGTCAGTGCTTTGTAACAGTCGGAGTTAAAGCTGTAACTTTTCCAACACGGAAAAGTTTTCCAACAAGGGAACATCCTCAGGATGGAGGAGTTTCTGGTAACTTGACAGTCTATGTGTGTGGGTTTTGTTTTTGTTTTTTTGTCTTATTAACTTCAAGAAAGAGAAAAAATAAGGTGCTGGTGATGGACTGACTGTTTATGGCTGCTATAAACTAATTGATAAAAGGAACTTGCTTGTTTTGTTGAAGTTCCAAAAAAAAAAAAATGCTGTGGTTTCAGAGGCAAATAACACTCCAGGATTTGCTGTTATAGGAAAATAATCAACTTCCGGGGAATAACAGTAACTCCGCTTTATGTTGGGCCGGATCACACCACATCGTTGATTATTTTCCTATAAAAACATGCCCTGATGTTTTTTCCCTGACTTCAACAACATGTCATAAAATCAAACAGTAGTGTCCACAGAAACGGATTGTGAAATATTCCTCATAGGGATGAACTGATAATCTGTAAATGATCTACTAAACATCAAGATCTATAAAGTGGTGAGCACAGAGTGAACACAAATGGGACAATTTGATAGTCTGCTGATCATCTACTAAACTTTAACATAAATAAACTTGACCCTCCAAATGAAGTAAAATATCACAGATTGATAGTGTATAGAATATCTATTAATCCTCAGCAATAATAAAGTGTTAATCTATTGTTTAAAATGGGTTGCTAGTTGCTAGCCAATTGACATGTTTTTGACTTTCAATCCAATGCTTCTTTAAATTGGTCTAATATAAGGAACCTTAGAAGAAAGCTGTTGGTATGCTAGCTTTCCAGTGGGTTGGACTCTTTCATGGGCGTTCCCCATGTTCCAAAAAAATAAAAAAAATAAATAAAAATTCTGCCTTCTTTTAAATGGAACAGAGAGGTAGTAGTGGTACTTGGTAGCAAAGTACCCATGGTAATAATATTATGTTAGTTGAATATTATTGAATATTGTATAACTGCCCAAAGGCATCTTAATAGTGTTCTAATAAAGCAGTAAGCCACGAGAGCTAGTGTGAGTGACAGTGATTTTATCACGGGTAAGGGTGTTCTTAGGCTTGACAGAAAGCAGGTACATAATCAGCGATAGAAATAATAATCTAAAATCGAGTGTTAAATAAATCATTAAATTTATTATTAATAATAATCGCAGTAAACAATTCTTCCTCCGTCCAATGCAGTTTGTTAACAAGAAGCTTTGGTTGCTAAGCAACATAAGAGGTAAAGATTAGAGTATTCTGTGGAGAGAATAATGGCTTAAGTGTAACGATTTTATTACCTTGATGCAGTCAGAGGTGAGTGTCTGTGTGTTAGGATTTTACAAAGAGGCTCAGCCAATCAGATTTTAGAACCGAAACTACTCTTTTTTTATACGCTACTCTATTTTATAACATGGCATTTTCCGTCTCAGTCTGCTGATTTTTAAAACTGCATTTTTAAAATTTTTTTTTTACTAGCTGTGGATGGTGCTGCATCTTGCGCAGATCTTTTATAATGGTAATTTCCAGTTCTGTGCTTGGCCAAAGGTCAGCATTTGGAGTGGATTATGGGAAACAAGCCCCCCATTGCCTTTGCTGCACTCCAACACACACACACACACACACACACACACACACACACACGCACTTCCCTACCTCATCATCCCCCTCCCTTGGGAGGATGAATTCTGGGCATCCCCATGACAACAGCCACTTGCCAGCAGCCCAGATTGTGTACAAACGTAGGAGGAAATAAAGTGCTCGGTAAGTCTTTAACGAATCCCCTTGTCTCAGGCAGCAGTGATACAACTCTGTGCTGAATAATACTTAATCACCGCTCCCAGCATGAACAGCACTCACAGTAAGTGACAGTAAAAGGGCAGAACAACTTTAACCCAGAGGAATCTGTCTGCGCCTACGGATTGCTTTTTTTTTTCCTGAATAACACATGACTCATATTCAGACAGACATTTTTCAGAGACACGGGTCTGCAGTAGGTCTAGCTTTCAGAGTCGTACCTAGTCGTACCTAGTCACAAAGATGTGGGATTGAATTAACGTTCGTCTGTTCCTGAAAGCAGACTCGTGGAAGCAGACTTCCTTTACTGGACACGTTAACTGACTCCCAAGGTCTTGAGGGAGGCAGTTAAATGCATTACAGCCATAAAATGGAGGGATATTAACTTTCAGAACAGATGCAGAAAACTCACCGCCTCTGCCCTGCATGACATAGATATCTAATCAATGAGGAGACAGATCCTGCCACGAAAGCGCAGTCGATACGCTGGGAGATCTTGTGACTCCATTCTATTCCTCTTCCTTCTTATTTCAACAACTCCATCTTTCATGCTGGCTTACATGCTGTTTTTTTTCCCCACACACATACTCTCAGCAACTCTTACTACAAGTGCTGATCTCAGCAGAGAAATACGACGTTCCATTCAGGTCCCCGTGACACACACTGACTTGAAATTCAATATTTTGTCGGGTATTTCAATTGACTTGCATGCTACTGTAGATAAATGTCTACAATTAAACCTAACCTCAACCTCAGTAACTCTGTAGGCACTTAAATAAAACCAGTAGTTTTTATACAAAAAGCAATTTTCCTCATGGGGACCAGCCAAATGTCCCTACAAGGTCAAAACTGTTGCATATTCCCATCATTACCAATCATTACCCTGACCAATGAGATAAAAAATATGGCCACATATTTTTATCACTACAGTTGACCACACCAACTGATTTTATTACCACAGGGTCCAAATTAGAACAAGTACATTCTTTTTTACATCTAGTTTTTATAACCCTCATGAAAAACCACATTCTCATTAGCCATGACCTTTAATAAAAAGGAAATGACCACGCGCTTTTAAGGGAAGGTTACAAGGGAAGGCTTCCTGTCAGTGTGACTCTAATACTGTTACTATGACCCCATCTGGACAAATAGATAGATGTTATTCCATGTGTTTTACAGAAGAGTTGAATCTGGCATGCTGGGTGACCTTTTCCTGCTCTTGGAAGATTAGCACAGTGGTTCTCTGCCTCGTTAATTTGGTAGTAGTTCGGCTAAAAATGACATTTGCATAACTTTCTGGGGGAAAAAATTAATTAAAAAGTCCATGACCAAAATGTATTCAGTTAGAAAAGTTTATCTGAAAGTTGTCTGAAATGTAATCACTGACTAAAGATTGTAGTATAGAAGTTTGCTTCTATAGTTTTTCACTGGAGTTCCAAAGGTTAATGTTGCTAACTACAGCTAGCTGGCCAGCATTGTCCAAACTACTTCAACCCATCATCACAGTCAACTCAAACTGTGTTGAGATGTTATATAATTTCGGTTCTTATGGCTTACTTATGTGGTTTTCAACATTTAATCACTTTTTTTCCTCAGGACATAATGCTAGCAAGAGACACACACCTTGATCAGCCACAACATTAAAACCCCTTGCCTAACATTGTGTCTCAAACCATCCCTGAACAATTTTTGCAGTGTGGCAGGGCGCATTATCCTGCTGAAAGAGGTCACTGCCATTAGGGAATACCGTTGCCATGAAGAAGTGTACTTGGTCTGCAACAATGTTTAGGTAGGTAAAACATCCACATGAACTCCAGGACCCAAGGTTTCCCAGCAGAACATTGCCCAGAGCATCACACTTCCTCCGCCGGCTTACCTTCCTCCGATAGTGCATCCTGGTGCCATCTCTTCCCCAGCAATGCATCGCACATGCACCCGTCCGTCCACATTTTGAAAAAGAAAACGTGATTCATCAGACCAGGCCACCTTCTTCCATTACTCCATGGTCCAGTTCTGATGCTCACATGCCCATTGTAGGAGCTTTCGGTGTTGGACAGGAGTCAGCATGGGCACTCTGACCGGTCTGCAGCTACACAGCCCCATACGCATCAAGCTGTGATGCACTGTGTGTTCTGACACCTTTCTATCATAGCCAGCATTAACTTTTTCACCAATTTGTGTTACAGTAGCTCTTTTGTGGAATCGGACCAGACGGGCTAGCCTTTGCTCCCCACGCGCATCAACGAGCCTTGGGTGTCCATGACCCTGTCGCCGGTTCACCAATAGTCCTTCCTTGGACCACTTTTGGTAGGTACTAACCACTGCATACCGGAAATACCCCACAAGACCTGCCGTTTTGGAGATGCTCTGACCCAGTCGTCTAGCCATCACAATTTGGCCCTTGTCAAAGTCGCACAGACCTTTACACTTTCCCATTTTTCCTGCTTCCAACACATCAACTTTGAGAACCAACTGTTCACTTGCTGCCTAATATACCCCACCCCTTGACAGGTGCCAGTGTAGTGAGATAATCAATGTTATTCACCTCACCTGTTAGTGGTTTTAATGTTATGGCTGATTGGTGTATGTCAGAGATAGGAAGATCGGATTTTAAAATTGTAGTTCCGGCTTGTGTATTAGACATACGTACATTTGACGGCATGACATGGTAACTATAGGCTTTCCTTACTTGTTAGCTACCTTAGCCTTGTTTTTTCCAGCGTAAAACTAAAGAAGCTAACATAGGACACTAAACATATCTTCACCAACTGACTACGTCTGAGGTGAAATGATGAAATCTATCACTCTGTGTTTGAATAGATTGTTTAGGTCCTTATACATAGTTAGCTGTTATTAAGATAATCAGGAGTGTTGGTGCTAGCTATTCGTGAATTAGAACAGATATCAGTATTAGATCGTTTTTAAAAATGTGTCTGATTATGTGTGATTGTATGACATTTTTAGTAGTTCAGCTTTGTCCTAGTTATCATATTCGTGAAGACAGCAACTATGGCTTACATGCTTTCCTCAGGAATGCACAGTGAGTGGTTAACTGGAAAAAGACATGACCTCACATGACCATAGCTCTCTCTGAGTCCTCAGGTCATTGGGTTACTGCCACGAACAGTTTACGAATGCTGCTATAAGCATCTAATGTACTAACCAAACTTGAATAACACTGATAACACGGCAAGGATTCAGTACAAGCCTTTATAGAATACAGCACGTCAATTCAGATTTTCTCATCCATCATCATGCTGCGCTTTGATTTAGAAGTGCTGCTCCTGCGGAATCCATTGTGCTCTGGTTTTAATATTGAATAGCGCAGATCGTCTCTGGTTCCTCCTCAAAACCCTTGCCATTGTTCAGATCTGGCCTCAGAGCATATGACACCCGATCTTTTTCCACTGTCACTCGGCTAAGGATCAATTCACCCTTAATATCTTCCTTCCACTGAGGACTGGAGGAGTCTATGGTGCTCTGTGGCCTGTAGGGCTCTCCTTAAATAAATTATCCTTAAGTTGAGCCGAATCGATAAGTACGCCTGTGGTTGAAATGGAACCATTCAGATCCGTAAATTTATCTAGTGCAGCAAATGAGGAATGGGATATATTTTTATACATCCCTTTATTATCTGCAAACGCTTATCCAATTTCAATATCCAGGAGTTGTAGTGGATCCGGAACTTATCCTGGAAAATACTGAGTGCAGAGCAGGAATATGCTAAATGTGATGGAAACAGATTGCATTCACACACATTGTTAGTATAATATTGTCTTGTTAAGTGCCTTAAGGCCTCTTTTGAAAAGTTTTGAAAGTGAGAATTGGTCCTAGAGTGTATAACATGATAAAAATAACATAATGTGGATAGACTGGGTCATCCTGGTTTAGTTATAAGAGGGCAAGGACCAGGTAAAGATTCTGAAGCTTGTGCCCAGATAAGTGTACAAAAGGTACCAGATGTGAGTTGCAGGCATGGCGTCGGAGACTGAGACTAGACTCAGTAAGCACAAATCACCAGTAAGCACAAGTGGTAGTCTCAAATCTAAATGAGTTCTTAAGCTCTCAACTTAAACCACATGGCTCTTGTATTATTTTAGTTTCCTTCATCTTAAATACAACACATCGGTCTGTAATAACAGGTGCTGTGGTGGCATGTTAAAGCCCTGCTGTTCTTGTTCGTATGTGTAAATTGCTGGGTTCAGCAGACAGGAAATGGATCTCAGGAATTTCCTCCAGAATCCAAAGAAACATAAACAGCCAAAAAAGGCTAAAATGTTCACCTGCTACTTCTGGAAAGATCTTGTTTTTCTCTCAATCTTTCTTATATGGAATCACTCACACTCTATAGTTATGTCTGTAGAAATGCCTAAGGCCAGAACCAGTGTGTTTGAATATGACAGGTTGTATTTTGGCAGTGTAGTGTGAACTTTTTTCCCACCAAGACAATAATTTCAAGGTGCATGTGGAGAACATACATACTGTATACAATACATGGGCAAGACCTACCTATGTAGCAAGATCTAATAATAATAATAATGCATAGATTAATATCTTTAAATTAATGTCTTTTATTCTCATAGAAATGCTAGGAGTACCACAACGGTAATTAGTAATCAGTAATTAGTAATTATGGTCTCAAATTCATAAGAATTCATAATAATTGATTCAGTCCATATGAAAAGTTACAAAGGTAAAGGTTAGGGTTGGGGTAGGGTTAGTTTTCATATACACATAGGTTTCACTTAATAATATTTGTACTCATATTTCACACCTATTAGTCTGTTTGCAGAAAACAAACAAAAAAAAAGCTTTGGCTGTGTCCTGAAAACATAAATCTCTTTCATTCCTTGGTCAGAAATACAGCAACACAAAGCAACACATGAAAAGGAGATCATGGAGAACATGAAGCTGGTGCTCAATAAAGTATTCAAAAAGTATATAAATAACTAGTTAAAAATGTTTTGTTTTTTTAATCACATCCAGCTTTTATTTTCTTTTTTCGTCTTTTTGTCAATCCAAATATGAAGAACACATGGCATTTCTGCAGCACTACAGCTCTGTCCTTTGGCTCAGTTTAGTAGTTAGCATCTACAAAAAACAAAGCAATCCAAAATGCATGATGTTTGGATTCGCATTGTGTGGTGGGTCTTTCTCACTGCAACTGGACCATGCTAGAGTTTCCGATGCTGTGTTGTCATCTGCCTAATCGAACCACACTAAAGGGAGGAACATGCCAGGGTTTGATGTAAACTGACTAAGCACTGCATATAAAGGCACTGATTGATCACCTACAGTAACTAAGATGAATATCAACTTGAACTTTCAGTACCTCTCCCAAGCAGCACATTACTATAGCATGTACAGTATATCAAGTATGAACTTATTGGTTAGATCTTCTAATCCCTGTCTTTTTAAGATTCAAATTGAAATTTAATCCAACAGCAATTTTTTTTTTTTTTTTTTTTTTAGCATAAATGGCTTGGTTATGTTATTGCATTAATGTAATTAAGTCTTCAGTTAAACTAAAAATAGGGAAAGTGATAAAAACACCATTGAGTGGTTACCTCAGCCCCCTACATTTCAGTGAAACGTCGCCTCATAACACATTTTAGCACCTTAGCTCTCCATCATACTTAGTTCAAATTCAATTCAGTTGTGCCTTTTTGGCACAAATGGCTTAAGTTACATGATTGCATAATGTAATTCTCTCTCTCTCTCTCTCTCTCTCTCTCTCTCTCTCTCTCTCTCTCTCGCTGTCCAGCCTCAGCATATGCAGATATCCAATGGGAACAGCCTCATCAGCCTGAAATAACATATGATGACCCACTGCGATGCCCACGCAGGAATATCCTCCCTGTGGCCAGCTATGCCCCTCATCCTGATTATGTGCAAGGGGACGATGATCTCATCAAGCCCAAAAAGCTGATTAATCCAGTGAAAGCTTCTAAAAGCCACCAGGAGCTTCACCGAGAGCTGCTTATGAACCACAAACGGTATGAGGACACACAACACACACACACACACACCACACATACACACACACACATGCATATACAGTAGATATTTACAACTAGTAAGGGGGTTTAAATAATACACTCATTAAGTCTTATATGAACAATCCATAGGATATTTGTAAATGTATATAGATTAATATTCATATTTTACATTAAATGAATCCAGATTTGGCTCTTTTTTTTTCTTTTTTACATAATAAAATATGAATATATTACTTTGAAACTCCGTATATTTGAACACCTGACACCTTTACCTGAACAGTGCAAGTGATGAAAACTACTTTCACTTTAATGGATATTTATATTTAATTATTTAGACGTTTTAGATAAGAGTCAGGTAGTCCATGTGGTCACTCAGTATTCCCAGACCACGGATATTTATTTTGGCCCCGAGGAAACACTGAGTTTCATAAACATACTTGTGCAAGCGTGTTTTAATCAACCCTTAATGCAATTAGGAGACATTTTCTCACCATGTCTTCTCAGTTTATAGAGTAATAGAGTAACTCTCAGACATGACCACATGTAATTGGAATAGGGAAAATTAACATTTTTTGTAGTATTAGTTTTTGATTAAAATGGTCTAGGACTTTGTAGTTTTTGTCATAGCCTTCTCTGAGTGATTGTCATCAGTCACATTTGTCACCAGTTTTAGTATCCTGTTTCAATTTAAAGGGAACTGATAGCAAACTATTTTTGGAGTTATGTTGGCCCTGAGCAAAATGGCTTATTCAACATCTGTATATTTGGTAATAATAATAATAAAAAAAAATTGTCAATGTATGTCCCACTATTAAAGTTTTCCTATTTTCAGACACCAGACACTCTTTCTAATGCTTTCATTACTGAAAATATATCTCTAGGAAAATCTGAAAGTTTTATTATAGTTTTATAGTTTTATTATATATGTAAAAATTGCACCAAGTCTATCACAAAGTAATGTGAAAAAAACAGCAGCAGATGGTTTGTATGGCTGCCTCTCAGAGCTACCAAGGTAGAAACCTAGACATGAAGATGAAGACGGTCCGATGAAGGTCTGATCCCACAGAAGAGCTAGTGTAGCAAAAAAGTTCCTGCTGGCTATGATGGAAAGGTGTCAGAACAAAGTGCATCACAGTGCATCACAGCTTGCTACGTATGGGGCTGCGTAGCTGCAGACCAGTCAGAGTGCCCATGCTGACCCTTATCCACCACCGAAAGCATCTACAATGGACATGTGAGCATCAGACCTGGACCATGAAACAATGGAAGAAGGTGGCCTGATCTGATGAATCACATTTTCTTTCACATCATGTGAACGGCCGGGTGCGTGTGTCACTTACCTGAGGAAGAGATGGCACCAGGATGCACTATGGGAAGAAGGGAAACCTCGCATTCATGTGGGTGTTACGTTGACAGGTACCACCTACCTAAACATTGTTGCACCCCTTCAATAACAACAATATTCCCTAATGGCGGTGGCCTCTTTCAGCAGGATAATGTGCCCTGCCACACTACAAAAATTGTTCAGGAATGGTTTGAGGAACATGACAAAGACTTCAAGGTGTTGGCTTGGCCTCCAAATTCCCCAGATCTCAATCCGATCGAGCATCTGTTGGATGTGCTGGACAAACAAGTCCGATCCATGGAGACCCCACCTCGCAACTTACAGGACTGAAAGTATCTTCTTCCAACATCTTGGTGGCAGATACCATCAGAGGTCTTGTGGAGTCCATGCCTCGACAGGTCGGAGCTGTTTTGGCAGTGGTTTTAATGGTATGGCTGATCTGTAAACACTGCATGAATCATTATTAATGTTGCTTTGCATGGCATGTCATGGCAGTTTGCTATGAATATTACTACTTATGAATAATCGATGTTCCTTAATGAAGACAACCTTGCACAAGTATGTTTCTTGTTACTTTTTTTTCTATATTCAAGCACTGGAAATAAACTTGTGACAGTCCACTAAAGACAGCATCATGCTCTGTAGGACTTCAGTACCAGCTGAAAGATGGCAATAAGGCTGAATCCTTGACTAAGTGATACCAAAATGAAGACATGATACACAGCTGATTAAATATCCGAACAGCTCAGTAGGGGAGCCTTGTAGAAACAGTCCTGCTCCTCCTAACAGCTGTATATACAACAGCAACACCCACCGACCCAGGGGACATGTTGCTACATATTTCACTACAGCTTCCCAACGGAATGAACTTACTCAGAACTTACACTGGTCAATAAGCTATGGCTAAATTCCCACAAAAGAACATGTTTTATTTTGTCACGTTTAAGTTTGGCGAATCTTAGAAGTTTTATAAAGGAAACAAGGTGTCATACGAAGCAAAAAATAGCACGCCAAAGTCTGGATGAGGAACTCCGAGACCCTAGGAAAAGCCGTTTTTTTTTTTTTTTCTGTGAATAAGCGTTCTCAACACGAGTTTCACAGTTGCCTGGGAACCACGAGCTACAACGCCTACCCCCTTCCAAGCCTTAGCACATTCACAACACAGTCATTCTCTGTGTGGAGACAAGGACAACTAAAGCGCCTCCGAACTGGCCAACATAGGCACCTTTATCCTGCCATTCTGTCCCTCTCGGACACTTTAAGCAGTATTTTAAAAGAGTCCCAGTCAACCAGACAAGAGCAAGCACAGTGGCTCTGTTCAGCTCCTACTTTCCCACTGTTTTGTATTATTGCATTTGGGTCGGAAGCCGTTATCTAAAACGATGCTTATGTAGTTTCTCTGGAACAGCACTCGGCTACCAAAGCAGTCTCTTGGGCCTTATTTGCATTCCTGAGGCGCATTTTAAAGGATAGATTTTGATGCACCGCAAACGAGTGGAAAGTTAAAAAAAAGATTCTCTTCTTTACTCTTTTATCAGACTTGGGACTTTGACTTGAGATGGTACTATGTGCCGGTGTGTGTATATGTCCATATCCATGCTGCAAGAGGCAAGGACACATAACACTAAGCTGGCATTGAGCCATCATTGCCATTAGGCAGGTATCTGGTTGGACACTTCTGGCACCTGAAGTCATTTTGGCCCTGAGCACAGTGAGGGCACTCCACAGGGATGGGAAAAGAAAGCAAGAGATAACAGCAACAGGATATAGTCTTTTAGCTTAAGTGGCAGAAGAATTGGGTCACTACTAAACGGTGCCCATCTCTCCTTTTGAACCCTCCGAAGATAAGCTTTTATGTGGCCTGGGTCTTTAGAGCGTATGGAGACAGAAGACAAAAACAGTGACAATGAACGAGGGAATGCAGAGGACGGAGACAGAGTAGAGCTCACTTTGTCAACAAAGTGTCGTCTTTTATTCATACTCATGTTACGTGCTTTGGGAATAGCGTAATTTGTATCATTCATGATAACTGGGACGGGCAAAATGACATCGAAATGGTCCCACATGTATAAAGTTTGAGCTCAAAGATTATTTTGTTTAAAGATCTTTTTTTTTCCATTTAGTACTGCCATTCAGAAGCTACGTAAGACATTTCCATGTTTCCCAGAAGACAAAATAATAACAATTTACACTGATCATCCTTTTCAAAATTTTAAACCTTAATGGCTCTTAATGTATCGTGTTGCCTTCTTGAGAATCAGTGAATGTTTGCACCTTTTGTAATAGTTGTGTTTGAGTCCTTCATTTGTCCTCAGTGGGAAAAGATGGATCTCAACATCATATAGTCACTGTTAGAAAGGAATCAAATATGCAGATGATGCTGGAAAAGCTAAGAATGTGCAGGACCTGGAGGATTTCTCTGAAGAACAGTGGACAGTTTAACTGGACAAACAAGGGACTCATGAACAACTATCACAAAACATAAAAACAGTCGTTGATCATCCAGGTAACGGCACACAGTATTAACAATCAAGCGTATGTAAACTTTTGAACTGGTTAATTTGTGTAAATTCAGTTATTATTGCGTCTTCTGGACTATATGTAAACATCTGTTATGTGAAATCGCTTATCTAGGGCGATACTAAATAAAAAAAAAATGCAATTGTTATGATCCCTCTTTTTTTTTTTCTTTTTTTTTAAATTTTTAACATTTTACAGATTCTGCAAGGGCTATGTAAACTTATGACCTCAACTGTAAATACTGTAACTGCTGCTGTATCTTGTGATTTGAAAATACACCAACATGTTTTGAAAAGTGGACATGATGCTGGTAAAGACACTAATGTTAGCATTCTGGTGAATTATTTTTAACATTTTAACATTAATGCTAAAGTGTCCTTTAGAAAACACACAGAAAGTCTGCACTAAATTGTGAAGGATCAATCAATCATATTTTCTGCTGCCTGCTAACTAGCATCCCTTTCTATAGCTAGCATCAAACTCAAAAATGATGCTGAATGCGGGACATTACTAATCATGTAAAATGTTATTTTTAATCATGTTTACAGAAAGATTTCTTATGAAACTCGTTTAGAGTTTACAAGTTGTAACAATGCTTGCCTTTCTCAATATGGCAGAGCCAGCCCATGAGAGATTGATTAGCAGTCAATGCTAAGTGTGATTGTAGTGTAATTTTGGTCAAGCGGAGTCTTTTTCTAAAGATTTAGCAAGATATCTGAGGAAAATATTGCTGTTTCCTACAATATGATCTTTTTTCCACCATCATTCTGCCTACACTTTTTGAATTAATGTACTATCGACGTGTCTGTGTGAGCACGAGTCCGTGCTCGGGGTCTCAGGGAGTCTGGAGGCGGCTGCGTGTCTAACTCGCCTCATTGCTCGCGGCTCCGTTTGTTTGTTTGTTGCTGTTTCTATGTCTCCTTCGCCTGACGGACACTATATAAATTAGGAGAGATGCTAATTACAACACGCAGACTGCTTTTCCACTTCTAAGCACGCGAAAGCCTCCTCCCTGAGGAGGAAACAGGCTCGCACCTAATTTAATTAGTAATCAGCGAGGGAGTGTGTCTGTGTCCGCATAAGTGTTCAGCAGATCCCTAACCATCTGAACATCTGGTTTAGATGTATTCTCTGAGATCAGAGTTGTCATGGGAACGATCACTACTCTCACAGATTATAAGAGTAAAAGACACTAAGTAACTCTAATCTGATTTAGGGATAGACAGGGCAGCTCAATCCTAAATTGAAATGTTTTTCATTCATTTTCATTTATTTTGATTTCTGTGAGTTCTCCAGATATAAGAGTCAGACACATCAAGTAAACTTGCGACTTAATCTCTTTTACAAATCTATGTTTGCTGATGTCTTCAACGCTCAACATTCATAGAATATAACTTGAGTGCCATCTATTGGAGAAATAATAAAAGGCTAATAATTTCTCTTCAGCAGCACTAGATACTCTGTTATATTTGCTTGCATTCACTTGGTGGACACTTTTATCTGAAGCTATGTTTAAATATAAAGCTATTAATGCAGCTGTCAGTGATAGTTCTGCAGGACAAGGAGCAGTGGGTATAAAATAAAAATGGTAGATATACTGAAAATGCCATGGTGTACCCCATTTTCCTTAAACAAAACCCTTTTTAAAGGTGTGGCAAGGAATTTCATGTTTATCTGTGTTTTATTTAAAAACCTATGAGAGTAACTGATGCTAGCTTGTTTTTGTATTGTCCAGCATTACTTAAATTAGCTAGCTTCCAAACATTAGCTAGTAAAATTTCCTTTTGCAAAGGCTTTTTCCTGGCACACCTCCCATGCAGGTCAAATTTGTGCAATCTCTTTCTGATTGTAGAAGCATGCACTTTGACACCACCAGTTGCAAGACTTACTAGCAGATGCTGTGATAAAATTTTGGGGTTCTTGGAGACTTCTTTTTTTGCATAAGACGGTCTGCTCTTGGGCCGAATTTGCTGGGATGGCCAGTGCTGGACAAATTAGCAGTCGTTTGAAATCTGCGCCATTTCTAGATGATTTTCCTTACAGTGGAATGATGTAAGACAGTTTCCACCTGCACTCCCTAAGCAGGTTCTAATCACTGGCACCCAATCAGATTAGTTTTTTTGTTAAATTTAAATTGTGAAAATTACTACAAAATGTGTCATTTGATAGAGTAAATCAACTTCATTAATAGGCACCGTTTCAAAGAGGATCAAATGGTTGCTTGTCCAAATATGTCAAAAAAAGCCAACAATTTCCATGGGGTGTACTTATTTTTTCACATGAATGTGCATGGATTGTCTAGCATTACTAGTAACTTAGTAAGCTAGTTAGCTTAGATTTGACTACTTATTTGACAATTTAAAAAAAATTGAAGTGTTGTGGCAAGACATTTCATGCACAAGTATATATGCGTTAAAGTTTTATTTAATCGCTTTAACAGTTATGAGTAACCATATTGTCTAGCATTGCTTTGCTTGTTTTTTTCTGCTAAAATGAGCTAGCTATGTTAGCCTGTAGATTAGACTACTTGTTTGATGAATTTCAGGCTTGAAAAGCTCTTCATGAGTTACTTTCATGATAATTAGCAATTAACTACCTGCCAGACTTAGCTAGCCAATTTCCTCTGTTAAAATAAGCTAGCTATGTTAGTCTCTAGATTAGACTACTTTTCATAATAAAAAATATGCATCATACTGCATTATATGCACACAAAAATTCGTACTTCTGCCACATATGTTAAAGAAAAATACCTTTAAAATTGCCCTCTAGAAAATCGATTCAAGCTATAGAGGGCACTTACTTCTAGGGATTGTAGCCTATCTAGGTCACCTATCTAATATGTATATCTATTGATCACGTCCAGAGGTAAGAGCACAGCAAAATGGAATACATTATGCCCACTCACTCAAAGGGTGTGATGTAGAGTGTGCTTCTATAACAGCGTTAAGGCACTCCCGAAAGAGCTGAGGCCTTCCAGATATTCTGTAATTCTGTATCTGTCTTTCACAGGGGTGTGGAGAATAAACCAGAGCTCCAGCGTGTATTGGAGCAAAGGAAGAGAGATCAGATGATCAAACAGAGAAAGCAAGAGGAGGAGGCTCGGAAGAAGATCTCACCTCTGGAGCAAGAGCTTCTCAAGAGGCACAAACAACTGGAGGAGGTGAAATTCCTGTGAAATCCATCTCAAGATTGATTTCTCCTCTTATAAAAATTAACAATGGTTTGCAAACCGTGTACAGTCCCCTCTGAAAGTATTGGGACGGCAAGGCCAGTTCTTTTGTTTTTGCTATACACTGAAGACATTTGGGTTTGAGACATAGAACATGGCACCTTTTGTTTGAATCCGCCCATTTTTCAAGGGACCAAAAATGTGACTGACAGGTGTTTCTTGTTGACCAGGTGTGCCCTGTTAGATTGATTGTTTTTAAACAATAATAGTGCTGAACATCTATTCTTGGTTTGAGCCATGGGTTTCACCTGTGAAAACGGGATTTGATGTTAAAAAGGACCAAAGTTAAAAACAGACCAACATGATGACCAGAGAGCTGTCTATGGGAGAAAGGCAAGCCATATCGTCTCATATTCATCTTTTGGTCTCAAACCCAAATGTCTTCAGTGTATAGCAAAAACAAAAGAATTGGTCATTCGAATACTTTCAGAGGGGACTGTAAAACATTTCTGGAGAATCTAAGCTTCATGTGCTGTTATATTGGATACTACTTAACCTAGCTAGCTTGGGATTTTAAAATATTTTATTTTCAATTAATTACATTACTTCCGGTCTCACGATTACATCCTGTGGAGTTACTTGAGGTAAAACAAAAAATTAACATGACCACAGCATTGATCGAAGTTGAAAATGAATTGAAAATGACTGACTTCTGGTAGAACCATACGACAGTGTGTGAGAAGTTTTGAACTTGAACCAATTCAGAAAGAATCTCTACCTATCATTTTCTAAGAGTGTACCTGTATGTGTTTCCTAGTTGGAGCAGGAGCAGGAGCGTCAGGAGGAGTGCTCTCGCAGTGCTCCTGAATTCATCAAGGTCAAGGAGAACCTGCGCAGAACGTCGGTCATGAGTACTGGAGAGAAAGAGGTGTAGAGGACGAGATCACAACAGATCTGTGCTGATCTGCTTCTTTCTCACTCTTTCTGTCTTTCTCACTTTTTCTGTCTTACACAAATATATGTTCCTGCTGGACAAAACTTGTGTCACCAGAACTCTAATGTCAACTTGGAAGACAGAAGATGAAGTTCCAAAGCTGAAAAAAGGACATAAATTGAATTGAGATCGTCTTGATGGAGTCAGACGTTTTCTGCCAGTCTTTTATTCAGAGACAGATGTGGTAGTTGGAGATGAACGTTCTGATGACGCTGTGTTTCTCTGCAGAGGCACCAGAGCATCTTTTATTAACTTCTAACTTCAGATCTTTATACCGTATACAATCAGTATTATTGCATATCATTGGATTCCCAACTGCCAAGTGCACTGCACATCCCAGACATTTGAGGAATCAGTGGCTGAAATACAATGGCTGCGTCCGAATATCCTACTACACAGTTGGCGAAAAGCAATACGCCAAAGGAGTAGTATGTCCGAATTCTCAGTATTCATAAAACAGTAGGCGAGATATACTCGGATGACCTAATGCTTCTGCCTTGATCCTGCAGTATGGAACCATTGGACACTGTGGATACTGCGCTATCCCATAATGCAACGGGACTGGTACGGAAGAGCTGTCAGAATCTGCGCCGTGTAGTACGTCTGGATTGTATTCATGCTTACCACTTATACTGATCAGTACTTACTGTATCAACGGCCGAGCAGTAGGTACTGAATCAAATGCGGTAGGTACTGTCACAGTATGCGATTTCGGACGCAGCCAATGTTTTTTTTTTTTTTTTTTTTTTTTTCCTGATGTATAACAATCAGCACAAGTCACTTTTGTTCATAAATGGAATGAATCACATTTCTCACTTCTGATGTGAATATATCTACAAGGCTGTACGTGTGTGCAAGACATCTGCTAAAATCAGACAGTATCCTAATTACTGTGAGACCACAATGAATCAGTGATGGCAGACCTGCCTACCTGGAAGAGGAGTAATGCATAGTCTCGCAAAAGGAGGAGGAGTAAAAACGCAGTAAAAAAAACCCATAACATTTCTGATATAGTCCTTTTCCAAATTTCTTGTCTAATCAGTCCATACAGGATTTTGGGGGAATTTTTTTGTGATTGTTGCAACCCAAAATGCTTGATTTTGCTGCAGCTTTTTTCAAAATTTGTTTTTTCAAAAGTTTTTTGTGCTTTTTTGCGGAAAAACTACTTGAATTGGCGAAATTGCAATTGCATGAAACTGTTCTGCACAGTCTTCCCCACTGATGTTTGTTGGTAAAAAAAAAAAAACCTTTTAGCTGTAATCATGTTATCGAATCATGGAATCGAAGAGGGCTTTGACTGAATGTGCGTTGTGATGACGTCACATGATGCGTCTTGGCGCAAATCTGCGGAAAATCTGCAGTAATTTAGAAAATAGTTTGAGAAAATAATTTAGAAAAACGCTTGAGTTTGCGTTAATTTCAGCGAGCGCAAAAATGTTAAATCCTAGAGGGACTGGCTAATTTCCCCCGAGAAACTGTGAAATGGTTCCACGTGGCCGACATTTTCACTGTTGATCTGCTGCTCAAACTGTTTAAATGTGTCTGAGCGCTGACCTGGTGTGACCATACGACCTCTTTTTCGCAGACATGTCCTCTTTTTCAGACATTTTAATAAATTAATAATTTAAATTTAAATAAATTTAAGAAAATGTCCGGGATTCAGCTTTAGTTTCATTACGATGTGCCTATGGTCTAATACTGCATCATGTGTCCGCATATTTGCATTGCTTTAACCTTTCTCTGTAATTCCCACCTTCTCACACACCAATTGGTCGATTATAAAAGACTTGCAGCAACTATTGGCCAAATTCCTGCCTCTCAACAATCATCAAACAGTTGCTTGACACTAGCAGCAAATGACAGCTGTCCTGAGTCGAAACAATGCCCATGGGCATATAAGGTCATTTTTAATTTCATGTTATCGCATTGCTTCGTATTACATGGCCATTCTAATGTGTAAATGATGGTAGAAGGTACACTCATGGCATCTAATATTTTATTTTATTCCATGGACATTCAAAAGAATGTAGGAAAAAATGTCAAACGTGGGCAGAGTGAAACCAATTTTATTTATATATATTTATGTGATTCTAATAGTGTGCCTTTTTCAGTGTATTAAAGTTTGCATTCATAGTAACACTGTTTTGAATGCTATTAAACACCCCCCCCACCAAAAAAAAAAAAAAAAGGTGTCCTCTTTTTGGAAACCCTAGCTAAAATTATTTTTGAAATGTTAGGTTTGATACTTTTTCCGACTAAATTTTTTGCCCATTTTTCTCTTTGAACCAAAAACCAAAAGTGCCGTTTTTGACAATTTTCCAAAGTCAGTTTGAGAAAAGAGATGAGCACAGGCAAAAACATTACTAATACTGGAAAGAGGCCAGGGCTTCCAGGGAGTGTTGGTTAATATCGGAGTCTTCAAAACACTTATGCAGCTGTCAATCATAAAAGATTCATATGTTGGCTGGCTCATCTGCTGTTTTTAGACTTCTCTTTTTGCAGTTTTTTGAGTGATAACTCATACTTTCGTACTATCGTACGATGTTACAATGTGAATCTCCTCCTCAAAACGCATGAAGGTTGGCAGGTCTGTGATGGTGTTAACCCAGGATTTTTTTCGAGACAGGTGTGTTGTGATGCCTAAATGTCTCTGCTCTTTTATCCGTGCCTTTGTGAGAGCTACAGAACAGACCGTGCGGGCAGAGCGCCTGACTGTTGCTGCATTTCAATCACTATATCACTATATATATTCTGTATCATCATAGTTATGTGACATATAAGTTAATGATGTATCACATAACAGCATGGCGTGTGTGTGTGTGTGTGTGAGAGAGAGAGAGAGAGAGAGAGAGAGAGAGAGAGAGAGAGAGCGTGCAAGAACTGTCTATTAAAATCACATAATAGGATAATCAGGAAGCTCTCTAGATTAAACTGACCATAGCTTTACATTTACATATATAGAAAACATTCAGTATAAAGATTTTATTTCTTTATTCTTTATTCTTATTTCTTTATGTTTTAGGCACAGCTGAGATCATTTAGAAACGAAAAACAAGAAATATTTGGATATATATTTTGCTTTTACTAGTTCTAAAGGCATTTTGAATAACATAACAAATTACAGTTAAATAATAATCAATATTAAAATCATGCTTTTTTAAAATTATTATTATGTTTTTATGTTGTAAAATATTGGTTCATCAAACACCATACACTGACATTTTTTGTTCTGTACCATTTCAGTACATTTAAATAATCAAATCAGTGACATTTTGATTGTTATCAACAAATGAAGGCACATAGACTAACACACAATCCTGTAATATAGTGACAAAAGTGTTATTACTTTATATAAAATAAACTAAAAGTAATACTATAACACAGGCTGTTCCCATTTTTACTTAATTTTTTTCCCCATTTTTTAAAAATGAAAACTTGTTCCTGTAATAGCTGAAAGAAAATACACACAAAATGTGTTCCATTGATTCACACCAGCCATGTGCTATCAAGTTCGGTTGCACTCTTAACTGCTCTCTTTAAACACTGCCAGGCATCCAGACCTCACTGCAAGACTTGAGAATCACAGCTTCCTGCATGGGGAATTTCACAAGCCTCTAAAGTGAAACCATAGAGAATAATGGGCTTGTAAGAGTCATCTCAAGCAGCAGCCTCAGCAGACACTGCAAACAAACACCGTCGAGAGTGTTACGCCTGGCACATCCCAGATTCCTGTAGAGGGGTTATCATGGTCAGTTTCATCCTAATGGCTCTTCCATGGACTGTTTTTCTTCCATGGAATGTCTCCATCATTGCCTCCTGTCCAGCTTCTCGATGACTTCTTAATTAGAGGCGCACGTAACACTACCCCCCGAAATCACAAGACCCTTTGTCCATGCAACCACTCTATCCACCTTCAATCTGTATAATCCCAAAAAATCTTCAGGATCCGATCTGTCGTGCTCTGGTGAACAAAGGAGAAATTGTTCGAGGTGGGACGCCACTGAACCTGAACTGAATGATGGCACGGCTGAAGTAGTGGACCTGAACTGGAGCAGGTAACCGAACCGCATCGGGCTCCAGATACAGAACAGGTGTGTGATCTAAAGAGGAAAAGATACTTCTAGGTGTTTAGTCCGACTCATCCAACAGCTTCACCGACAGCTTCATTTTCTACCCGACTATGAAGGTTTTCAGACATTTTGGTCATTTGAAATATGTCTACTTGGCACAGTCAGCTGTTACCTTTAGCTGTTAACCAAAAGGTTGAGAGATTAAGATGTGAAAATGATCATCTTTGTGAACATCTTTTAGGGCTTTGGGCCAGTAATTGGAAGTTTGAAGTTCAAGTTTATTTTAAAAAAAAAAAAAATAAAAAAATTGAATGGCACACATGTGCATGAATTATGATGTTTTGTACATTCAAGAGAGACACTCAACCAAAACTAGTAAGTCTAATAAATATCATGGAAAAAATCTTTGACAAAATTTTTATTTTGATTTAAATTTAATTTTAATTTAAAATGTAAAGGGTTCTTTGTATAGTTACAGGTGTTTCATTTTGTGAAAAGGTTTTTGTTTGGAACTTTGAAGAGATCTACACTGAAGAAATAACGCTTAAATGTTCCAGACTTTACATTATTTCCTAACTGCTAGATAATCACCAAATGGGGCGTTTGAAGATGGCCTTTAACCAAATATTTCTTGGATTTAATCATACCTGTTTTTCCTGTGGGTTCTCCGGTTTCCTCTCATATCCCAAAAACATGCCCCATTGGTGGATTGATGGATTGGTTACTCTATGTTGCCCCTAGTTGACAATGGTCTGGTGTCCCATCCTGGGTGTATTCCCACCACACACCCAGATCCTGGAATAGATTCCAGATCCACCATGGTGATAACCAGGTTAAGATGGTTACTGAAGATGAATGAAAAAAACAAATCATTATATGGTTCTATCTGCCATTCATTCTTAATTCAGCTTTTTTTTTGTTTTTTTTACTAAGGTCACTGTTTTTCCGGATAAAAGCATCTCAAATGTAGTTGTACTAGGGTACTGAAAATATAGTCTTGAAGATGTTTCACCCTAATAAAGCTTCCTTGCCTTGACGACTATGAGACCACCAAGAACCTATAAATCCCTCTGTTCCTCTAACATGCAGGGCTTTTTTTGGCATTTTACCTGCTGAAAACACGCGACCTTGCATGCATCGCATATGGTTCCAAACCAAGCAGAATGTCCAGCACCTATTGAATGTCCTTGGCTAGGGTTTGGTGTTCAATATCCCCTAGTCATCGTGTTAAATACCATACAAATCATCTTTCGAACCTCAAACCGCATGCCCTGGTGAACAGTGGGTGGGGTTATGGAAATACAACACAGTTGCAGGTGTACCAGAGGGGTAGATGCTTGAGGACACACCCCTATAGGTAGTGGATGGGTGGGGCCTTGTGAATAGATACACTACAAAGTTGTAGAGCTTGGACACTGTGTACAAGCACTCTGAGGAAAAAGGAAGAGATGGGAAGACAGGGAGAGCTGGCTGCATCTCTGCTTATCCTGGTACTCATGGCCTACATCTGTGAAGCAGGTAATTCAATGTTATAGTGGTCTCATGGAGTTTAAAGTTTAAAAAACATAATCATTTTTGTTTTTCTAGGGAGTAAGCGTTAATGAGTTTCTGCTCAGTTAAGCAGAACTGGATATGAACTTGCTAAAGTAGACTCTCACCAGCCATTTTTCTTAAGCAGTTATTAATTCCAGTAAATACTTAAGTGGCTAGAGGAGAGGAGACACTTTTTAATTGCTACAGTACATAACAGTTATGAAAATACTGGAACAAAGGGATTAAGAATTTGGTTAAGTATAATTAAGGATACCTCTTTTCTATTTCCTATTACTCCTATTAGACCAAGCAGCTGCATACACAGCTGTACGGTTACGGTTTTAAGTTGTACTATTATCCTTTATTATCTGTAATGCATATTTAAATATACATAATTTAGTAAACTAGCATACTATAGAGTAATTCTTATAGCACTTGTATTATAGTACTTGCATTATTTAACTTGGGTGATTGAACAGCACCTTCATAGGATTATTAGAAATATAATTTTAAGCATGTTTTTAAATGTGTTTTAGATTTTATTCTGGTGACGTTAACTAATATACTTAATTTCTATAATAACAGTAGCTAAGTCCAGTGTACATGTGTGTACAGTGTGACTGAAATATGTTCAAAGTACAGATTAATAGCAGTTCAATACAAATTCATATTGAAAAGTGCTGCAAAAATAACACAGCATTAAGTATAAAACTATTTATAGTGACTTATAGAAACTTTTACACAAAGGTTAGAAGGAAATTGGATAATTAGTGAGTATTACAGATAAATTCTGGCCTTTTTTTGTTTGCTGTATATCAGATATTCCCAAATCCAGTACTTAAAATGCAATTTTCTACTAATCAGATAATTATCAAAGCTTTCATAGGATGAATTTGGGAAAACACAAATCTGTAAATATTAAGAGCTGAACATGTTTGCTGTGGTGTACTTTTTTTTCATTAGTTATTCTGAGAGGTTAGAGGTTTAAACCACTCATTTTAAAGCCATACTAACAACTAAATTGACATTTCTGCCTCAGCATTGCTCAGAAGGTCTTCGGCTGCCGATTTTCTGAGGTCCAGCAGGGAGAAGAGAGCCGCTCGGTGTGTGAACGGTGACTGCAGCTCAGAGAACAGCGAGTCCGAGGAGGCCAACTCCGATTACGTGAGTGTGTTTTGCAACACCGGGCACACACTTACAAGCTTTTACAAGCAGCCCTTTGGCAGTGTGGCTTACATCACTGGGCACAAAACCAACTCTAACCTGCTATGAGCCAGTGTACAAGTATATCACTTCCTCTGGACTATATTTCAGTGCTAAGCATGAAGTCAGCACTTCAGAATTAGGCAGTCAACACTTCATGCCTTGGTTTATTGGGTTTTAACATGAATATACACATGTGCCTTGAAAGAAAATGAGCAGGATTTTATACATTTTGATCGCTGCTGATATTTTTTATGTAATGTAAAAAGTGAAAATGTTTTATGTCCGTTTAAATGTCTGTTTTAGGAGCAAGAGAACTCAAAGATTCTCTTTCCAGGTGGATCACAAGTAGGGGTGCTCAAGGTAAGACACTGCATGCCTGAAGAAAAGTGCACAAATGCAGTAAGGTGTAACACAAATGTGACCATCTTCTCTGAATTCATCTGAATTTTTGCATGCGCTGGTCCTAGAGTGTGGTCTACATTATGGCATACTGTGTTGTAAGTGTTAACACTTTCACTCAGGACCTGAGAAGACTTGGTACTTTATCTGAGAGACGCAGAAGACTATTTGTTCCCTTTCTTCCTGCTCACCTCTCGGCTGTGATTACGTGAAAAGTAGCCTGTAACTAAATCTGACCTCAGGGAAATCCCTTGCTGCTCTGCCTCGCTTTCGCCATCTCTCGCTGTCATTCTCTTCTCTCTCACACCACATACCCAGTAAGCTGCCTTTAGCATGGATGTGCTAACTAAAGCAATAAATGAATCATTTAGGCATTTGCATGCAATCTTTCTCCTGCTTAATCTCAATATGTGAAAGTCATAATTTCCAAACAGCAACAACAATAAATCTGCTGCCCTGCTGAAAAAATGCAGTTTAGTCTTAGTCTACAAGGTTGGCCAGCTCAGCTTACCAGGTCTTATGGGATCTGGAAACTTGGAAACAAGTTAGACTTAATTGACACTGGCCTTTTGTTGATACGATTGGACACGCTTATTCAAATGGTGCGTTCAAATGTAACCTGTGAATTTGTGCTTTCAGTATCAGAAGGCGTACCCAAGATACACTGAAGTTGTTAAAGCAGAAGCGCTGACAACTAACACAAATAAAATTCACCCTCCAGAATTCGCTTCATGCCCATTTTATCTAAGTGAAGTTCATGAGCCTTAGTCTTGTGAGACATTAGAAACTGGCAAGGACTGTTTTCTTTTGTTGGTTTAAAAAAAAAAAAAAAAAGGAGGAGCTGCTAATTATTACGCAGAAGTTATCGGGAGATTGCAAGTTTGAATCCTGACAATATGACAAGGGAGTAATATGGCCGTGCTCTCTGATTGGAAGGGATAGTGTTACTCTCTCCCCTGTCACTCAGCACAACATTAAACAATCATGTCTTTGAACTCATGTATGCGAAAGAGTACAGTTAGCGCTTTCCTCTGAGTGTGGACAGCTGCCTTGTGAAGTAGCAAGGGAAGAAAAAAGGGGACATAGGAAGGGGAGAGCTAGCTAGTAGGTAAGAATCGGCAGGTGACTAAAATTAGGAGAAAATGAAGTATTAACAAAATAATACAGCTTACACTAGACATTTACCTCAATGTTTTCTTACTGTTGCTTGCCACACAACTGGGAAAAAATAGCCATCTTGTCCACAGATATACACTGCCAGCAGGGATTTTCTTGTTAACAATGTTGGCAGCTATGGTTAGAGTCAAGACAACAGAAGCTGTTGCTAGGCAACAGCATGAGCTAATTAATTGAGGCTAAGGATTTGGCTAGCTAGCACAAAGCCATTTAAGATTTCATTACAGACCAAGTAAAAGCACAGTGACAGTGGAAACAAAAAAAAGCTGTCAGGAATATCAACATTTCTCTCAGTTTTGTTGGTAAATTACTTACAATGGGCTTTCTATGGCTGAAATGAGACTGTAATTACACTTAGCATCAACTGCTAAACAAAGTTTCAACAGGTTGCTCATTATTAATACTGAGCAGCTCGATTAGGAAATGTAAACATTTATTTCGTGATTTTAAGTGATGAAGATTCAAGACAGAGTGGAATTTTCTCCTAAACACAATAAACACTAACTCTATTTGTATGTAGCATAAAGCTGTTAGCTAAAATTAGTGTGTTTGTATCTATAGTGGCAGCCTAGACAGCTACAGTTACATATGGGCTCATTTACTTCCTGTCTATCAGGTAATATTCAGTTAAACTAAAAATAGGGAAAGTGATAAAAACACCACTGAGTGTTTACCTCAGCCCCGCTACATTTCAGTGAAACGTCACCTCATAACACATTTTAGCACCTTAGCTCTCCATCATACTTAGTTCAAATTCAATTCAGTTGTGCCTTTTTGGCACAAATGGCTTAAGTTACATGATTGCATAATGTAATGCTGTCTCTCTCTCTCTCTCTCTCTCTCTCTCTCTCTTTCTTTCTCTCTCTTATTCTCTCTCAGACCCCTTTCGGGGGTTCGAGGCAGGAAGGTTCAGGTATGTAGCCCTGAGGCAGAAATTGTGTGTGTAAAAGTTGAAAGCGAGCCTGAGGCGAACCTGACCAGGAAAGCTCTGCGTTGCTGGATGTAAGGAGCAGCATTCAACATGCAATACCAACACACACCCCAATGGATCACACAGCGGGTTGAGAATATGTTATTATATGTCAAAAAAGCATAGCAAACCTAAAGTCTTTTATATCTATACATATATATAAAACTAACATCATGTTGGTTACTGACTTTGAACCTAATATGCCTAATTTTACATTAGATATGATTAATATTATACATATTGGTTGGCATTATAGCCAGTATATGATTTTTTTTTTTCCTCCTGAAGTACATGGATAAGATTCTCGTAATAAGAACATTAATGTAGACAAGGTGCTGCCAACCTTGGTGCTTTTTGTAAAAAAATAAATACATACATACATACATAAATATATAATGCTGCTGATTTTTCTTTTCAGTTTCATATTAACTTGTTTCTCCAGAGTAGATATATGGTGCTAAAGCTACAT
This sequence comes from Cranoglanis bouderius, assembly GCA_023630585.1. Classification (NCBI taxonomy): domain Eukaryota; kingdom Metazoa; phylum Chordata; class Actinopteri; order Siluriformes; family Cranoglanididae; genus Cranoglanis; species Cranoglanis bouderius. The sequence continues at coordinate 15,417,935 of CM042558.1, forward strand.
AAATGCAAAAACAACTGGCATTGTTCACTTTTATCAATTTATTCATACAGTCTTGTCTGGGTCTTGCACCATGGCATGAATTTTCATAAATGATCACAATACAATGTACAGTAACCAGATTTGTAACCATTTTACAAAACTAATATGGGTCCTGTATCTATTATATTTTGTTCTCTATTAATATAATCTAAGCTATTTCATTTTTCTTCTTTTTAATGAATGAAATATTAAAAGTGTTCAATAAATATAGTAAATATTTCCTCTGGTTCTGATTTTTTTTTTCAGTGCATCTGTACAATATGTTCACACAATATGTTCTTTGTAATTTTCCAAGGATACAGTGCCTTGCATAAGTATACACCCCCTTGACCTTGATCTCGCATTTGATGTATCATAAAAACTCTTATAAGCTTTTAAGCTTTTCAGCGCTGTCCTGAATTATTTTTCGCAACCTGTCATATAAATATTACCAATCGTTGCATCCACTAATGTGCAAAGCAACATTAATTAAGATCTGATTGGGAAATCATTCTTCTGAGTAGTGTATGTCAGAAGCCCAAAGTTCTCCCAGTTATTATCTTTTATCTGGTGTCTGCTGCCATCTTCTGTCTGCTACACATCTTGCACTAATATTGTCCAGTGCTTTTCAGAACGAATCCATCGACTACACGATGACCCGGTTCTGTAGCTGAGAAGTCAGCGTTTTGGGGTTTTGCATGTCTTGCAGTTTTTCCTGCAGGATGAACGCATCTGTGGTCTCGCATGGGTTGAGTGACAGAATGCTGAGCTCATTTAGAGGATCACCAGAGCAGGTTATGAGGCTATGCCAGGCTGGAGCGTGGGAGCTGACACACTTCAGCGATCTGAGGAATGAGCCGAGCAAGGAGGCAGGACAGGAGCAGCTTATGGGAAACCAGGGCCATGCAAGCGATACTGTGGAGAAAATAAAACACCTGCATTTTTTTGTACACTGCTCTTTATGTCCATGGTTCTGAACATGGGGCCCGGGGTCCCTCGGCAGTCCATGAAGCATAGGCAGGGGTCCATGTTTGTTTTTTGTTTTTTTAATTTATTATTTTGTTACAGTGGTGAAAATCACAACCCACCATTATCAAAATTATTATATTTATTATTGATTTCTTATAGTTATTTACCAGCTAGGCCAATCAAGTAGTGTGCTTAGTTCAGGAATATATAAATAAAAAGTATAAAGAATAAATAATAAATAAATCTGTGCTGAGGGGGTATGTGGATTTTTTGGTTGCAGAACATTTGAGAACACCTACTCTGTCTCATAGGAAGAAAAAACATACTAAGCAAATATTGGTTTGCACATTGGTTTGCTATGGAAGAAATATTGCACAGGAGGCTGCAGTGTTTCCTCCGCAGATGCTTAACTCATCCAGTTGCCATTCTTCAAACTATTAATGTACATTCATTTAGCAAAACTGTGCGTTGCATCACCCCCGCACACACTACTGTGTTCTACTGCCATGATTTTGTGTGTGTGTGTGTGTGTGTGTGTGTGTGTGTGTGTGTGTGTGTGTGTGTGTGTGTGTGTGTGTGTGTGTGTGTGTAGGCTCCCATTTCAAATATTACGAACGGCCAGTCAAGAAAACAACTACTGTATACCATGCATACTAATGGCACGTCCACTATTATACTTTTATACAGGGCTGTTGGAGGTCTAGACGACAAATTACTTTCTGCCCCAATCATACCTCTCATGTTGCAGACCACAAGGAGGCCCCCTGCGAAAGACATTAGAACAATTACAATGAAACATCCTGTTTCTTTGGAAGCTTTGTGTATTACATTTAATGTTTAATACATCCACTATTTTTACTGAAGTACATTGCAGATACATTGCATTCTTACAAGGCCACCTAGTGGCTTGGGGGCCCTAAGTGGCTGCATATACTGTAACTGTTTTTGACTACTAGGTCTACTACTTCTAGTTGAATTAGCCTTACTAATCAATGCATATGCAATCCTATGGAATTTATTTATTAAGCATGCTTGTAATGTTATACCTAAAGACATGACATTTTAGGTTCGGAATCCATTAATAAACTAAACCTACAGTATATAGACACTTCCATCTATTACATTTAATTTAATGTGGATAAATTCAATAAAGCACTCTCAGAAATAAACCAAACTGGACCTTTTCTTGTCACTGAGGTGGTACCATCAAGCCGACATGTTTTAATATGTACAGTACCTGGATTCTACTTGGAAACCTTTCATAATAATTTATATTGCAGAACTGGACTTTAAGGATAACTTCTATAAAAGCATATTAAATGTACAAAACATCCACATTTCCAGATAAAATACACAGGTAAGAGGTAGAAAATCATGTCCTGTTGATGGTACCACCCCAGCGACAAAGAAAATTTCTTTGAACTGATTAAACGCCTCTAGATGGCAGTAAAATGTTTAACAAAACTTCTGCATAATCTCCTGGCCATCCAAGAGCATTCATTAGTCTCATTAGAATCAATAATTTCCCATCCTTAGTGAATGTCTTTGTTGGCTGGAGTTGAAAAGGGAAAAAGGACAAAGGACTAATATTTAAATCCTAAACACATCCATAATATGAATAACTCACACTTTTCCCACACATCCAGGTTTTTTAGTATTACCTAATTAGCCTTGGGAGTAACAAGGGATGTTAGTGACCTGCTCATTCTAGCAAACATTGAATGTTTCAGTATAAATCTGAGCTTCAGTCTTTTTTTTCTTTTTTCTTTTTTTTTAACTCCACAGTCTCCCGTACTATTTATGGCCAGAAAGTACTAACAGACAACATTCCTCAGAGACTTCATTCTCACTCTGGCTAAACTATGCTTGTCCAGTCATGTTAAGTGAAAATGTACAGCAGAATTTAAGCCTATATTTCCATTGATTTGTCAGTTGGCTATTAGCCCACACCTTTTAGTGATGACCTGGTGCCAGGTCCTGCTCCAACCCTGACCCCCTGCTGCAAACAAGCCTGATTCACATCATCAGGTAGGCAAATTATCACTGACTGAGGAGGGACAAAATGAAAATAGATGGAGCACCACCATATTATGTTCCAATACTGCAATACTGAATTCTGCATTGCACAGTGCTACATTTGCAGATGCTGACTCTTTTTATGTGTTTTATGTTATTAATAGTAGCTTACTTGTATCCAGGGTTGTGTGATTACGTGTGAGACTTGAACAACAATAATGTGGCCATCTTACAGTATTGATCAATGTATAGAGTGTATAGTTTTAACCTCTTGCCTGGAGAGAAATATCTCATTCATTTCTGAAGGCATTGAGTCAAGCAGATGTAATGGCTTTGTCCAGCCTACCACCTTTAGAAATTGGGGCACAACCACTCTTTAATAGATAGCAGAAGGTTTGGGCATGTTGTTTCTTTCCATTTTATGCATTAATGTACCTAACTGAGTGCTACTTTTTTGAGTTGCAACACATACATCTGCATAAATCTGTAGTTACACTATGTGGCCAAAGGTTTGTGGACACCTGACCATTACACCTATATGTGCTTGTTGAACATCCTGTTCCAGATTTAGTCCCCCTATGCTGTCATAATAACATCCACTCTTCTGGGAAGGCTTTCCACTAGATTTTGGAGCATGGCTGTGGGGATTTGCTCATTCAACCACAAGAGCATTATTGAGGTCAAGCACTGATGTTGGATGAGGAGTCCTGGGGAGCAGTTGACGTTCCAGTTCATCCCAAAGGTGTCCAGTGAGGTTGAGGTAAGGGTTCTGTGCAGGACACTTGAAATCTTCCACGCCGACCTTGGCAAACCATGTCTTCATGGAGCTTGCTTTGTGCAAAGGGACAGTGTCACGCTGGAACATGTTTGAGACTCTTAGTTCCAGTGAAGGGAACCTGTAATGCTACAGCGAACAATTACATATTATACAATTGTATACTTCCGACTTTGTGGCAACAGTTTGGGGAAGAACCACATAAGGGTGTGATGGTCAGGTGTCCACAAACATTTGGCAATATAGTGTATTTTAGCCAAATCCCTTGACTACAGAGGAACTCTAAAGCCAATAAAATAATGTCATTATATGTCTATTCACTTAGTAGCCAGGAACAGACCTCTCTTTACAACTCTCTAGATGTTTATGTGGTGCCCCTTTTAATATGCCCTTGCCACCATGTCATTCTTATTAAACAGGACTTTTAACGGTCTCCCTCACCTTTCCGTTTATGTAAATGCACCACACTAATTCAAGTTTTATAAATCCTAGCCCTAATCTCAGTTTAAAATCGAACACTAACCTAAATTATATGATGGGTGGTCATCATAACTCTTCTGTTCGGATTGTTCACACGTCTGGAATGAAAATGCCCTTGAGAGTTTCACAGAAACTGAGCACACACTGAGTTCTTAAACACAGACATTTTTGTCGTGTATTACGTCATTGCTTTTTTCTTAGCCTAAGTATTGAAACATTTTAAGAAAATGCGTGTATGATAAATCAAATGGTTTTGGCAAGCCGCTTGGGATGCAAAGGCGCACTGGATTAATTTCGTTTATTGTGGTGTTTTGTTGTTGTTGTTGTTGTTGTTGTTGTTGTTGTTGTTGTTTTTATCATTAATGCATTTGTCAAAGTTAGCTCACACTGTGGTCTGGGATATAGCCTAGTGTAGTGAACTGGGGAGGGTTTTAAACATGGATTGGAATTGAGATTGTCAATCTGATCTGGCAACCCAGAGTCCAAATGAGCCGTGCGTAATGGCAGATCACGGAACAGGATGGAGAAACGAAAAGCAACAGTTTGAGTCAGCATTCAGCCACATACACATACATGCACTGATGTTGTAGGTTAAAACGTTACACTGTGGCAGCTTGGTTGCAATAACTTTCTTCACCCACAAAGCGTTTCCATGCACATGGATGCTGCGCGTTGTAATTAGACCTGGTTTCGAGTATTAGGGCTGCTTTTGGAGGCTCGCGCGCCCTGGACACGGTTCCCCGCGATGCGTGCTCTTGCGGCGTTCGTGTCTCTGCTCGCGCTGTGCGTGATCGCGGCGCGCGGATGCCAGCTTCCCCATGACTGGAGACCGCAAACGGAAGCGTGCCGCGCGGAGCTGGCCGAGATCATCGTTTTCGCCAAGGTGCTCGCTGTTCACGAGGACGCGCACGGAGGCGCGTATAACTACCTGCCGTGGCAGCACGAAACCGGACTCTTCTTCTCAGCTGAGATCGAGCTGCTATGCGACCAGGCGTGGGGCAGCATGCTGGAGGTGCCCGCCGGCTCGCACTTCAACGTCACCGGACTCGGCTACTTTCCATGCTACTCATACAGCGTGGTGGAGAATAACAACTACTACTTCTTCTTGAGGTAAAGAAAATGGCTCCTCGATGTCAGGGTGCCATAAAGGGGGTCTAGACCAGGGACCAAGGGTACTCCAGATACTCCAGAAATATGTCCAGTACCATTGCCCTTGTGCGCATGTGTTCACATTCATAATCCAACTTTTCATGTATAGTTTACAGGTTTTGCTTGGAATCACATCAAAAGCTTAATGCTCCACAAACAGATTTTACAATTGCTCAAACAAGTGTGGTGTTCTAGGGGGAGTTGTTTTTCTTTACGTAATGAAAAGGGTCACTCATGAAAGAATGGCATAAAGAGGAGTAGATGGGAGACCAAGGGCACTCCAGATGCCTGTGATATTGGTCTTGTGCATGTGTCTTTAGATAGACACCACAAGTGTCAAACTATAGTCTTTTGTGGGCCAAACATATTTAATCTAGACATATTTGTGGAGGCCTTAATAATGAACAGATGAGTTGAGTCAGGTGTGTTAAAGTAATACTCCAGCATTTCTCAACTTAATCTCTGTCGCATCTACAATGTATGTTCATTTACCATAGACAAGAATTTTAAAAGGTTTCCCTGTGAAATGAACATAAATCTGGAAACATACTTATAATAGAAGTCTAGGGGCAGCTGTTCGAATGTCAGTAAACTTTCATGCACTAAATCTGTAGAATTCATCTTTTTAAAAGATAGGACTACATTTCCAGAGGGAGAAATTTATGGTCATGGGTAACCACTGTAGTAAAAGTGTAGCAAACTGAAATTGATAATGTGTTGGAAAGTCAGATAAAATCACAGCGTTGGTAAGACATTCCCTCATGTCTGCTTCATCATAAATCCTTTATTGTTGGATTAAAACAGTTTTGAATATGCAGTACATGGTTACATATTTTAGGTTTATTGATGAAATGTGAACAACATCGCACATAGTATTTCTTTAGTGTAAGATTGAATCCAAACTTCTGCAGTGCTGATGATCTCCAGGACTGGAATCAATTTTTTTCCACTTGAAGCACTCAACCCATATGGTCTGGAAAAGTTCCATAATGATCTTTCACTACAATTGACTGTACTGTAATGCAGGGGCTCGCAAATGTAGTAACTGGACCCCACTTCCCTGCACAGTTTCAGGTTTTCTCTGCTTCCAAGCACACCTGACCCAAGTCATGAGCTAATCAAGTTGGATCAGGTGTGTTAGTGAAAACTTGAAACTCTGCAGTACAGAGAGCCTCTATGATTGAAGTTAAGAACCCATGCCCCATTGTTGGAGTACAGCATATATCAGCGTTCATTAGTTGTGTCTGGCCAGCATGAGGTTTGGTTTGTTTAGAGAGACTGCGATCCAACAGGCTGAGAAGTGACAGGAGGTCAAGCAACTAAACTAAAGCAGCTGTGTGGGAGTATGACCAGCCCGCCTGATGTTGGAAGGGAGTCAAGAGAGAGAAGAAGAAGAAGGTGTTGTTCTTTTGTGTGGGGTTCCATCATGATACTTACAGTATATGTTTGTGCAATGCTTTGACTAATGAACACTGACCATTGATTGAAATACCTTTCTAGAAATGTTCCTCAAGGGTTATTTGAATAATCAATGGTTCTACCCTTTTCAAATGGTTCTAACATTTCCTAAATGGAAATGTAGAGAGAGAGTGTGGAAAAGATATTTGTCTTTATATTTTGTGCTCCTTATATGGGTTCTTTTCATGGGCATTATCAGTTTTGTGCAATGCCTTGAATGATACACGTTACCCAGTAGATATGCCTACATGGAAAAAAAAGTTCCTGAAGGGTTATTTGGATGGTTGATGGTACAACCATTCTTGAAGTGCTCCCCTATGGGTTCATAAATGAAAATGTGACCAAGAGCTATATCCACCTATAAAAGATGGATCCTCAAGGATTCTTTGGATGGTTAATGGTTCTGCCTTTCTCAAAGGGTTCTACTTGGGCCATTTCCTTGATAGAAACTTGGAAACAGAGGGTGGAAAGGATACCTGAGCGTTATAAAGTATGTTTTGTGCTCCTCGTATGCATTCTTATCATGGAAATGATCAGTTTGTGCAACGCTCTGCCCGATGTCCATTGACTAGTAACTGCATACTATCCACCTATAAATAAGGGTTCCTCCAGTGTTATGTGGATGGCTATTGGTTTTACACTTCACAAATGGTTCTACCTGGACTATTTTCTAAATGCAAACAGAAAGAAGCATAGTGAAAGGGATACTTGAGTGTCTTTATGTATGTTTTGTGCTCCTAAACATGGGAATTATCAGTTTGTGCAATGCTTTGACTCCATATATATCGAGAAAGAAAAAAAGAGTTCCTCAAGGGTTCTTTGGCTGGTTAGTGGTTCTAACCTTCAAAAGATTCCACTTGGACCTTTTATGAAAGAGGAACTCTCTGTTGTAAAGTTCTACCCACAGGAGAACAAGCCAAAGAACCTTTGGGTGTTATACCTTGTAGAGTGTATTAATTGAATTAAGAGAGCAAACATCTACAGACACCTCTAGAAGAGACAGAAAGAAACCAAGTATATGTAAGTTATTCCTTTAGGTATTTAATCATAGCTATAGTGATTTAGTTCTCACAGGCTTGTTGGAATGTTTGTGTATCTTAACAACCAGACTGTTTTAGTTGTGTTCAGCATCGTAGACCCACTCAAAAGCCCAATAATTCAAAGTGAGTGATACTTCTCTCCCACATGTAACACTGCCTAGTGTCTCTCAAACTTCTCCATGTCTCTCATCATTGTTTTTTATGGCAGTCACATACTGAAATTACTGAAGCTAATCAACCATTTGATTTGACTGTAAAATGCCAAACACAGCTGTGCTCGATGTACATGAAAAACAGCTGTATGGGAACCATCCAATATTTTCACATTAAAAAAGTATATTATGAAAATCTCACTTGGCTGTGTGACTTCAGCTTCATGCAAGCCAAGTATTCAAGTCATTAAGTAAATGCTGAGGCATTCTCCAAATGTGCTGTACTGTTTGGTATTTCATCCCTGAAATTAAACTATGTAACTGTAGAATATTCATAGAGTTTAAATCAGGGCACTATGTCAGCAAGGCATGAAGGTTCTGTATAAATTTTCATATGAGTGCAATGGGTGACACTGTGGAAAGGGGGGTGATTATTTTCTCAGTTGGTCTGAAATTACAGAAATGCAACAAAAACAATCCAGAGTAGATACACTAATAGCAGCTCTGATTTCTTCTTCTTTGATTACCCGTCGTTGAATCTACAAGAAGCACTAGGCCATGAAAGCATGACATTAAACGTGGCCTCCCACTTGATTTTGACAACTGCTGTGTTTTTTGCTCTGTATACATAGAACCAGTAATTCTGGGTTGAAGCAAAGTTTCTAGCCTGAATATAACAGCTGTATCAATTTAAAAGAACTTCCCCTGGATGTCATGAAGATAAGGGACACATTAATACAGATCCTTTCACTATCATAAAGAGCGCAGTAAAAAGAAAACATCTGTGGCATTCCGGTTAATTTAATAACAGAGTACAAGCAGCTCCTGACAGCCTAAAGGCTTCACAAAACAAGGACTTGAATCTAGAAGAAGCACAAATATAATCTGATGTCATATTTTCCATCGTAATGTTTCTGGTGCCTTGAATTAAGCTGAGCAAGCACTGCAGGATTTGAGTGTAGTGTTTATCTCAATCATTATCACAAGGCTGTCTTGAAGTTTCAGTGTTACCTGGATATCTTACACCATTGAAACACTAATTTTTTTTAAGAGAACTTTTTCCCCCTAAAAATGTTCTACTGAATCAGATAACTACACCAACATGATGAGGCAGAGTATAATAAGTTACATTAACTTCTCTTAATTCCACATTGAACCGAACCATAGTGGAACATAAGACTGCTAGTATGGACGCCAAGATCTATGCAGAGCGAGAGGGTGAAAGGTCCAAGGGTGTTTGGGAAGGCACCAATTATTTTTAACAGTCATGCAGTGTATATTTGGCTTTAGAGTCTAAGTCAAGTTTAAAATTGGCAGGAATCAATTGAAATGTTTGGAAACAGTGGTATGATGAGTAAGAATCAAAGTCCCATGTTATAGTCAATTGCTTGTCTTTCCTGGTGAAGAGTCTTCATGACCAAAATTGTCTATGCACTAAGCTTTCATACCCACATCATAATGTTTGTGCCACTCGACCACCACCCAAGCTACATCAAATCATTGCCTTTAAAGAAACAGGCTTGTACAGACAGGTTAAGATCCACTGCATTTTCAACACCTTGCAGATAACAAACACTGCATTGCTTTATTCCATCAAAGGAATTCCAGGCCACATCACCTCCGGCAAACCCATAGCAAAGTCCCTAGCCAAGTAAAACTTTGGGGGCCGATCTGGTGAGAGGACTGACATGACGACTGCTTTACTCATTATTTCTGACAGAGTGATGCATGAACCACTTTCTCTCAGCCAAACTAGCCTTGGAGCCAGTTTCTTTGGTTGTTCTTCAAGGAATTCCTCCTTTCTTTATGGTGAGCTTGGTCACACAGCTGAATCCCAGGTTAGCACTTGAGTTCCAGCCCAAGATCAACAGAGATTTAAGTCCAAGGAATGCATATTTTATTGTGACCTCTTAATCATCCATGTTCTGATATCATAAGGAGACCACTCTTGATCTTTCATGTTATTGATTCCCCCCTTGAATCTGAAAGGGTCATGTACAGCTGTGGCCAAAAGTTTTGAGAATGACACAAATATTAATTTTTAAAAAGTCTGCTGCCTCAATTTTTATGATGGCAATTTGCATATACTCCAGAATGTTATGAAGAGTGATCAGATGAATTGCAATTAATTTCAAAGTCCCTCTTTGCCATGAAAATGAACTTAATCCCAAAAAAACATGTCCACTGCATTTCAGCCCTTCCACAAAAGGACCAGCTGACATCATGCCAGTGATTCTCTCGTTAACACAGGTGAGAGTGTTAATGAGGACAAGGCTGGAGATCACTCTGTCATGCTGATTGAGTTAGAATAATAGACTGGAAGCTTTAAAAGAAGGGTGGTGCTTGAAATTATTGTTCTTCCTCTGTTAACTATGGTTACCTGCAAGGAAACACGTGCAGCCATCATTGCTTTGCACAAAAAGGGATTCACAGGCAAGGATATTGCTGCTAGTAAGATTGCATCAAAAATCTAAATTTTAGATTGCATCTAAATCAACCATTTATCGGATCATCAAGACCTTCAAGGAGAGAGGTTCAACTGTTGTGAAGAAGGCTTCAGGGCGCCCAAGAAAGTCCAGCAAGCGCCAGGACCGTCTCCTAAAGTTGATTCAGCTGCGGGATCGGGTCACCACCAGTGCAGAGCTTGCTCAGGAATGGCAGCAGGCAGGTGTGAGTGCATCTGCAAGCACAGTAAGGTGAAGACTTTTGGAGGATGGCCTGGTGTCAAGAAGGGCAGCAAAGAAGCCACTTCTCTCCAGGAAAAACATCAGGGACAGACAGCTATTCTGCAAAAAGTACAGGGATTGGACTGCTGAGGGCTGGGGTAATGTCATTTTCTCTGATGAATCCCCTTTCCGATTGTTTGGGCCACCTGGAATAAAGCTTGTCCGGAGAAGAAAAGGTGAGCGCTACCATCAGTCCTGTGTCATGCCAACAGTAAAGCATCCTGAGACCACTCATGTGTGGGGTTGCTTCTCAGCCAAGGGAGTGGGCTCACTCACAATTTTGCCTAAGAACACAGCCATGAATAAAGAATGGTACAAAAACATCCTCAGAGAGCAACTTCTCCCAACCATCCAAGAACAGTTTGGTGACGAACAATGCCTTTTCCAGCATGATGGGGCGCCTATCACTCAAAAGTGATAACGAAGTGGCTCGGGGAACAAAACATCGACATTTTGGGTCCATGGCCAGGAAACTCCCCAGAACTTAATCCCACTGAGAATTTGTGGTCAATCCTCAAGAGGCGGGTGGACAAACAAAAAACCCACAAACTCTGACAAACTCCAAGCATTGATTATGCAAGAATGGGCTGCCATCGGTCAGGATGTGGCCCAGAAGTTGATTGACAGCATGCCAGGGCGAATTGCAGCGGTCTTGAAAAAGGAAGGGTCAACACTGCAAATATTGACTCTTTGCACAAACTTCATGTAATTTTCAATAAAAGCCATTGACACTAATGAAATGCTTGTGATTATACTTCAGTAACAGTTAGTAACATCTGACAAAAAGATCTAAAAACACTGAAGCAGTAGACTTTGTGAAAATTAATATTTGTGTCATTCTCAAAACTTTTGGCCATGGCTGTAGTGTAAACAATCAGACAGTCCAAAGGGATGCTTTTCTTAATGAGATGGAGGAGAAGACTTCAGGGCTTCTCAGAGTTAATCCTTATCTACATACCATTCTTGTACACAGCACCCTTTCCAAGGAGTTTTAAAGGAAGGGGGTGAACCCGTTGAATAAAAGAATGCATTGTTTTCAACATTTCACCCCATTAAGGCCATGTCGGCGCTGAATCAGCAAACCAGTGTCGAAAGATTTCCATCTCTCCCTCTCTCTCTCTCTCTCTCATGGGTTCTTCATTTCCTGAAACACTCCAAACTTCAGTCGGCAAAGCCTGCCACCAATCAATCGCCAGTCTTGGCGCTCCAGATGGGACCCAAGAGATAGAAAGGGGGGAAAGTATACCTCCAGAATGAGACATATGTATGTTCAGGACAGCTAAACATTCAACTCTGCTTCAGGCTGGACAAGGACTCCACAGTGACTGGGGGATAAAAGGTGTCCCAGAAGTTTAAATTGTGGGCAGATTGTGATTTTTGGGTGTCCTTGTCTTGGCATGGTCATGGTGGTAACTCAACTAAGTTTATTCACAGAACAAATGTATTAATTATTAAAACATTAATTTAATACATAGGCTATTAAGACTCATATGTTATTTCCCTTAACCAATGTAATGTCTATGTCTAAAATAGCTGTAATATTTATATAACTACAGTGCCCTCCACTAATATTGGCACCCTTGGTAAATATGAACAAAGAAGACTATGAAAAATTGTCTTTAGTTAACAAAATTCACAAAAATACTCTGCTCTCATGGATATCAAACAATTGCAAACACAGCACAGGTTTATTTAAATATATATATATATATATATATATATATATATATATATATATATATATATATATATATATATATATATATATATATATATATATATATATATATATATATATATATATATATATATATATATATATATATATATATATATATATATCTGTTAAATATAGGTGTGCAACAATTATTGGCACCCCTATGAATTCATATGAGAAAAATATATTTGAAGTATATTCCCATTGATATTTTACTTTTTTTTAGTACACATGGGTGACTAGGAACAGGAAATTGTTCAACCATGATTTCCTCTTTCAGAGGGGTATACATAGGTAACACATAGGTCAAATTCCCTTCGTCATTCATAACAATGGGTTAGACCAAGGAATATAGCTGTGATGTGCAGCAAAAGGATGTTGAGCTTCACAAAATGGTAAATGGCTATAAGAAAACTGCACAAGTTATTTAAGAAGTTAAGAAGTTCCAGTCAACTGGAAATGTTATGAATCAACCTGGAATTGGACGCATGTCTATATTGTTTCAACGCACTGTGAAGAGGATGGTTCGAGAGGCCAGAACATCTCCAAGGATCACAGCTGGAGAATTGCAGAAGTTAGTTGCGTCTTGGGGTCAGAAAGTCTCCAAAACTACAATCCGAAGTCACCTACATCACCACAAGTTGTTTGGAAGGGGTTTCAAGAAAAAAAGCCTCTACTCTCATCTAAAAACAAACTCAAGCGTCTTCTGTTTGCCAGACACTACTGGAACTTCAAATGGGATCGGGTTCTATGGTCAGATGAAACCAAAATAGAGCTTTTTGGCAATAAACACCAGAGGTGGTTTTGGCACACACAGAGAAGTAGCCATATGGAAAAGTACCTCATGCCCACGGTTAAATATGGTGGTGTCTCTTTAATGTTTTGGGGCTGTTTTTCTGCCAGAGGACCTGGACATTTTGTTAGGATACATGACATCATGGACTATCAAATCTCAACAGATATCAAATGAAAACCTGACTGCCTCTGTCAGAAAGCTTCAAATGGGCCGTGGTTGGATCTTCCAGCAGGACAATGATCCAAAACATACATCAAAATCAACACAAAAATGGTTTACTGTCCACAAAATCAAGGTCCTGCCATGGCCATCCCAGTCCCCTGACTTGAAACCCATAGAAAACCTGTGGGGTGAACTGAAGAGGAGAGTCCACCAGCGTGGGCCTCGAAATTTGAAGGATCTGGAGAGATTCTGTATGGAGGAATGGTCTCAGATCCCTTGCCATGTATTCTCCAACCTCATCAGGCATTATAGGAGAAGACTCAGAGTTGTTATCTTGGCAAAGGGAGGTTTCCAATTGTTTGATATCCATGAGAGCAGAGTATTTTTGTGAATTTTTCTTTAACAAAAGATCAAAAAGTTAAACAATAAAGACAATTTTTCACAGCCTTCTTTGCTCATATTTACCAAGGGTGCCAATATTAGTGGAGGGCACTGTAGATATAAATCCACTTGAATTATGTCATATGCTGTGGATGGAAGTACAGAGTCAAAACATTGTATAATCTATAATCACTGTATAATTTAATAGTTACATAGACTATGTTAAGAGCATGGCATTCGAAATGCACAGGCTAAAAAAAAAAAATTTCAGTGAGTGTGTGTGTGTGTATGAACTAAAATGCCAAACCCTGTCCTAAGCTTCCAACTGGATTGAGTTTGACAGGACAAATCTCACAAGTCAAACCATCAAAAAATTGAGAGGCCAGAGAGGCACAGCGTGGAAATGTTAATCGAATCAGCATGGATGCTCAGCTAAACAACATTTACCCTGGCAGGACCTTCCAAGAAAGGGTGCAGAGGTTTTTTTTTTGTAACAGGGTAAAAGGTCATTGGGAGTGATGATTGAGAGTTTTAAGGGAATTTGAGGCCATGACATGTTAACATCTGGTGAAATCTCTATGAAAGCTGTAAAGACCCACATTAGGAAGAGTTCTTTACCAGCGCATACCTGAAAAGACAGTTTTCAAACTAGCATTCATGGAATTAGGTTTGTGAAACTCTAATAGCTTTTGGCAAGGAAAAAGAAGGATGGAAGCAAACAATATTATTTGTCACGCAGCACATTTTGTCATCATCCTTTGCAGCATATGTAATACAGATGGTGAATACACCAAGCTGCAGACCAAAAATCCAGTCCAGTGGCATCTTATCCAAACACTAAATACATCCAAACCCATTTAGCAACCCAGCTTTCTCTTCTAATAGGCATATGCCTACTGAATACTTAATATTCACAAAGACACACTGAACATCACAAATTGAAGAAGTTCTTTAATCAGCGTTAAGAAGTCTTTCTCTTTCATCGTCCTTTATCTCTCTTATTTCTCTTCGCATGGATGTATTTGTACTTGAGCTTTACAACTGTTGTCTGTCATGATAATTTGGCTCACAATGTCCTATAACTTTTTTTAAAAGTGAATCACATATGAGAATTCTTACAGCCTCTTCCACGTGTCTTTATTCAGAGTAAATCAATGGCACATGCTCTTACCCATATTTGCGTGTCAAGAGTGGGAACAAGTTTTAAACCTGGGCATCATCTTGACTTTTTATACATCATAGCCATGTTTTATGAAGCTTATCAGTTCATTTTAGATGGAAGAAAAGTTGTAATATTGATTCAGTGCTTGCAAGGTTTATATTAATGTGCTTGTTATAATAGGGATAGCAAGATGGACACCCCACATAGGAGTGGTAAAATCAACAATTTGGTAATTCTTAGAAAGAAGGAATGCACTGGTGAGCTCAGCAACACCCAAAGGCCTAGAAGACCATGGAAGACAACTAAAGTGGCTGATAGCAGAATTCTTTCCTTGGTGAAGAAAAACCCCTTCACAACATCTAGTCAAGTCAAAAACACTCTCGAGGAGGTAATGATACTGACGTATCATTGTCAGAGTCTACAATCAAGAGACGCCTTCATGAATGTAAATACAGAGGATGTACATCAAGCTGCAATCCACTGGTAACACTCGAACAGAAAGGCCAGATTAGACTTTGCAAGAAAACCTAAAAAAAAATTTTTTTTAAAAAGCCTGTCCTGTTCTGCAACAAGATTCTTTGGACAGATGAATCTAAGAGTAACATGTAACAGAATGATAGGAAGAGAAAAGTATATACGTAGAAGGAAAGTAAGGGCTCATGATCCAAAGCATACCATATCATCTGTGAAACATGATGGAGGAAGTGTTATGGCATGGGCATGTATAGCTGGCAGTGGAATTGGGTCACTGGTGTTTATCGATGATGTGATGATCACAGAAGCTGATAGAAGAAGCAGCAAGTGTATAGAGCTATACTTTCTGCTCAGATTCAGTCAAATGCAAAACTGATAGGATGACACTTCACAGCACAGATGGACATTGACCCAAAACGTACCGTGAAAGCAACCCAAGAGCTTCTTAAGGCAAAGAAATGAAATGTTCTTAAAGGGAGAGTCAGTCACCAGACCTCAACCTAATTGAGCATGCTTTTTACTTACTGAAGACAAAACTGAAGGCAGAAAGACCCACAAACAAGCAGCAACTGAAGGCGGCTGTAGTAAAGACCTAGTAAAGCATCTCAAGGAAGGAAACTCAGCATTTGGTGATGTCCATGGGTTCTAAACTTCAAGCAGTCATTGATTGCAAAGTATTTGCATCCAAGTATTAAAAATAATCCTAATATTTGGAGGGACTCTGTAATAAATGGCTGTAGTTCATAAATGGTTAATGCAATATTTTTGTTAAACCATTTGAATTAAAGCTTTAAAGTCTACACTTCAATCACATCTTGATTGCTTCATTTCAAATCCACTGTGGTGGTGTGGTGTACAGAGGCAAAATTACAAAAAAATTGTGTCCCAAATTGTGTCACTGTCCAAATACTTATGGACCTGACTGTATATATACTGTAGCATTTTTGGAAGGAGTCTCCAGTGTCAGCACTTTGTAACAGTCAGAGGTGTTGTTTTTAAAGATTTTAAGTTTTCCACCATGGGAGAGTCTTCCGGATTGAAGGAGTTTACACTTTCTGGTTTCGTTAACATGTTAATGTTTTTTTTTTGTTGTTGTTGTTTGTTTGATTAACTTTAAGAGAGTGAAAAAAACTTTGAGAGAAGCCGTTGAAAGAACAAAGGTTTATATGTGTTTATATGTTATTAAATAATAATTAATGGCAAATAGCTGTGGTATAAGAGGAAACATAATAAATAAATAATGACCACCTCATTCATTATTTTCCTATAATAGTATGCCCTCAAGTGTTTTATTCCTTAAATAATTAGCAAATTTATTAATCTAGGATTGAGCGACTCAGAAGCGTGCAAGACTCAAGTTCAGTTGGCTGAAGACCAAACTCTGTATATAAATATGGATTCATTTGGGATTCAGTCTGAGCTTTTGCCAACCGAACTATGGATTACTGACTTTAAAAACATTAAGCTATAACCCTAGAGCTTTTGATGCTCCTCAAGAGCTCAAACAGGATCTGGATACATAAGCTGCAGGCTTTGAGGCTGCAAAACTAACATTTCTAGCAAATACACACATATAGTCACTTAGTCACACGTGCGTGAGGTGGACTGGAAATTTACCTTTTGGACTCCATTGTATTTTACAGCTGATATATGAATAGACCATGCATGGCTGCTCATACCACAGAATAAAGAGTTATTCTGAAAATATTTTGACAATATGTCGAACAGAAACACAGATGATACCGATACCGAACATGATAATTAGATCTCACGGTATGCTTACTTTTTCTCAGATGGGGTAAGATGTCATCTGCCTGACAAAGTAAGACAGTACAGATTTAAGTGTAGCAAAAAAAAAACGTCATACATTTTTCTACAAGTAAGCACATTTTATCATATTTGTACAGAGCTCCATTAATTCCTCATTCTCTATCATAACTTACACTAATATGTTTGTGGTTCTTCAATATTAGCAAATGACCTGAATAGGAAAACCATATGTTTATCTTTTTTTTAGTGCATTTCTTAAAGATTACACTGTCATCCTTGTCATCAGACAGAGCACACACACACACATACACACACAGAGACACACAAATGCAGGGCGATTTTTCCTGTCTGCTCATGGCCACCTGCCAAAACTCACAGGAAGAATAAAAAGAGTCAGACCTTAATCGAGGGGAAAATAAAAAGAGCTTCTCATTTTTTCTATCTTGTGCCAATGTAACCATGGTTTTGGAATTAATATTTATCCAGCCACTTTAAGAGCTTTGATAACAGACTTTCCTCATTTCCCTGATGCTGAGAAAGTCTACTTGGGTGTGCGTTCGAAATGTTTCTCTAAAAAGGACAACTTGGGACACATTTACACACAAAATTTACACACAGCTAGCTCAATGGTCATCCGAAAAAGAAAGACACTCCCTCATGGAGTGTCTCTGAACGAGAGATGCTATAATCTGATTGGCTTTGACATGTTATGACATCACATTAATAATGCCTTGGATCTTTTTCTTCTTCATAAAGTGTGCCACGCTCTGGCAGATACCAATAAAAAAAATTTTTTAAAAACATCTTTAATAGACATCCATGAATTACCTTGTGAGCTACATTATGAGAGAGTCACAAAATCAGTTGCTGTGGAGACAGAACAAACAACACACCCCATGTTTACCTCATAGGTATTATTAGTTGATTTCCACCAGTGTGATGTGACACCCATGTCTAAGCTATTGTTTTTTTTTCCCCCACCCACTTAAAGGATGGATGAAAACTATAACATCATCCCTCATGGAGTGAATTTCCAGGACCCCATTTTCATTGACACACCAGAAAACCACCGCATGTTTGCCAGCCTCTTCCAGTTCTCCAACTGTACAGCCGGGACGCAGGTCCACACGTATACCCCCGAGTGGGAGGCACAGGAGGACAGCCGGGTAAGCCCTTGTCAAACAATCAACCCCGCAGTTATGAGTATGAAAAGCACTGGAGCACAAAAGCTATAATAAAACTCACATGCACATTTACCTTAAACATGCTACCTCTGTAATCTAGTCTCTCTAATTAGTTAAGATGATCTCATGTCATTCATGAAAACTGAGTCCATATAATTCAAAGCCATAACTGCCTACTACTACCTCATCCCAGGTTCAAAATACTCTTAGAAATGCTCTTACAAAGTCTAAAACCTTGCCAGCTAAGTGTGATTTCCTCACGATTTGATTATGTTTTTGGGTAAGTACACGCCACATTGAAATGGAAATACTGTAAGCCTAATTAATTCAATTTGTAATCAGATACCGGAATCCTGAGCAGATTCCTACACTGTCACATCATCATCAAAACAGAGAAGAGCACTTACACACTCTGTACAGACAACAGTGGACAGTTTAAAAAAAATTAAATGACCTAAGAAAAAGACTTTAATAACAGAAGAGAACTGATTAAATTAATGAACAGTTACTTCCCCATCGTTGCTAGCATGATCAGAGATCGGTGGAGTGAAGAGACGACAAAGAGGCGCATGTTTAAATGCCGCAATAACGTTTACCTCAAGTGATGGGACAGACCCCGATGTGGATGAACCTAAGTGATTCATTTCACATTGTAAACTTACAATTTAGCAGTAAATTCATTTTTCCGTGGGTTTTAAATGTAAAGGTAAGCAGGACTTCTTTCAGTGGAGTAGAAATGAAAAATTTGAATGCAATTTACTAGAATATCAGAATACCAGAATTTTACTTCTTGTTGAGAATCATGCAGAAACATATTTCAGTTCAGAAAGTTTAGTTTTCAGAACTAGCTACAGTATATAAGTAGCAAATGTCAAAATTTGACCACGTTTCTGCATTCACATTGACATGCTCTAGTTAATTTATTTCAGCATGCCTGATTAAGTAGATTAATTACAATATAGCCAATACATTTTTCCTTTTCTATGTCTCATTAAAGACATGAAAAGGCTTAATCTCTATAACACTTTGCTGATCAGATTCCAGATAAGATGTGCATTCTATGCAACATGCTAACTTCAATATCTGTGAGTGCATGCATGTGCCTGAGCTTGTGTGAGCATCCTTTCATGAACATGTTTCTATTCGAGATGAAGAATGAGAGGCTGTGGGTTGTAGATGACTAACAAAACCAGGACAGGGTGGAACTCAAGTCTCTGAATTTGTCTGATGTTCATGCCTGTGGCTTTTGCTTGCAGAGACATATCATATGGTGGTTGTATGTTGATCTTCTTACAACTCACAGTATATGTCTGGGTCATGATCTTTGGAGCTTTTGAAGTAATGGACAATCAGTCTGAGTCTGCCATTGTTAGTGTTTTATTCTCTTAGAAGTATGTGATTCTCATAAATCATTGTCACGTATATATTCAAACCTTATATTACAGGCACTTACATTATTTCGCTTACATTAGTTCATGCTGTGGCTGTACATTTTTGTGTAATTTTTCCAATGCTTCATCTCAGATCCACCAGCAGCACTTTGCTACGTCAACACTAAGCCACATGCTCTAATGTCCTACGCTGTCTTTTTTTTTTTTTTTTTTTTTTTCTTTTTAAATCATGGTGTTCCTTCCAATGACCTTGGGATTTTTTTTACTAGGGAGCTGGTTTCAATCTGGTCCTGAGCTCTTGTGAAAGTTTTCTGTCATGGCAAAGCAATGAGAGTGGATTAGGTTACGTTAATGAGTTGGTCTCGGTTTGTATCAGCGATCATATGGAAGGACGGGAACAGCAGACATCATTTGCTTTCATATGTAATTGCATTCATATTTTTGGTGAAATCAGAGCCAGGTTTTGCGGAAGGCTGTGTATGTCTCTTGTCCCTTGTTTAAACTTTAATCAAGTCAAAGTTGCTTTTAATTGATACTGATAATGACAAAAATCTGAAAATATTTGCTACCTTTTTAAAATTTCAAATGGCGTTTCCACAGTCCTTCCAGTAAAAATAAAAAATAAAAAAGGGAGGGGAAAGTACATAAGCATAGAAAAATGTCCATCGCCAGCGCAAATAGCTTCCTATTTAAAAATATTTTTTCTGAAATGTTTGCATACCTGTGAGACAGGTTGTCATGAAGGTCACTGAACAGATTGAGTGCACAGCAGCAGTGCATGGCACAGACAATTACCCAGCTGCGTTTGTACAAAAAGGCCTTGTTTCCAGTGCAGTGGACAGTGACAATATACTCTATATGAGAGACAGGTGATTAGATGCTCCTTCACTGATATACAGATGCGTTCTTATGCATCTGTGTTGTCTATTGTCTTCTATCATTTTATTATTGTACAGTGTTGTTGTGTAGTCTGGTCATACCACACATTACCCACAATGCTGTAAGCACACTCCTTCAACCACCTACATATGGTTCACATTTATCCAAGTCACATATTTATATCATAATACTCCAGATTCACATCATAGCTACACAAAACCCAGATGGTAGCAATACAGAAAGGGCCATGTAGGAAATCTCGGATTATAGGTAAGTCCACTAAATTTAAAATTCAGCTAACTCTGAAAGTTTTCAGCTAGATTTACAGTACACAGTCCCATCTGAAACTATTGGAATGGCAAGGCCAATTCATTTGTTTGTGCTATACACCAAAGACATTTGGGTTTGAGAGAAAAAAATAATGAATATGAGACGAGAGTTTAGGATTTCAGCTTTTACTTCCTGGTATCTAGATATGGTAAACAACAAAAAACATGCAAGCAAAAGTATAGGAACAGATATTTACTCTAATTTACTTAAAGACTTAACATTTAATATTTGGTTGCATATCCCTAGCTTGCAATAACTGCATCAAACCTTCAACTCATTGACATCACCAAATTGTTGGTTTCTTCTTCTGTTGGTTGGATTCTTTACATCTACATATAAATACAAGGAAATAAAAGCTGAAAATCTAAACTCTCCTCTCATATTCTTTTGATCTCAAACCCAAATGTCTTCAGTCTACAGCAAAAATAAATGCACTGACCTTGCCATTCCAATAGTTTCAGAGGGGACTGTATATTAAACAGTTGCATATAAAAGGGCAAAATTTATGCTATCTGCTGAAATCATCTACATATCACTGTTGTCATAAAACCTTGTAACAGTGATATGTACTAATCTACAAAATCTGTTCTACCACAGTGATGTTATGTATTAATTTACACATTCTGATCTACCATAATGATGTGATCTACTAGTGATCAACATATCCTGATCTACCACACTGATGTGATCTGCTAATGTGATCCGCATACCTACCACAGTATGTGAGCTACTAATGTGCATATTTTGATCTAGCACAGTGATGTGGTCCATGAATGTGATCTGCACATTCTGATCTACTACAACAATGTGATCTACACTTTCTTATATATCACAATTACTAATATGATTACATATTTTGAAGTAATACAGTGATGTGACCTACATATTCTGATCTTGCACAATGATGTGATCTACCGTTGTGCTCTACATATTCTGGTCTACCACAGTAATGTGTTCTATGTACACATTCTGGAATATTATGTTAATGTGATCTACTAATGCAATCTACATAATCTGATCTCCAGCAACAAGATCTACTGATGTAATTTACATATTTTGATCTAGCACTGTGATGAGATCAAATAATGTGATCTACCACAGTAATGTAATCTATGAATGTGATCTCTACATTCTGTTCTACTACAATGATTTGATCTGCAAATGTGATCTGCAAATACATATTCTGATCTGGCATAGTGGCATGACAATTACCTGGCCGAGTTTGGGACAGGCAATTAGATATTGTTTCAGAGATATACACGTGCACTTATGCAGCTGTTGTCTGTAGTCTTCTATACTTTTGTTATTGCATAGTGATGTTGTGTAGTCTGGCAATACCAAACATTGCCCACAATGCTGTAAGCACACTGCTTCATCCACCTACATATGGTTCATATTTATCCAAGTGACATATTTATATCATAATACTTCAGATTCACATCATAGCTACACAAAAACCCATATGGTTGCAATACAGAAAGAGTTATGTAGGAAATCTCGGATTATAGGAATGGCCACTGTGTCATATGAGACTAGGTTTTTAAGTTCAGCTTACTCTAAAAATGTTTTCACCTAGATTTGCAATATATATTAAACAGTTGCATATGAAAGGCCAACATTTATGCTAATCTGCTGCAGTTATCTACATATCACTGGTGTCATAAAACCATGCAAGATGATATTAATATTTTTAACAGCCAGTATTATTTACTAATGTGATCTACACATTCTGCTGTAGCACAGTAAATGTAAGTAATGTGATAATGTGATCTACCACAATGATGACAGTGATGTCATAATATAAACTACACCTTTGATCTACCACACTGGTTATGTACTAAAATATTCTACACCTTCTGATCTAATATATCTACTATACAGTAATGCATTCTTCTAATGTTGTCCTCACATCCTGATCTTCAATGTTAATGTGATCTACATAATCTGATCTATCACAGGGATTTGAGATCAAATAATATGATCTAACACAGTGATGTGATCTACTAATGTGATCTACACATCTACCACAGTGATGTGATCTACTAATGTGATCTGCACATTCTGATATACTACACTGACGTGATCTACAAATATGATCTATGCCTCTGGTCTAGCACAGTGATGGGAGATCAAATAATGCAATCTACAAATGTGACCTACACATTCTGAGTTATCACAGTGATTTGATCTACTAAATCAATCTATTCTGATCTACCACAGTGATGTGCTCTACTAAGGTGGCCCACAAATTCTGATCTACTGCAGTAATATTTATAGAATAATGTTTTCTACCACAGTAATGTGATCTACCAATGTGATCTACATATTCTGCTCTATCACAGTAATGCATTCTTCTAATGTTGTCCTCACATCCTGATCTTCAATGTTAATGTGATCTACATAATCTGATCTATCATAGTGATTTGAGATCAAATAATATGATCTAACACAGTGATGTGATCTACTAATGTGATCTACACATCTACCACAGTGATGTGATCTACTAATGTGATCTGCACATTCTGATCTACTACAGTGACATGATCTACAAATATGATCTATGCCTCTCATCTAGGACAGTGATGGGAGATCAAATAATGCAATCTACAAATGTGATCTACATATTTATATACCACAGTGATGTGACCTATACATTCTGAGTTATCACAGTGATGTGACCTACACATTCTGAGTTATCACAGTGATTTGATCTACTAAATCAATCTATTCTGATCTACCACAGTGATGTGATCTACTAAGGTGACCTACAAATTCTGATCTACTGCAGTAATATTTATAGAATAATGTTTTCTATACATTCTGATCTACCACAGTGATGTAATCTACCAATGTGATCTACATATTCTGCTCTACCACAGTAATGCATGCTTCTAATGTTGTCTTCACATCCTGATCTTCAATGTTCTACATTTCTAATGTGATCTACATAATCTGATCTATCACAGTTATTTGAGATCAAATAATATGATCTAACACAGTGGTGTGATCTACTAATATTATTGGCATATCCAGATCCACCACAGTGATGTGATCTACTAATGTGATCAACTTATTATTATTATTATTATTATTATTATTATTATTATTATTATTATTATTATATGTGAGATCAAATAATGTGATCTAACACAATGATGTGATCTTTGCATGTGATCTGCACATTCTGATCTACTACAGTGATGTGATCTACAAATATGATCTACATATTTATATACCACAGTGATGTGACCTACACATTCTGAGTTATCACAGTGATGTGATTTACTAGAGCAATCTATTCTGATCTACCACAGTGATATGATCTACTAAGGTGACCTAAAAGTTCTGATCTACTACAATAATATTTACATAATAATGTTTCCATACATTTTGATCTAACAATGATGTCATCTACCAATGTGATCTACATATTCTGCCCTACCACAGTAATGTATTCTACTAATGTTATCCTCACATCCTGATCTACAATGTTAATATGATCTACTAATGTTATCTACATAATCTGATCTATCACAGTGATTTGAGATCAAATAATGTGATCCAACAGTGATGTGATCTATGAATGTGATCTTCACATTCTGATCTACTACAGTGATATGAATATACAAATGTGGCCTACATATTCTTATGAGGCACAGTGACGTGATCTACTAATGTGATCTACATATTCTGATCCATCACAGTGATGTGATCTACTAATGTGATCAAATTATTATTATTATTATTATTATTATTATTATTATTATTATTATTATTATTATTATTATTATTATATGTGAGACCAAATAATGTGATCTGTGATCAATAATGTGATCTGTGAATGTGGTCTGCACATTTTGATCTACTACAGTGATGTGATCTACAAATGTGATCTATACCTTCTGATCTAGCACAGCGATGTGATAAACAAATATGATCTACATATTTATATACCACAGTGATGTGACTTACACGTTCTGAGTTATCACAGTGATGTGATCTACTAAATCAATCTATTATGACTACCACAGTGATGTGATCTACTAAGGTGACCTACAAATTCTGATCTACTGCAGTAATATTTATAGAATAATGTTTTCTATACATTCTGATCTACCACAGTGATGTAATCTACCAATGTGATCTACATATTCTGCTCTACCACAGTAATGCATTCTTCTAATGTTGTCCTCACATCCTGATCTACAATGTAAATGTGATCTACATAATCTTATCTATCACAATGATTTGAGATCAAATAATATGATCTAACACAGTGATGTGATCTACTAATGTGATCTACACATCTACCACAGTGATGTGATCTACTAATGTGATCTACATATTCTGATCTACTACAATGATTTGATCATTACATACTGTTATCTACTTGTTATGACCTACAGTGGTAATGTGATCTACTAATGTAGTCAGCATAATCTGATCTACCACAGTGATGTTATATACTAATCTGATCTGCAAATTCTAGTGTAGTAATTTGATATACTCATTCAACCAATTATGATCTAATAATAATCTGAGCTACCACAGTGATCTGTTCTACTAATGCATTCTACATACTCTGATCTGCTACAGCAATGTGATCTGCTGATCAGTTACAGTGATCTAATCTACTTTTTTAATGAATATTTAAAATTATTGTAGCCCTGTTTCAGACACTTATATGCATTTCAACTGAACAGTGTTTGGCTGCTTTTTAACAGATAGTGTTACATCTATTTTTACATAATAGCTGCATGTATTTTTATGTTAATTGAGCTGCTTGGAAACACATAAGGTAATTTAAAAAGGTCAAAGGAAGTAACACTGTATTACTGCTGAACTATCGTGATTGTATGACCATACTTACCAAAAAAGTCAGAATTTCAATCCTCTACTTCTTAAATTCACATTTTTGCACATATGCCAGTTAAAACGAAATACAGTTTTGATGCATTTAGATTAGGCTCTGAGAAGGTTGGAAAAATGTGTGTAGATGCTGTGCTATCCCTGAAGTATGGAACATTCCGTAGCCACAGACAGTTAGGCAGAGCTGCCATAGTTGTGGTCAAATTGGTTATCAAAACCAGCAGTGGCTTGCACTAACTCAAACAAAGACTGTTCATAATTAGAGACAGATACATGTAAATTAGGAAAACCTGCTTCTTCAAGATTTCCCACAATACCACAATTCCCATGCTAGTTTAGTAAAACATAGGAATACTGTCAGTAGTTATTCATTAAACCTTTTATGAACTAAAGTGCTTAAGGTGCTCTTTTCAGATGATCTTGGTGCCTATAAAGGCAAACACTGCAATACAAATTGAGACATAATTCCAGATTTAATTTCTGTTAAAGGCATGATGTAATGAAGCTGCCTGGGGATGTGGATTGCAAATAATTGAATAAAACATAAAAAAAAATATATTTTTTTAAAAGCAGTTCATTAATTGCACCCCACAGGCAAAAAAGGTATCTCATAAAATCGGTTAACCCCATAATGGAAATTCAGTTTTAGATTAATATGCCGGCATTTAGCCAGCAAAAATGAGCAGCCATAAAGTCTTATCCTGAATACTACCAACCGAACATGCACTAAATCCTGTTTGAACTGTAATGTTAAGGTTTCCAACACGGGAAAGTCTTCAGGACAGAATGATTTGCGATTTGTAGTTTCTCTGTAACACGACAATCTGCATTTTTTTTCTTATTAACTTCAATAGAGAGAAAAAAAGAGAGGTTGGTGATGAAACAACTGTTTATAGCTGTCTTAACGTAAGTGATAACAGGAACTTGTTTGT
This sequence comes from Cranoglanis bouderius, assembly GCA_023630585.1. Taxonomy (NCBI): domain Eukaryota; kingdom Metazoa; phylum Chordata; class Actinopteri; order Siluriformes; family Cranoglanididae; genus Cranoglanis; species Cranoglanis bouderius. The sequence continues at coordinate 15,444,765 of CM042558.1, forward strand.
TTTGCTGATGTTCCACAACATTACATGCAATTATACAAGGATAAAAAATATGTGTTGTTCTTTAATAAATAACATTTTGTTAGCATTGGTAAATTGCTCTGGTATAAGAGGAATAAAACACATGTGCTGTTATAGGAAATCAAGTTCAGGGTGGTACTAGTAACTCCATTTCATGCTGGGCTGTATCACACCACCTCGTCATTGATTATTTTTCTATAAAAGTACACATTGGGTTTTATTCCTTACATGGATATCAGTTGCATCATAGTCTACCATTTGTCTTTTGGTTTTAAATTGTCCAGTTTTATTTACATAATCCTATGTAGTGTTAGCTTATTAGTAGTTTAAGCTTATGTGAACATTTGCAGTTCACATTTGTTGCTTTTTTTAATTACATACTGTTTACATCTACTCTTCTTCCTGTTTCACAGCTCCTGTGCTCCACTGTGCAGAAAGCTCTCTTTGAGGAAGAGGAGAAGGTTAAAACACTTTCTCAGAAGGTTAAGGTCCTTGAGAAAGCCAACAACCATCTGAGGGACAAAGTGAAGAACCTGAAGCGTTTGCTGAGGCTGGCCAAACGGGAGACCAAGGATCAGACGGTGCTTCTCAAACAGCTTCATGAGCCTGAACCAGAGCTCTCACATCCACAACAAGATACCACTCAGGTCCAAAAACCTGTTAATCGGAAGATCCTGCCTAGGAAGCTCAAAAACTAGGGAATTTAGTTTAATTTTGCCTAAGTACTGCCAGGGAGTCAAACCAGCTACACAGCTGTAAGTCTGTGTATCCATAAAATTTCCATAGACTAGAATGAAAATGGTTGTAATATGGAAGGTAATGGACTATGTATGTATCCTTCAGCTCAGGATTAACAGAGAAAGGAAATTAGAGAATATGCATATGCATCAGGCTAGTAGTTCATGAGAAGAAATGTTAAGTATGAATGAATGAATGAATATTTACCAGCCATTAACCATTTTATCTATGTTCACATACAGTGCCCTTACCCTTGGTAAATATGAGCAAAGAAGGCTGTGCAAATTTGTCTTTATTGTTTAACCTTTTGATATTTGTTCAAAAATATATGTGTAATATAGGTCTGCAACAATTACTGGCACTCCTGTGAATACATATGAGAAAAATATATTTTAAGTATATTCCCATTGATATAAATTTTTTTTAGTACACCTGGGTGACTAGGAACAGGAAATTGTTCAACCATGACTTCCTGTTTCATAGGGGTATAAATATGAGGTAACACATAGGCCAAATTCCCTTAGTCATTCATAGCAATGGGTAAGACCAAGGAATATAGCTGTGATGTGTGGCAAAAGGTTGTTGAGCTTCACAAAATGGGAAGTGGCTATAAGAAAACAGCATAAGCACTGAAAATTCCCATTTCCACCATCAGGGCAATAATTAAGAAGTTCCAGTCAACTGGAAATGTTATGAATCAACCTGGAATTGGACGTGTCTATATTGTTTCAACGCACTGTGAAGAGGATGGTTCGAGTGACCAAAAAATCTCCAAGGATCACAGCTGGACAATTGCAGAAGTTAGCTGCGTCTTGGGGTCAGAAAGTCTCCAAAACTACAATCCGAAGTCACCTACATCACCACAAGTTGTTTGGAAGGGTTTCAAGAAAAAAGCCTCTACTCTCAACAAAAAACAAATTCAAGCATCTTCAGTTTGCCAGACACTACTGGAACTTCAAATGGGATCGGGTTCTATGGTCAGATGAAACCAAAATAAAGCTTTTTGCCAATAAACACCAGAGGTGGTTTTGGCACACACAGAGAGGTAGCCATATGGAAAAGTACCTCGTGCCCACGGTTAAATATGGTGGTGGCTCTTTAATGTTTTGGGGCTGTTTTTCTGCCGGAGGACCTGAACATTTTGTTAGGATACATGGCATCGTGGACTCTATCAAATATCAACAGATATTAAATGAAAACCTGACTGCCTCTGCCAGAATGCTTAAAATGGGCCGTCGTTGGATCTTCCAGCAGGACAATGATCCAAAACATACACCAAAATCAACACAAAAATGGTTTACTGACCACAAAATCAAGGTCCTGCCATGGCCATCCCAGTCCCCTGACTTGAAACCCATAGAAAACCTGTGGAGTGAACTGAAGAGGAGAGTCCACCGGCATGGACCTCGAAATTTGAAGGATCTGGAGAGATTCTGTATGGAGGAATGGTCTCAGATCCCTTGCCATGTATTCTCCAACCTCATCAGGCATTATAGGAGAAGACTCAGAGCTGTCATCTTGGCAAAGGGAGGTAGCACAAAGCATTGACTAAAAGGGTGCCAATAATTGTTGCACACCTAAATTTAACAATGATTTTTTATATATATATATATATATATATATATATATATATATATATATATATATATATATATATATATATATATATATATATATAAACCTGTGTTTTGATTGCAATTGTTTGATATCCATGAGAGCAGGGTATTTTTGTGAATTTTTTTAACAAAAGAGCAAAAGGTTAAACAACAAAGACAATTTTTCACAGCCTTCTTTGCTCATATTTACCAAGGGTACAAATATTAGTGGAGGGCACTGTAGCAGACACATTAACCAGGAAACTACCATAATACAATCACCATGTCAGACATATACAGATTAGATCATGGTCAGTGGTCAGCATCTAGTCACATGGTATCAGGAAACAGCTATAATATTAACCAGTAGATTATAGAATTTACATTAATTGGTTTTGATTCAAAGAGCATCCACTCCTGTTCAAATATATGACATGTATAACATTTGGAAAGTTGTGAGTCTTTCCCTTTCCCTTGAACCTCTGAAACCTCCCTAACATACCTGTATTTCAAATTTGGAAACACTTACAGCCATTTGCCAGTAGGCTGTCATCAGACTGATTATTATACCTTCTAGTCCTGCATAAAAGAATGTCAAAATTCCACAATATTTGTCCATTTAAGGTTAAAAAAGAAAACTATTTTAGTATAATCTTGAAACACAGTGCACTTGACATCTCTGGAACTTTACACTACACTCTTTCCAAAGGTCTTTCATTTATGATTTCAGTCTGTATAGTGTTTCTTGCACTTGAGTATATGAGTGAAATTGTTTCTCTTTTTTTCTTTTCTTTTTTTTAATATGCAACCAGGGTGCTGAGCACTCCATAAATAGAACCACTAATCAGCATGGCTTATATTAAGGCCACATGTTTCAGTATTTAGTTAACTGATAAGTATTTGTTATGTTAAGGTCAGCAATTGTATAAAAAAAAAAATTAAATGTAAACAATATTGTTTTTCATGTATGTTTAACATACTCATAAGTTTTTATGTATGCCATTAAAATGAAATAAACTTTCAGTTTTTCTTAATTGCCTTATGTAGAGTTAACAGCTTTTATACCACACCAGCAGGAACCTGTTTTGAAGACATTAAATGTAACTATGAATGGATCAAAAGTATGATGGGTTATTCTTTACTACATAAAACAATTATAAGACTTAGTATAAGAGGAATAAAACACTCAGGACATGGTGTTATTTGATTGGGATGGTAACAGATGTAAAGATGGTAACACACCCTGTAATTGTATATATTTTATTTTAATATGACATCATTCCTTATCATGTTTTATTCCATACGTACTACATCGTGCTAATCTGTATTGTTTTAGTGAGGTTGAGGTATTGGTGTGGTAATTATTGCTATGGTAATCATAAGTTATAGATGGATCTACATGAATATACATGGGCATTCCCACTTAGCCTGCCATGGAAGACACTTAAAATCCAGAATTTCACATGAAGTGCAAATGGCACCCTTATAAAATTCCAATAAAGCTCATAGGATGCCATAAAATGTCCATGACAAGCCCATAATCAACCTTTTAAACCTGAATTGGCAGGATGGCACAGTGTTATGGCCTCACAATTCCAGGGAATCCAACTCAATCTTCAATGGAATTCCAGGGGAATTTTCCATTATGCCTGATTTACAGCCTGCCGTAAGTGGGATTATAATAATAATAATAATAATAATAATAATAAAAAGAGAACAAGAAGGAACTAATACTCAGATTAACACTTTTTCCCCACAATCAACAAAATGACATTGCAGATTTACCAGCATCACATAGATCAACCCTAATTAATTCCTCGAGCAGTGAGAAATATAGCTATCTCTTTGTTCTTAACTATATCATGACAGGAATGTGGAATCCCAGACTGACTTGAGGCCCACTGTTTTGAAATATGTTATCTGGATTACAGCTGCTTTCAGTTCTACATTGATATATGCTGATATATATCGTATATAAAATTACTTAGTGAAGTGGAATTTGTTTCCTTCTACAGACCTCACACTGAAGGAGTACATTTGATTGACATCTCAGTGTCCATCTGGTATGTTTTACAGTTTTAGAGTTTAGTTTAGAGAATTTTTATTGTCATTCTAGCCATATAGAAGTATGCAGTAGAATGAAATAGCATTCCCCCATGTCTTGATGCGACAGTACAGAGCTCATAGACAGCCGTGTACACAATCGACAACATGTAGTGCATGTAGTTATGAATAAAGTGACAGTCCTGTCACTGATTAGTAATACTCATTCTATGCAGTAATGACAGGAAACAAGATAAGGAGATAGGGTGCTTAATGGTTCAGGTAGCTAGTGTGTGAAAGTTTTGTGTCCGTTAATTCCAAGGCAATTTATTATTGAGGATCCTGACAGCTTGTGGGAAGAAGCTGCTCTCGAATCCGGTGGACATGGACTTTGTGGATTTTAAGATGTTCTTCTGTGGTTATGTGACACAGATGGTTGGAGCTGGTTGGAGATTGAGTTTAGATGGAAATTGGAAGATTATATAATTTGAAAAGTGATACTCAATGTGATATGAACTACAGTGGGGGGAAAAAGTATTTGATCCCCTGATGATTTTGTATGTTTGCCCACTGACAAAGAAGTGATCAGTCTATAATTTTAATGGTAGGTGTATTTAAACAGTGAGAGACAGAATAACGACAAAAAAATCCAGAAAAACGCATTTCAAAAAAGCTATAAATTGATTTGCATTTTAATGAGGGAGATAAGTATTTGATCCCCTATCAATCAGCAAGATTTCTGGCTCCCAGGTGTCTTTTACACAGGTAATGAGCTGAGATTAGGAGCACTCTCTTAAAGGGAGTGCTCCTAATCTCAGTTTGTTACCTGTAAAAAAGACACCTGTCCACAGAAGCAATCAATCAATCAGATTCCAAACTCTCCACCATGGCCAAGACCAAAGAGCTGTCCAAGGATGTCAGGGACAAGATTGTAGACCAACACAAGGCTGGAATGGGCTACAAGACCATCGCCAAGCAGCTTGGTGAGAAGGTGACAACAGTTGGTGTGATTATTCGATAATGGAAGAAACTGTCAGTCTCCCTTTGTCTGGGGCTCCATGCAAGATCTCACCTCGTGGAGTTTCAGTGATCATGAGAACAGTGTGGAATCAGCCCAGAACTACACGGGAGGATCTTGTTAATGATCTCAAGGCAGCTGGGACCATAGTCACCAAGAAAACAATTGGTAACACACTACGCCGTGAAGGACTGAAATCCTGCAGCACCCGCAAGGTCCCCCTACTCAAGAAAGCACATGTACAGGCCCGTCTGAAGTTTGCCTGAATGATTCAGAGGAGAACTGGGTGAAAGTGTTGTGGTCAGGTGTGGTCAGATCTCTTTGGCATCAACTCAACTCGCCGTGTTTGGAGGAGGAGGAATGCTGCCTATGACCCCAAGAACACCATCCCCACCGTCAATCATGGAGGTGGAAACATTATGCTTTGGGGGTATTTTTCTGCTAAGGGGACAGGACAACTGCACCGCATCAAAGGGACGACGGATGGGGCCATGTACCCTCAAATCTTGGGTGAGAACCTCCTTCCCTCAGCCAGGGCATTGAAAATGACCTTAATGACTTGGAGAGGATCTGCAGAGAGGAGTGGGACAAAATCCCTCCTGAGATGTGTGCAAACCTGGTGGCCAACTATAAGACACGTCTGACCTCTGTTATTGCCAACAAGGGTTTTGCCACCAAGTACTAAGTCGAAGGGGCCAAATACTTATTTCCCTCATTAAAATGCAAATCAATTTATAACTTTTTTGAAATGCGTTTTTCTGGATTTTTTTGTTGTTATTCTGTCTCTCACTGTTAAAATACACCTACCATTAAAATTATAGGCTGATCATTTCTTTGTCAGTGGGCAAACATACAAAATCACCAGGGGATCAAATACTCACCCCCCCCCCCCCCCCCGTATATCGAACCAAAACTTTTCCTTATCCTTATGTCCAAAACAGAAAATGTCTTTCTCTAAAATGTCTTTACAATGTGGGTTCCCCTGATCTGCGGTGGAAGGCAATCTCATACCACTTTCACCATATTGAGAACTGCGATGGCTGATTATAGACTCTCTACTTCCCATCAACCCTGATGGAGTGAATCTGACCTTTCAAAGAGCTACTTTGAATAACACACCCCATTGCATTCTCTTTAAGTCAGTACATCATAAGTCAGTACACACCTCCAACGATGATATATAATTTCACAGACAAGTTGCAAAACAGATGTTTCACGTATGGAAATCTGTCCTGCTGAGAGGGTTGGAGCTATATAAACACATGAATTGTGTATTTTTTTTCTTCTGCATTTTACATTCTGCAAATTTAGACAGGGTTTTGAAATAAGACTCTAAAACACCTATTCTGGCAAACACTGGCCATGTAATCTGTCTAAGCCATGGCATAAATCTAACCCTGCAAAATGTGTTGCTGTACACCAGATTAGTCATTGAGATTTATGCCCACTTGAATAATCTAAAGGCCCATGTCTCATCTGGTTCTGTCCATAATTACCACATAATTCCTAACAGCATCTAGGGCTCGTTCTTCTGAAAAGAAACTCCAGGTCCTACGTGTATTTTCCAATTAATAACAGCCCTGTAAAAACAGAGATATGCTTTGGTCTGTCTCAGAGTGACCAGGGTAATTTTCCCACATTCCAGCCTGCAAGATGGCGCCAGGCTTTTGTGTTTTATGGTGAGATTTTATGGCTCTGTAAATGTATCGTGGTGACTATGAAGCATTATGTGGTCCTTTTGCATGGATGCACATGGCTGATGACAAAATATAAAAGTCCAAACTGTCAATAAGGGACGAAAGTTAGCAGTTTGCCAGAAGGTGTTTTGGCCATTGGCTAATTTATTGATTTTAAAGGTCCCGCTATCAATATTGAGAGTTTTTGGAGGTAGGTTTTTGCAGCAGTCCCTTGATGACTCTTCCATGTCTCTTTCTAGCATCGTCAATCTGTCCACCTGGAAAAAATAATAATCCTTGTCTGTTCTTGCCAAGGTGAGATCTGTCTCTATAAAGCAGCACACAGTTGCTTATTCAAGATTATAATCTGCTGACTCTTTGTCTGTGCAGAGAAATTGAGAAACATTGATGGCTGCAGTCTGTTCGTCACTCATCGGGAGGCGAAGTGGCAAAGGAAAATCACTTGGAATAGACTCAATTTCCTTGAAAAATCAGGTGGTCTTATAGGGGAAAATGAAAATGAAGAATGAGCCAGATTGGATCTAGACATTATTTTTTAATTCAAAACATTCAATTGAGGTATATCGATGAGTCTGGACAGTGCATTGCAGCTCTTTCACACTGCGGTACTGTCATCTCCAAAATTTTGGGCACACTTCAAGAGAATGAGCAAAAATGATATGTACAAAAATTTCATCCAATGATTCAAAATTCTGGAGAAATAAAACATCTTGAAGGATTGGAGAAAACCACCTCACAGCTCCAGGGTTCCCACTTTGATCCTGAGCTTGGGTTACTGTCTGTGTAGAATTTCCTCTGGGGTCTAAATTGGCATTCCAACCAAGGTGTATTCTAGCCTCCTTGTTCCCAGAATAGACTCCAACCCTGACTAGGATAAAGAGGTTACTGAAGTTGACTTTTTAAAAATAACATTTTCTAAAACATATGCAACAAAATTAATGACAAACGTTTAACACAAAAGAGCCTATTTAAATTAATAATAGAAAATTTGGAACGCCCTCTACAAGCCTCCAAGTGCCAATCTTGTTAGCTATTCTGAAAGAGACGTCACCAAATATTAATGGTAAGGTTGCCATTTGCAGAAAAACATTTGATGTTTGAAAAAATGTTCAAGGATGGCGGTGTTCGTTACTTTCATGAAGGGTAGCAATATTTTTGCACACGACTGTATGCTGTGCGTTCCATGTTTGTATATTCAAGGCATAGTGTATAAGCAGAATATAGGGGGAAAAACACTGATGCACATAAGTCATGAAGTGTAAATAGTGTTATAAGCATCAGGTTACCCAGTGTGAAAATAATCCCTAAATCTCTAACAGGGTAATAGAATTAAAAGGAAGGAGGAGGTTGTGTATGAACACACACCTTACATTGGCAATGGTATCCTAACAAACATGTCCTGAGTTTCTCTGGCCCTCCTGTAGTGATTTAATTTGGTGTGACTCAGGGTTCTGATGTTTTCCCATGAAAAAGCCGTGTGAAAGCAGGTTATAAAAGCTTTTGTGTCAGTTTAAGCCCATAACTACGCTGTCCAGTCCATTTGGCATCACTTGAACAAAGTGTCTGAATACATTACAGGGTAATTAAAAGCTATTTGGGGGATTGTGGTGACAACTTTGAATAAACAGAGTGTGGTAACAGCACAAGCCCCCGATTCTCCATCCAAGAGACAATAAAATGAACCAACGGGCAAGAAGAGCAGTAAAAGGTTTCAAATACAGAGCAAACAAAAGAGGAACATGGCAGAAGGGTGTTTAATGATGTGAAACAATGGCATGCTGTGCACTACAGCGGCAGATGTGAGATGAACAGAACTGCTGATATGTCACAAACTATTCTGTTTAAGTACATTACAATCTGTGTGTGTGCCGAGATCTTGGCATTTGCAAACGTTTTTTGGTCCAAAACAGCTCAGACATCTCCAGAGTCCCAGCAATAGCATGCAATAGCATGCCTCTAATGGTAGATGTAAGCTGCAGATTTTATTCTTAGTGTATGATTTAATAAGAGGAAACATCAGGATACTCTGAATTCCCTCCATCACTTATCACTCATCATGGAAAACAAGTAACATTTTCCAATTAACAGCTATAAGATTTTACTTCCAAATCGACCAATTAAAAATGCAATGAATAATTTTACTACATTTCTGTTGAAGTTTGGATTCTCATTGATCTGAATGTGTTGATTGATTTTCTATAACAGCATGGTTTGACTGTAGTTCCAGCTGTCATTCAAATCACAAATTTATATTAATGAGCTCGTTATAACTTCTACAGTGACATCTAATACAGGGACTTGTATAGCAGACACTGGACAAAATCTAAATGTCATATCTTCCCAGGACATTACACCTCCATGCTTGCAAGGGGCACCCTACCATGAAGTGAGTACTAACCACTTCTTCTATACACAACCCAACTTCCTGTTTACAGAGTATTTAAAGCACATTCAACCACAAATCTGTTTGGCTGCTGATATCAGATTTCATTGAAGGTGTCTTCATCCACTTGCCCCCCCCCCAAAAAAAATATAAATAAATTAAAAAAAACTCAGGTAGTTTTTATTGAGCCTTAGTGCTTTAAAATAACACCCAGCATTCCACATTGGCCTATAATGCTTACTGGCTCACTATTTTGTTACCAGAATCAGATTTTATCACTCTTGGATCCAGTCTTATGCAATATATTGGGTAATTTTGCATTCCCTACGTCCATTAGTCTGACCATATTATTCTAAACACACCAATAACGTTTCTATTATCATAAACTCCATCTTGGTCGTGAAAAAAAAAAAAAGAAAACAGAACAGCAAATTCCCAAAAAGTTTTAATGCACAGTTAACACCGGAATGCTCCAACTTTGCGATTTTGCAGTTGTAGCCACTTTGTGGAGGTCATTTGTAATTTTCAGTGAAGCATGTAAATTCTTATATATTAACAGGTTAACCACAGTGCACATTAAGTAAATTGTGGGATAAACTTTTTATGGTCTGATTAAACTAAACACACAGAGAGAGAGGCTTTTTTGTGTGATGTAGCAACATAATAAATATAACAATGTAGGACATTTTAGCAATGCCACTTTCCCATCAATTCCTCAATTTTAATTAGGAGTATTTCAATATCTTTGTAGCCCCAATATTAGATGAGGTATGCTTTTTTAAATGAAAGCCTAAATGTTTTTTCTTTACAACAATGTATACTCAAAAACATACTGAACCGGTGCAACACAGTAACACGTCGGTAGCAAAACCTTCATGTACGGAGAAATGCAGGCCTTATAAAGGTCAACAGTAGGAGGTCTATGCCTTTATGACAAGCCTGGTTCTTTAACTTAAACTGGAACACCATGAATGCTTCTGTGCATACTCTTCTCTCCGAGTTATGGCATGTAAGGTCACTATGGAGTTTATGATATATGGAGAAAGATCATAACACTCCTGTTGCTTTTTCTCTACACTCTTATTAACAGAAAAGCTCTCAGTGGTTCTTTAGTAAATGTAATGGTTATATATAGAACCATGACAATTCCAAGAATGATTTGAATGCTTAATAATGGTTCTTAATGATTCTGTGCCATTGGTTTCTCTCAGGGATGTCCAAATGTTGTTTTTTTTTTTCTATGCCACTGGCTATGATTACATGCAAAGATTTTCAGCAGTCTGAATTAATTAATTCAGATAGCAGATTCCTAATGAACTGTTTATATGTATCCTATAATTAGGACAATTCTAGACATTCTGTAGACTATCTTTGTTTATATTTTATGAGTTATAAGCTATGAACATGCATGGAGCAAAGTTTAGTGTCAACAGCACCACAGCAGTAAGATGAATCCAGTCATCCAAGTATGAGTTTATGACTGCAATAAAGTTCTTCAGCATTTAATGCACTTACTAATTTTCTACTGTTACCAATATGTATGTTTTCTTCTTTTTTTCCTGAATGTTTTGCATTCTTGTTGAATGCCAGAATCTGCCTCAAAATGGAGGAGGGAAGAAGGAAGTGGTGTTTCAGTGTTTAAGGTTTGGGCCTTGTGCGAGACTCTTAACCTCAACTGCTTGTATCCTTTTGGCCCAGTTTGTGGGCACCTGACCATCACACCAATATGTGGTTCTTCCCCCAAACTGTTGCCAAAAAATTCAAAGCACACAATTGTATAGAATGTATTTCTATGCTATAGCATTACAATTTCCCTTCACTGGAACTGGACATTTTTTGGGATGAACTGGAATGCCAAATGCACCCCAGGCCTCCTCACCTGACATCAGTTCCTGACCTCAGTAATGCTCTTGTGACTGAATGAACCCAAATCCCCACAGCCACACTCCAAAATCTAGTGCCTTCCCAAAAGAGTGGAGGTTATTGCAACAGCAAAGGGGGGACTAAATCTGTCATGGGATATTCAACAAGCACATATGAGTGTTGTGGTCAGGTGTCCACAAACCTTTGATCATATAATGTAGATTCTGATAGCAAAAGTAATCAGACACAAAGGTTTACATGGCTATCATTTTTCTATTTAATGGATTACTAAAACGAATCCCCACCTCATTTGATTGGATTGGAATTTCATTTGGATTGCCCTCAGTGTAGTTACTCATGCCTTTGGTTTAGTCATTAGGGATTCTGTGAAGATCCTTTGTGATAATGAATGTTGTTCATTACGCTTATATCAGGTCCTGTATTGGAGATCTTGGAGGTTTGCGATTTCATCCTATTTAATATGTGTATGAAATGACAGAGATTTGACTTAACATGACTGAGGTCGTCCAGAACTTCAGCCAAAGTTCTCCAAGTTCTTTCCTTTCCCACAATCCCATAATCACCCCTTATACAACAACCATCTCAACTAAATACATGGTCTACACTCTTAAGACATAAGTATGTAGAGTATGACTGAGCCCTGTAGCTAGCACTGATTAGTCTATGCTGGATGTATAGTACATCCCAACGTAAAGATAAAGCCTTTTAGTCCTGGGTTTACCACAATTCTCTTGTTTCTTAGATTCCTATCACTTGGTCTGTAATGGGGCAGCCATTTCTTGCCGTGATTACAGTCTCTCTGTCGTTTTTACGACCGTTAGTTTTTCAGATGTGGGCTGTTGGCAGTGGCCACAATGCCAGCGCCAGCACCATGCTTCCATGTGTTTGTTGTTAGTGGTGCATAATTTGCTATTGAAACATATTTGCTGACTTGGACCAACTGTTATTTACTCTCGCATGTTTTCCATTTCATTTGTTTGTGGAAGTCCTGAGCAACCCTATAGACAGCAATTCAGCTGTCTATCATGTGGCTTGGATGTTAGAGCCAGTCCTGATAGGTATCCTGATAGGTTAGAAATGAATGATTTTCTCATACCCATCTCATCAACCAATTAGATCGCAAAGATGAGATTATTTAAATACAACTGTAGACATTTAAACCAAAAAAACAGATCAGAGCAAAATGGGGTGGTCAAGCAATCTTTAAGCATAGATTTACCACCATGGTTTTACTGCCCAACTCTGGAAGATCAACTAAATCAAAACCAGATCAGCAGCTTGGATGAGCACTGAGTTCATGCTGGTGTCATTTTTTTTTTTTTCAGCAGGGGGCTGTGTACAAAAGCTGTGTGCAAAATTCATTTATGTAAACACCCTGAAAAAATGCTCTACAAATCACTTTCTAAAAGGGAGGTTATTTTTCCTAAAACCTCTTTTGTTGGTTTTGGAAGAGCATTTTTTTGGTTCAAATTGAGCCTCGGTGAAGCCACAACATTTGTGACTGAATCCCCACTCAGATCATCGATCTGTGTAAAAACCACAACTCCCACTCAGCTGGATTGCAAGGCTCCCAAGAGTCTCTGTAATATAAGTCAGTTCGCAATATTTTTAGCTTTGCCATTAGTGGAAAAAAAGAGAAAAGACTGGGAAAATGATAAACTTTTGGAGTGAAGTCAAACATTCCCCGGTGTTAAATAGAACATTAGTTTGATGGCTTCTGCAAACATTCATGACATGAAGATTTCATGAGCTTCTTATAAGCTTCTGATATTTGTTAATTTTTTGATGTCAAGTTGTTGTCTTTTCCTTATGTTTGTAGTTTCAGACATGTATAATGAGCAAATATTCTTAAACAACACTGAGATTGTGAAAGGCTTTTGGATGTGCGCAAGTTAAAGGACACATACACATTACATGGATATTCCTTACATGGATATTCAGTTATACAATTTTTCCATTAAAATACTTTTTAATATAATGCTAGCTATTACAATTTACCACTGCTTGCACTGTTGTTTATGTTGTGCTATGTGGTTCGGGGTTTTTTTTCTTCTGATTTTGGTCCTGTCTCTGCCTCTGTCGTGTGATTGGTCTCTTCCTCCATTGTGTTCACCGATCTTTTGTGTGCCCTAGATTATCTTGACTACTTATAGCCTGATTTTTACGTCTTATTTTATAAGTTTGTTTATGGATATGTCTATGATTACCCTGTCTGCCTGTGCTCCCAACTCTGCTTTGAACTCTGACTACAATTATTACAGTATTTACAAATTCAGCATTACATCATGTCAAAGTGAGGATCTCCACCTGATATGTCAAATGTTGCTCATTTTATATCCAGGTTTTATTCCTTTTTATACTCTCATGCCCCAGGACTTTTGAACATGATACCTCGCAAATGGGAGGAAGATCTGTGGAACGAATATATAAATGATGACTGGCAGGGGGCTACTGAATGTGTGAGGTCCACTTTTATATGTAACCGACTTAAAGAGATCCAATACAAGATATTACATAGGTTACATATAACATCAGTTATAATGAATAAAACCGATCGTTGCTCTCTGGGGTGTTGGACCCCTCCTATTGAAGGAGGACCTAAGAAACTCTATAGAGCATGGTCTTTGTTCTTTTGGGTTTTATTGTTCAAAGCGACATGTATCAGTATCTATACTGTGTCAGTGTATATTTAAAATGAAGAGAAGGGAGAAGAAAAGGAAGGGGGTGGGGAGAAAACGGAGATGAATATGAGCATGTATGTGAAACTTTTTCGGGTGTCTGTTGTGGGTTTTGCTCTTTAGACTTTACATGTGACCTTAACCGATTACTTACACTAATATTAGTAAATAGTATCATTATTATTATTATTATGATTATTATTATTTGCTTTTGTTTTCAGAATGAGGTGTTCCCTATATCTGTTGTGAAGAGATCTGTCACTTTAAAGAGGACTAAAGCTCATTCGAAGCAAAATCCATGTAACATGATGTTCTGAGGATCCTCTGTAACATGATCACATTTTTATCTCCCTCAGGAAAGTGCACTGTATGTTAAGTGTGTTGATACTGAATAAACATGTAAAAAAAAAAAAAATAATAATAAATTCTTACAGTACATTGCTCATATTCCAACTCCAAATCTCCTGCACATTCAATCCACATTTTTACAATCTGTTATAATTATAGATCCATTTTTCTCCACAAGCAACACAGGGTAACTTGGCCCTGGTGAACCACAGAGAAATGGGTCTTTTGTCCTCGAGGTCATGCAATTCAGCTATGGAGTGAAATCACTGCTAAACAGAAACAAACAAAAGAAAAACTTGAGCTCTCGCATACATTTTGGAGATTTAGCAAATCTCTCTGAAGAGCTAAAGTGGACAGAACAAGATGAGACTAAACAAGTGTTGGGAAGGAAAAACTCTACCAAATCATATTGTTACATGGGAGAGAATTTGCAATTCTTGGGGTTGTATCTGCAATTCCACACTTGTGGGATTCTGATCTACAAGTCAGAATGATATATATATTTTTTTTTTTTTCAATTATCATGGTGGAATATTGTATGAGGAGGTCTGGAGTGGCAGAGAAGTATGTTAGAGTGGTGCAGGATATGTATGAGAGCAGTAGGACAATGGTAAGGTGTGCGGTAGGTGTGACAGGAGTTCACGGTGAAGGTGGGACTGCATCAAGGATCGGCTCTGAGCCCCTTCTTGTTTGCGGTGGTGATGGACAGGCTGACAGATGAGGTCAGACAGGAATCTCCATGGACTATGATGTTTGCGGATGACATTGTGATCTGTAGTGAGAGCAGGGAGCAGGTGGAGGAAACTCTAGAGAGGTGGAGGTTTGCTCTGGAGAGAAGAGGAATGAAGGTTAGTCGCAGCAAGACAGAATACATGTGTGTGAATGAGAGGGATCCAAGTGGAACAGTGAGGTTACAGGGAGAAGAGATAAAGAAGGTGCAGGATTTTAAGTACTTAGGGTCAACAGTCCAGAGCAACGGGGAGTGTGGAAAAGAGGTGAAGAAGCGTGTGCAGGCAGGTTGGAATGGGTGGAGAAAAGTGTCAGGTCTGTTGTGTGATAAAAGAGTACCAGCAAGAATGAAAGGAAAGGTGTACAGGACAGTAGTGAGACCAGCGATGTTGTATGGTTTGGAGACAGTTGCACTGAGGAAAAGACAGGAGGAAGAGTCAGAGGTAGCAGAGCTAAAGATGTTGAGGTTCTCTTTGGGAGTGACGAGGATGGATAGGATCAGGAATGAGTACATCAGAGGGACAGCACATGTGAGATGTTTTGGAGACAAAGTTAGAGAGGCCAGGTTGAGATGGTTTGGACATGTTCAGAGGAGGGAGAGTGAATATATCGGTAAAAGGATGCTGAGGTTAGAGCTGCCAGGCAGGAGGCCGAGAGGAAGACCAAAGAGGAGGTTTATGGATGTAGTGAAGGAGGACATGAAGGTAGTCAGTCTGAGAGAAGAGGATGCAGGGGATAGGGCTAGATGGAGGCAGATGATTCGCTGTGGCGACCCCTGAAGGGAACAGCCGAAAGGAAAAGAAGAATTATCATGGTGGAAGCACACAGACACACACACACACACACACATACACACTTCTCTTAACACTGAAACATCTTCTCCTGTACTCTGTGTATTTATAGAGGCAGGATGCCGCATAACTCCTCTGTGATGTGCAAATTGGCTGAGAATACAGGATGATCCTGGTGTTTCCCATCTTCAACTGTAGAATCCAGGAAACCGCACTGGGTTACTGCAGAGCCAAAACCAAAGCTCTCGCTCTCGCTCTCTCTCAAAGGTAGAAATGCCTTTATGTTCCAAATCATACAGCATAGTAAGCATGTGTTGTTTGTTTGCTTTTGTAACTTTAAACCATTGTTTAACATGAAAAACTGAGTTATGAAAAGGCAGCTAATTGATTGGAAAATAATTCTTTGCTCAATATGCAAGGGCAATATTCAGTTGTTTTTTATATGTCCAGTCTATATCACTCAACTATTATTGACTATTGTATAAGCAACTATTATTTTGTGTTTAGTTTTAGAATGAATGAATGAATAAATAAATAAATAAATACTTAATTGTCTCTTGTACTTAAGTACATTTTTATATATGGTGGCAGCACAAACTGTTTTCAACACTGTTATTTGTTTTTGGTCATATGGCTTGCTTTACTTCTGGGAGTGGTTATATTGACAAAATTAACAATGTTCAGGAACAATAGTAGCCTTTTAAAGAAAGACAAAAAAAAAGTAAAATTTTCTGACTTCTACTCTGTACAGAAATACAGACACGGTATTGTTCTTAACAAGACAGAACCCTGTTAATAAATCTTAACATAACATGTATTTCTAGTGGAAAACACAGCATAAAGCATATTTGACATATGAACGGTGCGTCACTTCTAATAGTCTATGAAGTGGACACAGCACCACAGCCTAGCTGCTTCACCCACGGATAACATGTCCTCAGAAATGAGAGATAAAGTGATGAAAGACAACAGACCAAAACACAACTCTGCAATGAAGCACAGAATGATGGATACAGTAGATGGAGAAGAAGAATACAAAAGAGTACAGAAGCTACAGTAGGGCTGTGTGCAGAGAGGAAAAGTTTACCCATTATTTCTAAAATTTCTCCCCAAGGACCCCAAGGTCAAGAACTTATAACCACTATGAATTTGCTTTGGATTTAGTGGCAAGATGATGGAAACACTTCATGCAAAGGAAGACAAGCATAATAATGAGCAAAGTTTTCCTCTCTCAATATGCCAGTACCATAGCAAACCGCTGGATCAGCATTATAAATCTTACAAAACCTGAGAAAAACCTCACTATACTCTTTTATACAACAATGTACCAGTGGCTATAATTCTAGAGTTGCTGTCAAATCGATGGCACAACTGAGGTCTACCTGAATGGAGAAGGGAAAGTCAGCCCTTATTATAAAATTTTGGGCCTCATCCTGGTTTATAGGCATGAGAAAGTCTGCCTAACACTGTAGTGATTTCATGTCTTCAAGAATTCCCATGGCAGATATGTCTATGACTTGGAGAAAGGTGCTACAGATGGTTTACCCGTTACCAGTAATCCACTATAAGTCTTAGACCAGTGGTCACCAATCCTCTTCCTTGAGATCTACGGTACCATCCTGCAGGTTTAATCTCCAACCAAAATCTAACACACCTGTTTTAGTTGATCAAGAACTTCTTAAAGCAATGATTAGAAGGTCAGGTGGGTATGATTATGGTTGGAGCTAAAGTTTTCAGGAAGGAAGATCTCCAGGAACAGGGGTGGTGACCACTGTCTTAGACCATCAAAAATGGTTTAAATCTACTGTATGTATCTATGCAGTAAGTGTTATTTGTTTCTCAATTCTGACATTGGAAGGAGTCTCCACTGTCAGTGCTTTGTAACAGTAAGAGGTAAAATTTTCAGGACGGAGAGCTTTGTGCTTTGAGGTTTCTCAGCAACATGACAAGCTGAAGACAAATGGCACCACGTGTGTTGAATGTTCAGCATGAGTATATTGTGAATAATAGTATCGGGATGAGCACAGGACAGTCCTTTACAGGAACAGTCCTTTACAGCAGCAGTACTTGGGTACAAATCCAGTGTATCCAGATACCGGGTTTGAAAATACTAGGTGTGTTGCTCCTTGGAATGAAATCTTTAAATGCAATTTTCTACTTTTCTCACTTTTGGGTGTAAACAGACTTTAAAATACTTTACTTTATGGTTGAGATACATGTAAAAGAGAAATGCATTTCAATTCAGGAAAGTCTGTAGTTTCCACAACTATATATAATGTCAAAAATGTTCAGCACATGAAGGATTTCCCTAGGCCCTATATCCATGGTCGGGCGAGAAGGATTACCAAATTCTACTCGCCAATGGAAATAATGACAAAATGTGGGATCACTGATTTACTATGTTACTATGGATCACGCATCAGATTCATCTTCCCTGTTTGTCTCTCCATCTCAGCATGATGTTTTTTTGTCTGCCTCACCTCCCTGTCTCTGTAGAGTCGGTATTCTGAGATGATTCATCTCACTGAGTCATTCTGTGTCTGTTGGTCTGGAGCATGTCCTATGCAATGGTCTCTAGTCTAACCCAATTATGTACCATATAATACCCAGTGACAAAGACATAATGCACTGTGGCTAAAAGCTTCATTTTTTGTTCTTAAATTTGGCCAATCTTGAGAATATTAGCAGTGATAGTTGCTCAGTGAAAGGAGTCAGATTAACAGAGAGAGCGAGAGTGAGAGAACAGGTTGATTAATCAAACATGGCAGCTCAGACATGTTCCAAGACAGATTTGACACCTCTGGCAAGGCATGCATAAAATACAGGTGAATAAGACGGAAAAAAAAGGGAAAAAAAAAAAAGCTACAGTCTGGACAATATCAGTAGCACAAAGCTCTAAATCCCAAAATGTCTGAAAGGAAGAGTTCTGCCAAAAATGATTCCCTTTCCTGCTTTTTTTTTCAGTGGAACTACAAGGCTAAATTATCTAACGTGTCATTAAAGTTGATAGCCTTTAGGTTAGTATTGTGCCAACTGCATGACCAAATCACATTCACTTCAAAGCATGTCACTGTAATCTCAAGCAGACATGAATATGTATTTTCTGATGCTGTTAACCAGAGAAAGCATTCCATACAGTAGACATGTGGCAGGCATTCAGCAGCCCATCAATCAGAGACCTTTTACCCTTACTTTACTGCCACTTACTTGACTTTAAATTAAATCCTTTCTGCATCAGTGGCCAATCTGTCATCATTCTTCATGAAAGGCACCAGTGAAAGATCAGGCTGAAAAGAGTCAAAGGTCAATGTGCATCAACATTCCTAGTAAATACAAATGGGATGCCACACAGGTGGGGACTGCTGTATCCCAGTATCAGCAATGGATATAAAAAGTAAACCCACCCCACTTAAAAAGGCAGGTTTTTGTGATATAAAAAAAAAAGAAAGGAAAAAAAAGAAGAAACCAAGATAAATCATTTCAGAACTTTTTCCACCCTCAGTGGGGAATTACAACATATAAAAATAAAGTGAAAAACAGAAAATCAGAAATTTTTTAGGAAAATAAGAAAATATAAACTTACAGTAACCTAGTTGCATAAGTGTGCATACCCATAAACCACCAACCTTTTGATTTTATTACACCACTCAGTCTTTTTGGGTAAGAGTCTATCAGCATGGCACATCTTGACAATATTTCCCCACTCTTTCTTGAAAAAACATTCTAGATCCATCACATGTAAGGGCATCTCTTGTGCACAGCCCGCTTCAGGTCACCCCACCCCATCTTTAGTTGGATTCCGGTCTGGGCTCTGGCTAGGCCATTCAACAACACTGATCTTCTTTTGGTTAAGCCATTCCTTTGTTGATTTGAATGTTTGCCCTGGGTCATTGTCATGCTGAAAGGTGAAATTGAGATTGTACCCCTCTCCTGATTGATTCCTTTCCACAGTGAGACCCTGTACAGGCTTTATCAGCTCTTCGCAGACCAGCTCTTTTTGCATTCAGATGAAACCAAGAAGATGTGAACGGAAATCCTATAAAAAAAAAAAAACAGCTGGTCTTTATTTGGGGTTAATCAGAATAATTTCATTGACAACAGCTGTATGATCATTACTTTTGAACATGAGATTGAATGCAATTGGTTCATTCTGAACACAGCCACATCTCCAGTTATAAAAGGGCGTGCACACTTATGCAACCAGGTTATTATAACTTTTTTTTATTTTTCCTTAAAATGTTTGAAAAAATTAAATGAAAAACACTCATTTATTTTCATCACAAAAACCTGCCATTTTAACAGGGGTGTGTAGACTTTTTATATCTATTGTATATTGTACACTCCCAACCATCTCATTGGTCCTAGTGAGTCCTTTTTGTATATTACATGATGCCAATGGAGATAATTAATGCTCAACAGTGAATGGCTGGTTGGAGGAATTTTTTTCCAATTCACTATATATATAAAATGGTTTGAAGAGGAGAGAAAGGATGAGAGATTCACTCTGGTGGTCTAGTAAAGAAAAATGAACTGGGCCTTCACTACCCAGACTGTAAGGGGGAGGGGGCAAATGGTGCAGAAAGATATTCCTCATCCACAAGCAGCAGCTACTGACAGACAAAGTTAGCCTGAGTCAAACTCCACTGCATACAATAATGTCTAGCAATTACCCATGATGTATTGCATCCATAAAAGTAAACAGCCCAGGGCTTACAGCTGACTGAATTCAAAACTGAATGCCTCTTGAGTTTGAACCCAGGAACCATTTTATATAATAGAAATAATAATATTGGCAGATGATCTCACATAATGATCTCACATAATGATCTGATCATTAGACAGTGATTATCACTGGACCACCATGCTAATGTTAACCATAAACACTAACACTAAGCCTTAATCCCTTGCTGCACTTTATTTTCTTTCACAGCACCATCTGGCTGAATGCAGAGAAAGTGCAGAGAAAATACTTGGTATACCTTCTTTCTTTGTATACTGGACTGTTTGTCTTGCAAGATCTGCTCCTCTGACCACATACTGATGAGATCCACATCTACTGAACAAACAGAACTTTCTGGAATTTCCATTGGATTTAATTGAGAGGTTAGTATGCTATTGCTGAATATTGCTGCTGTGCAATCTTCAGTAGTAGATAGTGTTTTTTGTCACAAAATGATGGTTGTTTGTCTCAAATGATGACTTGTCACAATTCTGTACTACTTCAAGCACCACTTAGGTCCCTGATTGGTACTCCTAGTATGATTGTAGGGAAGTTGCTTACTTGGCAGTGACAAACAATTTTTTACATGGTTGTGTGAGTAACAAATATTTGCACTATATATTTATATTTATATTGTTGTTATATTATTATTATAACAGATCCATGTTGCTGGTCAATTTGTGGGCATACAGTTTGAGACTTTTTTCATGCACAATGTGTTAATAATACTGTTGCTCAGGTTCCAAGAGGCCCATTTCCCTGCAGAGTTTAAAATGTTCCCTGCTCTCAAACACACCTGATCCAACTTAAGTGCTTGATAATTAGCTTAGGAACTGAAACTGGTGTGTTGCCAGCAGGTAAAACTGGCAGTGAGCCCAGATTAGGATTTTTAGATCATTTCACCATTTCAAAACTGTAAGAATTAGCATCAGACACTCATATGAAGCTATGAATGGTTAGGAAGAGGGAGAAGGTTACTGTTCATAGCTTTTCTTCCATTTTCATTCACATGTAGTCCAGCAAATGTTGTACCTACAGTTGTACCTAGGAGTATGTACAATTATCTACCTGCAACTAATTACAAAAATCATCCACAATTCCCCAGTCAGTGATTCTTACCACAACCTTACATCATCTGCTTTACCGTAGTGGTCAGATCACATATACACATATTGACAGACACACAAGGCATAGACAAGGAGTTTTTTTTAATACACTTTACGTTTACAAATTTTCCAAAAGTACAAATCGTTAGCTTAAATACCGCAGTGTTACTTCATTACATACAAGAATATCCAGCAATTACCCATGATGCATTGCATCCATACAAATAACAGCTTTTTACAAGTCTTACAAAATGTTAACATACAGCTTTGCTATGGTAATAGATATTATTATACAGTACAGTATATATTCTGCCAATAGTTACAACTAATTTAGAAACAGGAAGGCATTTATACACAATTTGAAAACAATTCTCAAACTGGCTGATTATATTAAAATTAAAATGAATAGCCATTTTTTTTTCATCATTGCAGCACTCATCTTAACAAGGCCTCGTCATATCATCAAGCCCTTCTACTTCATTTTAAATATAGAACTTCTGCCAATAAAAATATTCAAATGCTACCAAATATTCTAGGTTTGTTAAAGTTGTACACTCATTCTCTGCTGATTTGTATTGAGGTTGATTCTTGTACAACACCAGTTTGGATTCTGAGACAGTCCTGAGTTGCTAAATAATGTCCTAGTTTATGTCTAGTCCTTTTTACAAACAGGAAACTCTTAGAAATTGCAGCAAGTCTACAGGGAAATGGTAGGGAAAAAAGTCAGAATAAACATTAAAATAAAACAAAATAAAAACTCCAATTCTTAAATGTCAGTTCAATTTGTCTCAAGTGGCGTAATATCATGGAAAATATGAAACAATATTAAAACAACCACTCTTTACCGTCAAAGTTTATTGTCACTTACATTCTAGAGCAGCGGTTCTCAGAATGGGGTCAGAGTAATATAGCATAATTTTATTAAAGTTGTTTTTATTAAAAGTTAATTTTATTAAATAATGTGTCATAATTATCAGAATTGTATTTATTGAGTTTTCAGCCTATTTGACTAGTCAGTTGAATTAATTTAAATAAATGTCGAGTTGTTCCTTTGGTGAAAAGTTCAGGAATGAAACACAATATTATTGTACACAATTAAATAATGAGCCTAATATTTGAATAATGAATAAAATAAATGAGGGCTTGGAATTTATTTATTTATTTATTTTAAGAGCTAAAGTGATTCCTGGCTGCAAAAAAAAAAAAAACTTTTGAGAACCCA
The DNA here is from genome assembly GCA_023630585.1 of Cranoglanis bouderius. Taxonomy (NCBI): domain Eukaryota; kingdom Metazoa; phylum Chordata; class Actinopteri; order Siluriformes; family Cranoglanididae; genus Cranoglanis; species Cranoglanis bouderius. The sequence goes on from CM042558.1 coordinate 15,467,735, forward strand.
TGTTCTAGATTATACCTGCAAATAAACATGTTGAATTGGGGGGGGGGGGGGGATCTTTTTCAACAATGCGTCATACATAGCAAAGCCTTGAACAATTTTTACATCCAAGCATATCAGAAAGCGTATTCACACGGCATCGTTTTCACCATGTTCGTGTCACTGTTGCCGTTTCAGAGAGAAGAAATGTCTCGATTTGAATTTTGTCCTTCTACCTTGCTTACCTTAGTAACAATAAAAATTACGAATTACCGAAAAGAAACATTTTGTGTCTTTTTGTGCAAACAGACATTATAGAGCTCACCATTTAGCACGGTATACGAATAATTTCTGGAAAATACCAGTGTACAGCGCAGTAACTACAAAGGCGCTCAATCAATTAGACGTCGTTCTCTTTTTGACCTTTTAGGTCTGGTGGTAGTTTGGATCGATACATAAAAATGGTTTGAAAAGCAACAGTGCAGGTTACACCGGTGACTGAGCGCACAGAGGAAACTCTTCATTTCTCACAACCAAAACACAAGCGAACGACTTCACGTAACATAAAGTTCGATTTTGTTTAGGCCCTAGTAAAAATACAGACTAAGCAAAAATAAATCAACTTTGTCACTCTGTAATCAACAAAATTATACACCTTACGTTTCAATAAGTCTCTTATTTATTTTTTAAAAATCCATATATACATATATTTGACGTATGGATACATGCAGAGAGGTTCTAGTGGACCCAGTCTGACCCAGAATAAAGAGCCAAGGTCATGGCTCAGATTCAAAATGGAAATGGAGCATGTGGTTTGAACTGTTTGGACATCTGAATGGCAGACGTTTCAAAAGTGAGCACGATGCATGAAATTATATTCTAATCAAAAATAAAGAATGCTCGTGTACTCCCTGTTGTTCCTTTGTTCCAGATATAGACCTTGTGGTTTTTATTAGTTTTGCATCTCAGTTGAATTTCATAAATTGTTCCAACAGAATATGATCTCATGTGGCACAGAAAAAGTGGATATAATAATGCAAAAACAGAGCATGGTGAGCTTGTAAGGGAAAAAGTGGTCCAGTATACAGTAAGCAGATGAGTGCATCACAGAAAATGGTGTATGGAAACAAATAAAAAAAAAAGGGACGTATGAGGTACGACAAAATTTCTTTAATGCCTTTCATTTTTTTTTTTTTGTATAGGTTCACTGGTGCAATACCAATGTTAGAAATATTACAACAGACCCCCATGTCAAGGGCAAAGATTATCTCCACTGTTTAAATATAATGTGTGGCAGCCTGGGACAACCCTTCACATGATGACATTTTCATATTTTCTACTATATATAGTTCTGAAATTGAAATGAATTGAAATACAGTACTAGTACTGTGCAAAAGTTTTAGGCACCCTATTTTTAAAAAATTTTTTTTAGTAAAAACTTTGTTATAGTTTTTTTATTTTATGACTTCTACATTATCAAGTCAGTACAAAAAAAAAACATTTTAGATTCCCAAACATTAGTTTTCTAGCACAAAATTAAATGTTACAGAAAAACGTTTGTATGTCATTACAGAAAGTAGCATATTACGCAAGAGACCATTTTTCAGACAAAAAAGTGAATAAAAGCGAAAGTCAAAGTCTCCAGAAGAACTGTGGCTGGTTCTGCAAGATGCTCAATAAAACTTACAAATGTTACTAACTGTGAATGTGAAAGTGTGACTGCTTGTAGGACTACAAGACCGATTAAATATAAAGCTTTCTGGCTATCTAACGCGAGACTAGGCTAGTTTGGTGTCGCTTGCCAAGGGGAGACACAACTAAGCTATCACTGTATGTTTAGCTGCTACAGTGCCGTGTAAAGTACGTTATCTGTCCTTATGTTCTGCTCAGATCATGTTCACGTAACTTGGAACTCATATAGACATTTACACACCTTGTTTTCCTGCCTCAGCATGAGAGGATGTTAGTGTTTCAGTGTCTTTACTGGTAAAAATAAATAAATAAATAAATGGCGTATATCCATTTTTCCCCCCCTCACGCTAACTGACTGTGTGAGCTAGTGTTTGGCAGAAGTGTCAGCCAGTAAGACACAAGTATTTCCACATATTTTACTGTAAACCCTGTCTGATTTTTTTTTTTTTTTTTTTAGTGATGTTACGTTCAGTTAGTAAAGTTATAGCAGGGTCTGGTTGCCATAAAAATGCAAAAGGGGAAGATTACATTTTAAAATTGCATGCTGACTGTGGCACAGGAGCATCATAGACATTTTAACAGCTGATAACAAACCGAATGAATTAGGATTATGACGTGAACTATCAAACAACTTGATCAAAGCGTGACCTTCACGATGGGAGGAAATGACAGCTTAGTGAAATATATTTTTGGTTTCAGCCATAGCGACAGGTTTTCCCAGGCCACCACACTAATATATTATATTTATCTGTCAAATAATGAATCCTCTACCATTTACTTAGAACCCCAAAATCTTAACACACCATCATCCCCTGAGTAAAACTTTCAGTAAAAGAAACCGTTTTATATAAAAACGTTTAAATGAATGGTAATAGACATTACATGTATAAAAGCGCCACACACACACACACACACACACACACACACACACACACACACAGGGCACAGCTGCAGCGTTTGCCCTAAATAGTACGGTTTACACATTTAAAGCATCCTGCACCCAGACAGATCAGAACAATGAATAGATGAAAATGAAGCATTAATAACCCGAACAACTGCAACTACGAAGGCACTGAAGACTGTGTCTGATGTGCGAAAAAATAAATGTTCCATGAAACAAGGACGCGGACTTGGTGTGTTGCAGCACAATCATATGACATTTTTGATTACAGTTAAATATGGACAAAATGTATACAAGTATAATTCTGTACAAATCATTGTTAATCAGACCATGTGCATGTGGGTGTGTGTGGGTGTGTGTGTGTGTGTGTGTGTATGGCAGTACCATAATGTTTCTATGTATGTTCGTTACCTAGTGGGAATTTCAGCTTCACCTTTAGTTCATAAAACCACAAGAAATATTTTTTATATCTTTTGTGGAGACCAAATGTCCCCACAAGGATAGAAATATCTGAAAATTTTGATTTTGTGGGGACATTTGGTTGGTTTATTTAAAAAAATAAAATTTAAAAAAATAGCATGTAAAGGTTACCTTTTAGTTACTGAGGCTCAGGATAGATTTAGGTGTAGCACAGCATTAATAATGACATCAACGGAAAGTAATCACAATAATTAGGAGAGAGAGAGAGTGTGTGTATGTGTGTATATATATATATATATATATATATATATATATATATATATATATATATATATATATATATATATATATATATATATATATATATATATATATGCTGATCCCACATGAAACGGTGTTTAGTGTGCAGGCTAAAAAGATCTGAGGCAAAATATTTTTGGACCCATTTTACAACTAAAAACACACCTAAAGCCATTTTTCCAAGACAGAAAGATGAAACATCATGTAGTTTTGTAAAACAGAAGATAAAACACTGTCCAATCTCAGTCCATTACCCATAATGCAGCTGTGGCATGCGTCTCTCTTTTTTCTCCTTCCTTTGGCAGAGCTCACCTCTCTGTAAACAGAATCCCTCTGTTGGCATAGCGACCCCCTTTCCCACCTGGAATTCTTTACACTGCGGCGCCACCTAGTGGCCAAGCGCTGGAGTTACTCAGTATTCCTGGCCAGACTGGGGGTGTGGCAGGACTCCAGTAGAAACACGGGACAGTCAAGTCATTGGTTGCAGCAGGACGGTTGACGGGCTCAGACCCGGCTGGTCGGGTGGACGCGGAAGGCGCAGTTCGGGATGCCGTCGTGCCCCGCCCCCTCGCCAGCGCATTCCGAGCAGCTGTTATTGTCCCTCTGAGAGGCTACAAAGACGTAGACAGACAAAGTACACCCTATAACTATTGGATTCTTTAATTGACATTTTCACTGTGGCTAACAGTTTGGTACATTACCCACAATGCAGTGCGACTACCTGCTGATAGTGGTGCAACCCTTGTTTCATCTGCACATAAAGACAGCGATGCAGCAGCACTTTAGTTCTTTTAGTCTTTAATCTGTCCAGCTCTCAGGAAACAGATCAGCTTCCAAAGCTTCAACTTTTATGTTAATCTCGTAGATCGCTAACGATCTGAGCCGGCTGCGTCGTATAGCTGCATTGCATTCTAGAACGCTGGAGTCCAGCGTTTGCACCAGTGTCTTCACTACTACTGTATGTTGGATTTCTCAGTAATATGATTGCTGGAAAATGGTGAGTGAGAAAAGAAGCTCTTGCTCTTTAGTGTTTAGAGCTAACAGCGAAACCTGACCATTCAAACCTCTGCCTGATGTTGGCAGACTTGCCAACATCATTTAGAAAGAAGGATGCGATTATAGACTGCATAACAAAAAAACAAAAAACAAAAAAAAAGGGTGAAGGTGGAATTATTTCATATTCAATTTTAAAATATGAGCCACCCATACTATTTTTCAGAGATTACCATGTGTCTTACCATGTTTCTATACAGAAGTGTAGAAATATTTGGGAATAGAGTTTGAGCTACAATAACTGACAACTAGCAACTAATTAACTAACTATCATCGAGCCAGTGCAAAACTAAAGAAGCAGATAGACATCATCTTGGCAGATTTGACTATATTTGGGTAAGTAAATGTGTTTTTAGCAAACGGAATTTGAATGTGAATTTTTGGGAACTGACTGCTTAGCTCGTCCTCTTCCTCTTCAGTTCCCTCGGGCAGCAGGAGGCGCTCGCTGCAGGGGCTGTGGGGTGACAGCTGGCTCTGTCCCTCTTGACTGGTGCCCAGCTGGAGGCGACGCATGTGCCGGACCACCGCTGTGGCATTAAACGCTTGCTGAGAGAGACAGACGAGAGTGAGCTTGAAAATATAAGCCTGTGCTTAGGGGGAAATCTTCAGATCAGCAATGCTTGTCTTCTTAATCTGACAGGATTACATTTAAACATGCTTCATATGATTCTTTGGTTATGTTATAAATCTAGCTCTATTTTGGACAGATCGAGTCATTTAGCTTTCCCACATACAGTATCTAATAAACAGTATACTGGATGATCAACAGCACTGACCTTCCACTTGCTCTTGGCGAAGTTCTTCTTGATCTGAGCGCTCACAGACTCATGGATGTTCTTGTCCAGTGCCGTATCACCGGCAATCCTGGAAAAACAAAACAAAACAAAACAAAATAATGTAATAATTCTTTCAGTTCTCTCCACTGAAATCCAAGTTAGTCATCTGGCTGTATTTCTGCCAAGGAAAGCAAAGGCTTTAAAGCCACTTGCAAGGAGCCAAAACAGAGCTGGATCGAACCGGATTAGCAATGCGTTCTGTTGTGAGAAAACATTCAGCATTCATATTCAGCAGAAGAATTATTTTGTCAAGAGATACAAGTGTAATTTACAGCGTTTTGCTCTGAAAGTCATTGAAACTCAAAAAACGGAACTTTTCTTGTTCAAAGGAGGGTGCATGATCATGCCAAAATGATTCCTTTTGCTTAAAGAGGCAGTCTGTTTTTTTTAAAAGGTGCATCTGTATCAGTAAAATCGCTCAGTTTCATAGACGCTGATTTTCAATACTGCCCTGCAATTGATCTAGATATTATTTGTCATTTAAGGCTTCTGTTGAAATTCCTTCTGGCCTGGAAATTAGCTCCGCGCCTAGCCAGAACGGAGCTTCTTCAAATAGGCAGAGCCGAGATGTACATTTAAACGACGGTTGTGGTCTGTTGAGGGTGAGCGGGAGGTTTGTCTATGTTTGCATGAGCAGCAGAGGGCACTAAAAAGGCACTAAACATTACAAACTGCATCTTTAATATTGTAATATTTAATGCTGACATATTTATTGCATTTTATGCTGTTTACTCGCATTTAGTGCTGGGTTTTAAATGCGAAATATGAACACAGTTAGGTTCACATATTATCGATGAAATAAATACGTGAATAATTGTTAAGCTCCAACATGAACTATCAACAGTTCTACTTAAATACATGTATTTCATACCATGGATGCTGCAGTGCTTGTTCACACGTGTAGCGCAGATTCGGGTCTCTCTCCATCAGATGTACGATGAAGTCCTTAGCTGCGAATAAAATCACAATTACAGCTCAGTCCATGACGTTAGAATCTGACACTTTTCCATAAGGTCATCTGGTAACACAGAACAGGCTCAGGATGGAGAAAAAAAAAAAAAGCTGGCCTGGTTTCAACATCCGTCAAAATTTGATTAGCTGTTCTGATGTAGTAATAAAATCGAAAGTTCAAGAGTGTGTTATTATTATCATTATTAATGAGCAGTTTGGCAGGTGTTCAGAGGGACGGAGCAAAGTCTGGACAGAAGTAATACAGGCCTGATGTAAAGCAGAGGAATTGTGAGAAGATGGAAAACGTGCTACCTGAATCGGAGATGTCGTCCCAGTACGGCGAGTCAAACTCGTAGTCGGCCTTCAGGATCTGCTCAAACAGCTTGGCATCGTTCTCGTCGTAAAATGGTGGATAGCCACACAGACTGAGAGCGAGACAGAGAGAGGGGTGTGAGGATTTAAGATGCTGGATCTCTTAAGAGCTGAATGGGACCAGGGACTGAGAGACAGCATGTAATGCATTTTTCAAAAATGAAAAGGGAGAATATGCGTGATGTACATTTTGATGTGCCCATACTTGCATCATGACTGATTTTTGACGTCCCACAACATTAAACAGATTATAAACAGATAAACAGTTTGACATGTCATTTTTCAATGTTGGTGTTGGCAAACTGCTGTGGTATAAGAGAAATAAAACACTTCAGGATGTACTATTATACAAAATATAATCGACTTCAGTTCAGAACAGTAACTCTGCTTTGTGTCAAGCCACATGTACACTATAGTATAAACTGATCAGCCATAACATTAAAACCACCTGCCTAATATCGTGTAGGTCCCCCCCTGTGCTGCCAAAAAACAGCTCTGACCCATCGAGGCATGGACTCCACAAGACCTCTGAAGGAGTGCTGTGGTATCTGGCACCAAGATGTTAGCAGCAGATCCTTTAAGTCCTATAATTTGAGAGGTGGGGCCTCCATGGATAGGACTTGTTTGTCCAGTACATCCCGCAGATGCTCGATCAGATTGAGATCTGGGGAATTTGGAGGCCAAGTCAACACCTTGAATTCTTTGTCATGTTCCTCAAACCATTTCGGAACTAATTTTTGCAGTGTGGCAGGGCGCATTATCCTGCTGAAAGAGGCCACTGCCATTAGGGAATACTGTTGCCATGAATGGGTGTACTTGGTCTGCAACAATGTTTAGGTAGGTGGTTCATGTCAAAGTAACATCCACATGAATGCCAGGATCCCAGGTTTCCAAGCAGAACATTGCCCAGAGCATCACACTGCCCATTTTTCCTGCTTCCAATACATCAACTTTGAGAACTGACTGTTCACTTGCTGCCTAATATATCCCACCCCTTGACAGATGCCATTGTAATGAGATAATCGAAGTTATTCACTTCACCTGTCAGTGGTTTTAATGTTATGGCTGATCGGTGTAATGTACAGCTATTATATTTTCCAGTACAATTCAGACCCAGCTAATCAGTCGTACACCTAGAATACTTACAGTATGTACGCGATGACACCGATGGACCAGCAGTCCACTGCTTTACTGTACGGCTTCTGGGCCAAAACCTCCGGAGCTGCCAAACAACAAAACAACTTATTAACACTTCACACATGTATGAGCTCATCTTGCCGTTACTGTTTCTATAGTAACAACTCACACGGGTACTTGTACGGCGGACCTTCCACATAATCGAACATTAATAATACAGACTATAAAAGTGTTTAAAGATTTGATGTATGCTAGTGCGCATCTTACCTACGTATCCAGGAGTGCCACAGGCCGTGCTCATCACGCTACCCGAGCCCTCGATCTTTGACAAGCCAAAATCACTGATCATGATCTTCGAGTCCTTGTCTATGCTGTAATATAGCAGGTTCTCTGGCTGAACAACAACAACAAAAAAAAAAAAAAAAAAAAAAAAAAAAAAAAACCACACACCATAATGAGGCATCTCTCTTTCTCTCTCTCATTGATCTGAATCATGTTCAGGGAGAGGCTTAATTAGTTCAGCCATGCACAAGAATTAATCTGTACGTCCTTCACTTCACTGCATGTAAACAAATGAGCTTGTTAAGCCCACAGACTAACAATTACTAATAACTCTGACCTCAGAAACCAGAGGAAAATAAACGCCATGTTAATTAGTTACAGTACACACCGGCTTCTCAGATTAGAGCAGCAAAGGAAAGGAAAGATGGGGTCGCAAAATAAAATAGGAAAGTTAGAACAGCAGGGAGGAAAACACTTAATTTAATTTAATTTTACGCTTTGAGAACTGTGTTTGGTTATTTTGATTTCTTCCTCTCTCTCTCACACACACACACACACACACACACACACTTCCTTCCTTCTGGTCCCACCTTCAGGTCTCGGTGCACAATGCCCATGTCGTGCAGATACTTCACGGCGTCCAGGATCTGCTGGATGAGCTTGCTGGCATCTTTCTCCGTGTAAAAACCTTTTTCCACAATCCTGTCAAAGAGCTCGCCGCCAGACACCCTGCAAAGAGAGAAATATGCTGTGGAAGCTGCGCACACACACACACTTACACTTCAGACAGACTGCATCACAGCATGGACCCTTGTGACCAGCTGGTGGTGTTCCAGCCCTCCTTCACCAACAGGAGGCGCTCTTAAGCTCGTTTTTTTTCTCCCCACCTCCTACTCTCCACTCACGCAGGTTAAAGTCAACTCAAGTGTGAATCAGAGAAACATTCGCTGTAAATCGAGCGTCATTATGTGCGCAATCTGTTTCCCCTGTTTCAATCTGCTCTAGCGAAGTTACTGCGAAATAGACGCAAAGACACACACACACACACAGTTGATCTCTAGACTAGATGAAAGACCTGGCAGACTCAGCACTTTCCAGCTCGTATGTTAATCCCTCCTCCCCATTCCTCTCCATCTTGACAACCTTCTCCATCCTTCCACTGATCACTTTCTTTCTCCATACATCCCTCCATCTCATCACCACCCCTGCCTCCATCTCGACTGCTCTCTCCATCCCTCCCTCTACCCCTTCTCAATGAGTCTCTTCATCCCTCTCTCCAGCCCCCTAGCGAATCTCGACTGCTCTGTCCACCCTTCCAATGATCTTTCTCCATCCCTTGACCATTCTCTCCATCTTTCTATTGATCCCTTTCTCCACCCCTCCATCTCTTGATTGATCTCTCCATCCATTACTTTCTCCAAACCTTTATCCGACCATTCCATCACCTTCTTTTCTCGACCTCCATCTCTTTTTCTCCATCCATCCATTCCTCTCCCCATTTATTTTCCCCTTCCTTTCCCTATTCATCTTTTTCACTATCCATCTCTTTATCTCTCTCTTTCTCCATCCATCTCCATACATCACATTCTACCTCAATCATCTTCTCAAACCCTCTGTACATTTCTTTCTCTGTCTATCCCCCTTTCCCGTTCCCATCTCATTCTCCCTCTTTTCTTCATCAGTTCACCCATCTACCTTTCCCCTGATCATCTCTCACTTTCATCATCCCTTTCTTTATCCATCACTATCTCCCTCCATCTTTTTTTCCTTCCTTTTCTGCATGGACCCCTCCCCCCAAGGTTCCTCCCTTCATCCCTACTTTAATCCATGCCACCCTCCCTCTATTCTCGATCCCTCTTTTTTAGCTATCCATCTTTACCTTCCTTCCTCCATCCATCCCTCCCTTTTCACTGACCTCCTTTTCCCAGATGTTCTAATTATCATCATCCCTGGTCTCTATTGTCATCTAAACCTTTACACACACTGTCCATGTGCTGGTTAGTTCTCTCTTGCTCTTCACTCATTTCTCTCCCCCGTTCCTCTTTCGTGACATTTCAGCTGACGGATGGGAGGACACAGGTGTGGGCACATGCTCCCAGGGCTGCTCAGTGGGCGGGTAGTGTGTGTGTGTGTGTGTGTATGTGTTTGTGTTCTCTTGTGTGTGTACTTCAGTGTGTTTGTCAGCCTTTACCTTGATTTCTCAGTGGACGAGACAATAGAGAGTCTACAAGGCACGTCTGTAATTAAAGGGCCTTGACATCACACATAGGAGAAAGAGTATGGCGAGAAGTGATAGATGCACACACCACATCATCATCATCTATTAAACAATATTATGTTGTGCAAAACAACCACCAATTAGTATGATCATTACGAGGACGTAATAGAGTACAAAGACAGCTATGTACAGCAAATTTCAAAAATAATCTCCCTACAAGGCATTCATTCATATTTTTCACTTTATCCTGGTGGATCTGGAGCCTATCCTGGGAATACTGGGTAACCTGGATAAACAATACACCCTGGATGGACCACCAGTCTACACTATATTACACTAGGTATGCAAATAATCGAGAAAATCAATACAATTCTGTAATAAATTTAAAAAAAAATTGTTGTTATTGGTTTGTTGGTCTGTGTTATGAATCCCAAAAAGAATCAACTCCCTGAGTCAACCCTAAAGTTTTGGGGTCGATTCCACACACCAAAAATGATTCATCTCGCACAATCATGGCAAACAAAAAAGTATTTAGCATCTGAATGTTTCAGTTAGTGAGACAGCCAATGGATAATCACCACTGATCCACTTATTATTTATTATTAATCCATAAATATTTCCGAAATTTCAATAAACTAATTCTACTACACTTAAATGGGTTAACCGATTAAACAAAAAAGCTATGAAGTATCAAAAATAAACATTTGCAGGCACATTTACACAATTTAGAGGACAGATCGAACCCCAGACCCTGGAGCTGTGACGCAGCAACGCCTTCATATAAAATCCATATATAATCGATATTGTTCTTTCCAGCAGATTATCTTTAGCGCATGTTTGGATTTTGTTTCTCTTCGTCGACTTCTCTCTTGGTCACAGCTTTGACTTTATCTGGAGGAAAAAGATGCATAAAATATGTGCTGGATCAAAAGAGCTCTGGAAAAGTAAACATCAAGCTCGAAAGGAAGATTCATATCCAGCGAGCCTACTTGCAGGAGAGATCCCAGTTGGAATAAGGTGAGTGGTGACACGTGGCCTTGCAATGTGTTTTCTTTCGAGATGAAAGTGCTGGCTGGGATTCGCTAATGTACAGCTATGAACTAACAAGCTGCTTAGACAGAGACACAATCCAGAATCACACAGGCATCGCCTTCCTTAATGGTGCTGAGCTATGTGAAGAATATTACATGGAGGTTTGGATTTTAGACAGGAGGAGTGCGGCTTACAGTTGATCCATAATCAAGAGTATTAGGTCACGGATTCCTGATCCAGTAATGGTGTTCTGCAAGCGCCAGCTGCCGGCTAAATATCACAGCTGGTCATGTTCACATGCCCATTACGCCTCTTTCAATAGTGCTGCCTAAGCAATATTAGGCTATGCAGTAAGGCTGTACAAATTCTTGTTTGTTAAACGGAATATTGGCCTTGAAAACAAGCAACCCAACCAACCATGATTTTTTTTTTTAAGTCAGCTTCCCTCATGCTCTCTATTAAAGATACTGTTTACATGCCATAAAGATATTTTATCAGGTTAGTTGTATTGTAGGAAGATGTTGCAGTTCCACCTGTTTATATTTCCAGAGAGCATAGTTTGATTTAATCGCCACCATTAATCAAGAAACACATCAGGATGGCTGTCGTTTTGCATCACCTGTTCCTTAGTGCAATAACACTGTACACTAGGCTTAGGTCACACTATCACGCTGTACCAGAGAATTTTGTCGGAGTACAAGTACGAGTAAATAAGCAAGGTACCAGATGGATACCTGATGCCAGTATTTGTATCGCAATAACATAAGTTTTTACTACTTTAAATAATTAGTATTGCTTATTGTCTCCAGAAGAAAAAAATGAATTGGATAATTTGGATGAAACATTTCTGTTGTTACTCATTTACTTTGCTTAACTGAAGCTAAACTCTTTATAATGTCTATTGAAGCTTGACAAATAAAACTTCATAAAAGCCAAAAAACAAACACACATAGCAACCAACTGAAGCAAACCAACCAACCAACGATAACAAATCAAACAAACGGACAAAACAAATCTACCAAGCAAATAAAACAACAACAACAACAAAAAAAACCCAACACACAAAGAACAACAACAAAAAACACAAGCCAACCAAACAAACACTAAACAAACCCCTCCCAAAAAAAGTGTGAATCAAAACAACCAAACCAAATAAACCAAACAAAAAAAAAAACAAAAAACAAAAAAAACATACATTTGTTGTTGATGTCTAGATGTCAGTAACTTGATCTATAACATTGTCTTTCATAAAAATAAAAACAGTACCAGAATCTGCACTTTAAACAAATTGAAATACATTTTGTAACCAAAAAGCATGTATCTAAAGCTTGGGTATTGTATTATTTATCATGCACTAGTCCATTTGACTGTGGAAACTCTCGACTGCATTTTCAGCAACCACAAACACTCACTCACTCACTCACACACACACACACACAAACACCATTCTGTCTTCTGTGAAAAATGCAGTGAAGATTCAAAACATAAGTCGTCTGAAATAGGGGGCTAAAAGAGGCAACTGAACTAGATCATGAGTGGCTTCCTTTATAAGTCGGCCTAAAGAGAGATTTCACTTACAGCTGCATGACGAGATAGAGGTGCGATTTGTTGTCATAGATGTCCTCCAGAGAAACAATGTTGGCATGCTTAATCCTATAGGAAAAAATGAGAAAGAGGGACAGAGATTAATAACCTTAATATACACACCATAGATTGAAATATTCAAGATATACAATGGTTTTGAATGTTCCTTGATGTAGTAAGCTCTGAGTTGACCTAGAAACTGTATTCCTGCATGGTTGTCTTTTACGACTATAAGCAGACGTCCTTATAGTGTGCCAAATTTGAGAGATGCAGACCACAGTTCAGTATAATATTTCCCATTCGGGGACACCTGATCCACTTAATTATTAGCTTGACTGTTTGATTAGCTCTTAGCAGATGAGTCCCACAAGCATTACAGAAGCAGAGTAAAACACAACAAGTGAGTAATTTTTATGCCTTTTAGCAGTGTAAACTCTTCATAACCCTGTGTAAATAATGTTCTGCAAATAAACCAGGCCTTGTTCCTGTTTATTCATGTTTTTGAAGGCAAACTAATCCAGGACAAGCACATCAGCTGGGAAAGTGTAGTTCGTATGTGACTTTTTTTTGTCATTTATGTACATCAGACATTTGCATTTAAACAATAGACTAAATAGTTAAACTATATAGTTAAAGTATAAATTGCCAGTTTTTACAGTACATTAGTACCGGTGGATCCATATGAAAATCAGACACAGCCCACAACATTTTAAGAGACCAAAGGCTATTTAGTCATAGTTCAGTTGTTGTTTTTTTGTTTTCGTTTTGTTTTTTTGGTCACCTGTGCATCAGTGCTTCATTTGTTTAGAGTCAATAGATGATTCATACAATGTAGATGCAAATACTCCCAAGCTGAAGATGACATAAAGCTGCTGAAATTAAACAATACCCATGAGGTTAGAGAACTCGCACGAGTCTTGTCCTAGTTCTGATTGAAAAGAGTGACTGACTGTATACAGCTAAGACAGCACAAGAGATTTTAGCACTGGATATCTAATCCACCACAAGAAATAAACGTGGAAAATTAGGACAAAGCTCTTAAAAATGGGTGTGTTTATCCGAAGTGTTAAACAAAAACTTTCAGTCTAAAGGTGAAATCAGCTCCTAAATTACAGGATTCCTGTCACTAAGAGTGGATTATGAAGAATTGCAGGCTCCAGCAGATAATTGTGCAACAGATTTCCATTCTCCATTTTCCATACCACTTATCCAACACAGAGTCACGGTGGAACCTGGAGCCTATCCCAGGGAACTCGGGGAACAATGCAGGGGACCCCCTGGAAGGGGTGCCAACCCATCACAGGGCACAGTCGCACACACATTCACACATTACGGACAGTTTGGAAATGCCTAACAGCCTACAGCGCATGTCTTTGGACTCATTCATATTCAGTCATCTGTAAAAAAAAACCAAATAAATAATAATAATGGAAACTCGACCTTTAATCTTTGATTACGAACTTCTCAGTAAATTTCCTCACACATTTATGAACAGGTCTTAATGACTTAATGACTATTACTTAAGAACTTTCTAGAGAACTCTTAGTCAGATAAGATTTCTTGTGAATATGGCTCCAGATACAGAATAGTGCATGATGCAATTATCATGCAAGGAGAAAAACAACAAGAGAAGAAAATAATTAATGTTGAATAATAACTAAAAACTAATATCTGGTTACTGTGATTGATTGGCACCCCGTCCAAAGCAACCAGGCCATCATAATCATTTAATTTTCACTCCAATTACAATGGGTATTGAAAAGAATCCCTTTAAAATAATCATATTTTGTTGCTTTTCAGCCTGAAATGAAGACAGACACGGTTTTTGTTTTATCCAGCTGTATTTACTCAGTGCAGCTTGTAACATCCAAGTGAAAGATATAACACCAACATGTCAGAAAAAAACAAAAAACAAAAAACGATTCACTGAGCTGGAAAAAGGATCACCCCCTGGTGTCAGTATTTTGTTGAACCACCTTTTGCTTTAATTACAGCCTTTAGTCTGTTGGGATATGTCTCTACTAACTTTGCACATCTAGACTTTGCAATATTTGCCCACTCTTCTTTGCAGAACTGCTCAAGTTCAGTTAAATTTGATGGTGACAGTTTGTGGACTGCAGTCTTAGAGTCATTCCACAGATTTTCAATGGGATTTAAGTCTGGGCTCTGACTAGGCTATGCAAGGACATTCACCTTTTTCTCCTTCAACCACTGTGTGGTCAGTTTTGCTGTGTGCTTTGGGTCATTGTCATGTTGGAAGGTAAACCTTCTTCCCATTGACAACTTTCTGGCAGAGGGCAGCAGATTTTCCTCAAGAATTTGATGGTATTTTGCCCCATCCATTTTCCTTCTATCCTGACAAGTGCCCCAGTCCCTGCTGCAGAGAAACACCCCCATAACAGGATATTACCACCTCCATGCTTTACTGTAGGAATGGTGTTATTTGGATAGTGAGCTGTATTTGATTTCCGCCAGACATATCGTTTGGTGTTGAGGCCACATAATTCAATTTTAGTCTCATCTGACCATAACACCTTTTTCCATGTGGCCTCAGAATCTTCAAGGTGCGTTTTGGCAAAGCTCAGTCGTGGGTGGCTTTATTCTTGCAACCCTCCCATACAAGCCACATTTGTGGAGAATTTGTGATATTGTTGTCACATGCACACAATGACCAATCTTCATAATCTGTCATAAATTCCTGCAACTGCTTCAGAGTTGCTGTAGGCCTCTTGGTAGCCTCTCTGACCAGTTTCCTCCTGGCTCTTTCATCCAGTTTTGAGCGACGTCCTGATCCAGGGAGGGTCTGTGTTGTACCAAATACCATCCACTTCTTAATAATAGACTTCACTCTGCTTCTAGGCATTGATAAATCCTTTGAATTTTTTTTTGTATCCATCTCCTGACTTGTGCCTGTCCACAACTTTATCCCAGAGATCTTTTGACAGTGTCTTGCCACCCATAGTTGATTGTTTGCTTCAGTTGCACTACCAAGGACTGAAATGCTCCAGGAAAGCTCTTTTCATGCTGAGCTAATCAAAAGGACCACAGCTGATCACAGTTGAAAATCAAATGGCTTTGTGTGCCATTGAGAAGGTGATTAGCTACACCTTATTGAGTTTACAAGTCATTTTTAGGAGGGGGGTGATCCTTTTTCCAACTCAGTTGGAAAACTTATATCTTTCACTTGGATGTTATAAGTTGCGCTGGATAAAACAAAAACTGTGTCCGTCTTCATTTCAGGCTGAAAAGCTACAAAATGTTATTATTTTAAAGGGGGTGATTCTTTTCTATACCCACTGTATTCAGTCTAGGCATTTGAACTGTTTATCATCCTTTGTAAGGTGCTATCTTGCTTGAAGCATTGCTATTTACAAGTGTTTTTATTAATGACCTAGAGAGGTGTGACATCACTGTGCACCTCTTCATTCCTTTCTCCCCCTCTTCAGCTCCAGTCAATAATCATTCTCTTTTTTTGCTTTCTCTTTACCTGCTGGGTTAAAAGTGTGAGACAGACAGAGAGCTATGTGTGGGTTCTCACTGGGTTGCCTTGTGGATTCCCACACACGCCTGAGGCACATAACATGACCGACGCATGCAGGTGACTCACCAGCCCACTGAGCCTTTTCATTCCTTTCTCTCTCTCTCTCTCACACACACACACACACTCATTCTCTAACTTTTCCTCCCCCCCAGACACCGGTCATGTCCTGTACATGCTGTCAATTCCCCCCCGTCTTTCTCTCTCGCTTGCTCGTTGACTCTCCACCCCCTCTGTGCGTGGGGTCCGGGTCGACTCCACAGGTGGTGGGTGGTTTCAGGCACGGCACTAAGGAACTGAAACAATATTCCCTTATAACACATGGAGAGGCTTCTCATCTGAGGTGACAAAAAAGAAAGAAAGACAGACATAGGAAAGAAAGCAAAGAGACAGACAGACTGACAGATAAAAAAAGAAGGAAAGGTAGAAAGGCAGAGAGACTGTCTGAAGAAACGAAAAAAGAAAAGTAGACAGACTGAAATAAGACAAAAAGATAAATATTAAGACTAACAGAGAAAAAAGAAAGGCAGAGGATATAAGAAAGAAAGGCAGACAGAAAAAACAAAGAAAAAAAAGACAGACAGAAAGATGCAGGCATATAGAAGAAAGAAAGAAAGCTTTATGGATAATGAGTTCTAACTAAATAAAATGCTTAACATAGTTATTCAGATTCTGTGTTAATTTACTGTTCTTTCCCAAACCCTCAAATAAAATGTGAAATTTTGTGGTACGAGCTACAACACAAATTCTTTCACAGTCAAATGAAGATTGGGCGGTTTTAGCCTTAAATTAGTTAGAATTACAGGTGATGTTCTCTGGAGAAGCTGGAGGCCAGAACAACACAAACCTGCCTTCAAAAAGTGACAAAGGTTTAAGGTTGTGCAGTTTGTTTGGTCAAGAAATGAAACCACACTTTATCAAGCAGAGTCAGAATTCTGTGGTAATGGTGATTCATGTCATCACGGGGCACATTTCCCGATAGAGCGCAAGGTGTAACCCAACGATCTAAACACGCAAAGTAAACGAGAGAAAAGAGAAAATAGTGAATATAACAATGACAAAAAGCCCAAATAAAACGCTAAACTAAAATAAGATGATGAGTTGGAACAATGTATGGTGTAGTGCTAATCTTTTCTCTTCTTTTGCTTCATTGATTTATTTGACAAATTAATATTATTAGAAATGTCAAATATGGACTTTGTGTGCTAATATTTTGAAATATTACAAAGAGTCACATTCAGACAAGCCACGTGAATGAATAGGATACATGTTGTTTTACTCTTTTCACTATCCTAACACACTGCATTAGTGTAGTTTGACAATTTCCCTGTCCGTGTATCTACACTAAACAAAGGAGCATTGTGGCTAAAATCGCACACTTATGTACTATTCTAAACCGTTACTTTTAAGCATGAACACAACTGGGTTTCTGAGTACAGTTTAAAATTTAAAAAAACACACAAAAAATAAATAAATAAAAATAATAATAAAATATAAAAAAAAAAAAAAAAAAAAAAAAAAAAAAAAACTCATGTTGGCTTCAACCCTACCAAAAGGTCACTTTTGCGTACCAGTCTTCTGGATTTTCTAGATTAGTAAATATTTTTTGAATGTAAGGTCGGAGTTTTCGATTTGAGACGCAGCCCATGACAATAATCAAGATGGTGGCGGAAAGTTTAAAGAGAGACAGAGGTCGTCAGTGTGTTACAGAAGACAATAAATACAGTGCCCTCCACTAAAAATATATTTGAAGTATTTTCCCCATTGAAATTTTACATTTTTTTAGTACACCTGGGTGCATAGGAACAGGAAACTGCTCAACCATGACGTGAAACCATGTTTCACAGGGGTGTAAATATGAAGTAACGCATAGGCCAAATTCCCTTAGTCATTCATAACAATGGGTTAGACCAAGAAATATAGCTGTGATGTGCGGCAAAAGGTTGTTGAGCTTCACAAAATGGGAAGTGGCTATAAGAAAATAGCACAAGCATTGAAAATGCCCATTTCCACCATCAGGGCAATAATTAAGAAGTTCCAGTCAACTGGAAATTTTATGAATCAACCTGGAATTGGACGTGTGTGTATACTGTCTCAACGCACTGTGAAGAGGATGGTTCAAGTGGCCAAAAAATCTCCAAGGATCACAGCTGGAGAATTGCAGAAGTTAGCTGCATCTTAAGGTCAGAAAGTCTCCAAAGCTACAATCCGATTACAATGTAGTCACCTACATCACCACAAGTTGTTTGGAAGGGTTTCAAGAAAGAAGCTTCTACTCTCATCCAAAAACAAACTCAAGCATCTTCAGTTTGCCAGACACTACTGGAACTTCAAATGGGATCGGGTTCTATGGTCAGATGAAACCAAAATAGAGCTTTTTGCCAATAAACACCAGAGGTGGTTTTGGTGCACACAGAGAGGTAGCCATATGGAAAAGTACCTCATGCCCACGGTTAAATATGGTGGTGGCTCTTTAATGTTTTGGGGCTGTTTTTCTGCCAGAGGACCTGGACATTTTGTTAGGATACATGACATCATGGACTCTATCAAATATCAACAGATATTAAATGAAAACCTGACTGCCTCTGCCAGAAAGATTAAGATGGGCCGTGATTGGATCTTCCAGCGGGACAATGGTGAAAAACATGCGTCAAAATCAACACAAAAATGGTTTACTGACCACAAAATCAAGGTCCTGCCATGGCCATCCCAGTCCCCTGACTTGAAACCCATAGAAAACTGAAGTGGAGAGTCCACCAGTGTGGACCTTGGAATTTGAAGGATCTGGAGAGATTCTGTATGGAGGAATGGTCTTAGATCCCTTGCCATGTATTCGCCAACCTCATCAGGCATTATAGGAGGAGACTCAGAGCGGTTATCTTGGCAAAGGGAGGTAGCAAAAAGCATTGACTAAAAGGGTGCCAATAATTGTTGCACACCTATATTTAGCAAAGATGTATATTTTTTTTTTGGATAAACCTGTTTTGTTTCCAACTGTTTGATATCCATGAGAGCAGAGTATTTTTGTGAATTTCTTTTTAACAAAAGATTAAGCAATAAAGAATTTTTCATAGCCTTCTATGCTCATATTTACCAAGGGTGTCAATATTAGTGGAGGGCACTGTACATCCTGAAACTGGTATACTAGGTCACGGACTGAGAATACTGTCAGTCTAAAAAACTCTGTTGAGGAGGTAATATAGTAAGAAAAGCACACAGACAACACTTTTTAAAAAAATGAAAGTGCTAATTTAAGTACTTCAGGAAGAGGTAGGTCTTCAGACATCGTTTGAAGTCTGCAAGTGACTCAGCTGTTTGGACAGCTAGGGGAAGTTCATTCTACCACCTAGGTGTCACACCTACAGTACGTATGTTACTAACATACTAAAAGGTTCAAATTTTACAGTAGTCTTGTATTATACAGTACTGTGTAAAAGTTTTAGGCATCCTATTTTTTTTTAGTACAAACTTTGTTATAGTTTTTTATTTTATGACTTCTACATGATCAAGTCAGTACAAAAAACATTTTAGATTCCCAAACATTAGTTTTCTAGCACAAAATTAAATGTTACAGAAAAATGTTTGTAAGTCATTAAAGAAAGCAGCATATTACGTAAGAGACACTTTTCAGACAAAAAACACAATGAAGGCTGCTGGGTTTTGCTGCAGAAATAAGAAGCGAGTGCGAAAGTCAAAGTCTCCAGAAGAACTGTGGCTGGTTCTGCAAGATGCTCAATAAAACTTACCAGCTCATTTCCTTATAAAACTGGACAAATTGTGGTGGAGACTACTATTTTTATTTTTATTTTTTTTGTCACACCAAATATTGACTTTGTTTCATTTACTACTGTTTACTGCTCTTTATGGTATTTTTTTAAAATGTAGAAACATTTAATTTCATTATTTTGAAGGCATCTTTGCTGTACAGCATTTCTTTGCATGTGCCTAAAACTTTTGCACAGTACTGTATATCTGTCATTTAAAAAAAAAAAAAAAAAAAAAAAAAAAAATGTAGGGTGGTCAAGGCTTGGGGTCACAGAGAATTCATGTCAAGTTGGGGTTGTTTGGGAACCACCAAGTTAAAGGAAGGGTTTATGGGGAAATCAAATAGAAGCGCAAAATTCATTATTGTGATTTCAGACAAACAAAACCTACTTATAAATTAAATTGCAATCACGGATGTGTAATGATTTCATCTTCAGGATGTCCTTACAAAGACCGGGGTTTCTTTTTATTGATACATGAGTGCAATCAATTGCTCTAAAAAATTATTTCCCCCTCGTTTTCCTCTGCAATTAGGTCACCTGGCAATTCCCACCCAACACCCAGCTCGTCTCTATCCTACAACAGCTTCCTCTGAGACACATGATGCCAGCCTGTTATATCTTTTCGCAATGCTGCTCATGCTGTGTCAGAGGTCAGCTCAGAGGAAAGCTCTTTCCACCCTCTTCCGCATACGCGAGTTCACAGATGCCCACTTGCTGTGATTGATAGGGGAGTGAGAGTATGCTATCCCTGCCATGGCCAATTTTCCTCCCTTAGCTCTCGGTCAAGGATGATTCGGGATTCGAGCGCTCTCGACGATATGGTTAAGCATGTGGTGCTGGAAACTAGCAAGAGATTGAGAGCTCTGAGGCCTGTTTTATAAACTGAACCAATTGCCCTTGAGTGTCTAAATGGTAATATTCTTAAATTCATACATTTTTTTTTGTGAATTATGTTCTCCAAAAGAATACTGGATCTATTTATTTGGCCTCCACAAGCGCATGAACATAAGTGTGTATATCAGATGTGCCTGTGAATCACTCCGAGGTTCCAACGAAAACATCGCCTCAATAGATGCTGCAATCTGGAGAGTCGATGCTATAAACACGAGAGAGTAAGGAAATAAAAAAAATAAAATAAAAAAAATTAAAAAAAAGCTATGAAGACTGAACTAAGCGGATGCTCCACTAAGCATGTCCTTGTATAAATGTGCAGAAGGAAGGGGGGTGTTCCTCCATCACACATTCGTTCACATCCCTCTCTGATCTCCAGGTCAATGTGGCAGCCGTAACCCAGGCAACGCGTGCATACACGTCCTAAAAATAGCTTTAGCGCCTTCAGAGCCAGTCGTTTTCCGAAGCGCCTGGTGAATCCAGTGGTTCAAATGGGAAATCCTTTAACTACGGTGACATCAGTGAGTGTGTGTTTGTGTGTGCGCGCATGTGCATATAAGAGAAATGTTTTCTAAAATTTACCTACCATTGGCACTTTTTCCAACATATATTTTAGTCAATAATTTGTGCTACCTCCTTTTGCCAAGATAACAGAGTCTTCTCCTATAATGCCTGATGAGGTTGGAGAATACATGGCAAGGGATCTGAGACCATTCCTTCATACAGAATGTCTCCAGATCCTTCAAATTTTGAGGCCCACACTGGTGGACTCTCCTCTTCAGTTCACCCGACAGGTTTTCTATGGGTTTCAAGTCAGGGGACTGGGATGGCCATGGCAGGACCTTGATTTTCTGGTCATTAAACCATTTTTGTGTTGATTTTGTGCTGATGCCAGAGTTTGTTTTTGGATGAGAGTAGAGGCTTTTTTCTTGAAACCCTTCCAAACTTGTGGTGATGTAGGTGACTTCGGATTGTAGTTTTGGAGACTTTCTGACCCCAAGACGCAACTAACTTCTGCAATTCTCCAGTGGTGAAACTTGGAGATTTTTTGGACACACACCTGGAATTGGACACACGTCCAATTCCAGGTTGATTCATAACATTTCCAGTTGACCTGGAACTTCTTAATTATTGCCCTGATGGTGAAAATTGGCATTTTCAATGCTTGTGCTATTTTCTTATAGCCACTTCCCATTTTGTGAAGCTCAACAACCTTTTGCCGCACATCACAGCTATATTCCTTGGTCTAACTCATTGTTATGAATGACTAAGGGAATTTGGTCTGCATGTTATCTCATATTATACCTCTGTGAAACAGGAAGTCATGGTTGAACAATTTCCTGTTCCTAATCACCCAGGTATACTAAAAAATTTAAAATATCAATGGGAATATACTTCAAATATATTTTTCTCATATGAATTCATAGGGGTGCCAATAATTGATGCACACCTATATTTAATAAAGATATTTTCTTTTGGATAAACCTGTGTTGTGTTTGCAATTGTTTGATATGTTTGTTTTGGCTTGTGGTGGTGTTCTGCAGAGGATCCAGTAACTGAGCAAGATGTTACAGGATTCAGCTGGTTGGACCGCGAGCAAATTTGGTGATGCATCACAATGACCTCTTTTTGACAGCGCCTTTCCTCCCTGACCTCCCATGGTGCAACTATCTGTAACTGTACTGTAAATAACTGAACTGAACAGTCATTTCAGTGGTTGAATATTAGCATCTGTAATAGTGTAGTGCATAAATGTAGTGTAGTTTTTTTTTTTATTGTTGTTTAATCTAAGTATTAATTTTAAATAATCAAATAAACAGAAAGCTCAGAGACATAACATATGAGGACCTTAGAGAGGGTGCGAGTGCGAGACCGCAGGCAAATGCAAGTGTGAGTTTGTATGTGTAACTGTGTTTGGGGTCCATGTGTGTGTGGGAAGGAAAACAAGTGTAAATCCGTGTGTGTGCAGTATGATTTAAAATGGTTACTCACTTGTGAAGAACGGCAATTTCATTCTCAATGCTGTTCTCTTTCCCTTCCAGTGCTTTCTTCGGAATACACTTTATCGCCACCAACCTCCTCGTTTGCTTTTCCTCGGCTAGGAAGACCTCGGAAAACGCACCACTGCAACACATACAGAGAGAGAGAGAGAGAGAGAGAGAGAGAGAGAGAGAGAGAGAGAGAGAGAGAGAGAGAGAGAGAGACAGAGAGACAGAGAGAGAGAGAGATACATACACAGACACACACACAAGTTTCAGAGTTAATAAACAGGCCATCAAACTAAGAATAAACAAGACACATTTGAAACACTGCAGGTTCACTGAAACAGTTTTATGCTGAGAGTTAATCATTAGGCTGCACTGCAGTAGCTCCTGGTTCTATTAGCAATTAAACAAAATTGATGCAGATTCAGCAGCGACTGTGGGAGAGCACAACCCCTGACCTGAAAGCTCAAACCACTTCCAAGAATTCACTGCTTTTGTTTACACACGTCTGAGGAGTTCCAGAGAAACGACGGCTCTTAGATAACATGTTTATGTTCTCTCTCTACATTTTCCCCCCAAGGGTTTGTCTCAACATAATGGACCACTTAAATACGGGCGTGGGGGCGAGACTCGTACACTAATGCAGATGCGTGATCAGATGAGGAGGCTGAAGAAAACAGGAAGTGCAACTTTTAATTAGAATTCCAGGGGCATTTGTGGTCTGCATGGAGTGGTGGATCACAACACAACATAAAATATAGAAGAAGTGACTTATTTAATTGTAATTAGGATCATACCACCTATGCAAAACAGAAAATAAGATAAGATTGATTGATTATTTAAATATTTTTTTAATTTATTTATAGATTTTAAATTCAACTGCATACAAACAGGAGAATGGACCCAAAGTCATCAAGAAAAGATGTGGTTAAAGTGGCAGACCATTTTTATTCACCTAAAAATGGATTCACCAACTACAGTGCATAATTTTTATACATATTTTTTTTTTCATGATTTCTTCTGTTTAAGATATTTTTCAACCTCTGTTTTTATGATTTCTTCTTTCATTTACTTGAATTCTTGTTTTTGTCATGTTTCTTCTTCTTTTTCTTCTAGAATTCGCCTACAATCCATGCTCAGTAGTATCCGAGATTAGAATTTTACGTGTCCCAAATCATAGTATGTTGAAATTAGCATCCCAAAGGTTCCTGGATGGTCTACTATTTCTGGTAGATCTTTGAAGTGCGGATCTGTGGACATGATGACATGTTGTCCAAGAGTATGTCCCAGTACTTGCATACTCTTGCTACACACTCAAAAGTACGTACTTTTTCTTCACAAAAAGAGTACATACTTTTAGTGCATAGTATAAGTAGGCGAATTGAGACGCAGCATATATTACTTGTACAGTAAAAATCCATAATGATAATATTTTGAAACCATGGTACTTTTACCAAAATACACTGAATAGAACATAAGTGACTTCCTATGTATGACTAGTATCACCCAGTCATTATGGGCAATATTAAACCCATGATTTTTGTACAACACACTGTATTTTCCAGACTTTTGCTCTGGAGTATAACAGATAAACGTGCCAGGAATCTTTATTTCCCCCATTTCCTTAACTAAAGTCTTTGCTACAGTCTGTATTCCTGATCTGAATCCCTTTTTGGACAATCTGTTTCCAACTCTTTTTTTTTTTTTTTTTTTTTGGCTTTTGTTTCGAAAGATAAAGGAATGTCATAGCTCAATTTTATGCCTAAACCTTATAATTCCTGCTAATTTCCATTTCTACTAGCACCCCTACAGAAAGCCAATGCTAGTGCAGCTTCATCAAATGGTTTTTGATATACAAGTTAGTTCTAGATTAAGATAAAGGCTTAGAATATAAAATGAGAAACGTCACATTGTTTATTCGTGGCTTAAAATGTGTAATTCAGTTTCTAAAGAATATTTTTCAATTGCAGTTCAAGGAACGCAGCTTATCACACATCTGAACACCAAACATTCCGGAAAACTTCATCTGAATACTGATACCATAAGTAAACAATGCATCCTGCTCTCTATTTGAACAGGGAACAGACAAAGATCAGGCGCGTGTGTGTTCGTGTGCGAGTGAAAGAGGGAGTGAGGGAGAAAACTATCCTAATTGGTTAACAGGACATGATTATGGCTCTCAGACCCACATCTGGCTGAACGCACTGCACTTTGCACGCACACACAAAAGCAGTCTCATACTGATCAGACTAAACACTAGACAAAGCTGTGTGTGCGCGAGTTAGTTAAACAAACCACGAGGATTACAAGGTGTATGTGACGTGAACAGAAACAGGAGCACGGTGGCTTAGTGGTTAACACGTTTGCCTCGCACCTCCGGGCTTGGGGGTTGGATTCCCGCGTCTGCCCTGTGTGCACAGAGCTTGCATGCTTCGGGGTTTCCTCTGGGTACTCCAGTTTCCTCCCCCAGTCCAAAGACATGCGTTGTAGGCCGATTGGCATCTCTTAATTGTCCGTGGTGTGAGTGCGTGTGCGATTGTGCCCTGCGATGTGTTGGCACCCTGTCCAGGGTTTCACCCATTTTTCAATTCTAAATAAAGTTTATTTATTGACATCAATGCAAAATCATTCATGAGAGGACTGATTATTTCACTGATGATTGTTTAAATTCAAAATGGTTATGACCTAGATGTCAATGTTATTTAATTTTTTACTTTAGATATTTTGTATTATTGTAGGCAGTCTTTAAGCATTACGAATTCCCACAATTTTTTTGTGTGTAATATATGCTTTTAGATTTACTAATATAGTTAATATGGTTAATATGGTTAATATGGTAATACAGTAGTTTAGTTCTGGGGACAAGTTGAAGGTTGTGGAGTTATTTTTGGTGTCTGCTCTTTGGAGAGAGGAATTCATGAACACACAGCACACTGTATAAAGTCCTTGAAAAGGCCACTTACTCTCTTCCCGCCAGTCGCTAGTTTCAGCAAATACTTTAGTCATGTGATTTTTTCATAGGAAAAAAAAAAAAAAAAAAAAAAAAAAAAAAATCTACATTTAATTCTACTCTAGATCATTTTTTAGTTTTCATTTTTTTTCATAGTTTCTCTTTTGGTTTTCATGTATCAACATGCCACTGGTGTTTTACATGACTTGCCAGCAGAAAGGTTTTCACAGTCAGTTTCAGCTCATTGTTGGATCTCGGCCAGTTCACAGCGCTCCGATACTGATAAACGGAGAACGTGGGGTCAGATTTAGTTTTCTATTTTGTTACCTATATATACACACACACACCATCGAGTTATACATGGTTTCGGAGTAGGTGCGAAAGAGTAGGTATGCTAGAGCCCCATTACAGCAAATAAGCTGTGTATGTATGAGTGAATTATACATGTCCTATGCATGTATTCAGCGCCAGAGAAACTTCGTGAAAGTGCGTAGTCTCTCGAGTGTCATGGTGGAATCTCTAGAGAAGCCCGTTTTAGCCAAACATAGCCAGATGTGCTGGATCGAGAGTGTCCTGAAGCGCAAACAGGAGAAGGAAAATGTGTAGAGAGGAGCTGAAGAAAAAAAACACTTTAATTTTAAAAAGGTTAATGCCTATTTTTGTGCAGAGTTGGTGTCCAGACCCTGTTGCTAACGGCAACCTCCGGCAAACACGATGCACTCTTATTACCTCTTAAATGAGCTGCACTCCATCACCATGCATTTCATAAACACACACACACACACACACACGCGCATGCATGTTGACGGAGATGTATGTTGAATGACACTAGTGCATGCTTAATCCTGCAGATAACAATTAATTTCATTTCTATGATCAGTTGATACTGTACCGCTCCTCTGTCAGCAGGAATGCCTGGAGTCTCTCAGGCTTTGTGAACACCTGGAATTAGTCATCTCGTATAACGCGTATAACCAATCTGCGATTGGTCAGATCTTTCCAACACTGCCACTCGACATTCCTGGGAATGTGTCGAAGGGGGATCATCTGCTTCATAGCACTATTTATTATATTTCTCAAGTTATACTTAAGCATCAGCCACACTAACGCTTAGTACTGAAACAGTATTTAATATATGGAGGGAAAAAAAAAAAAAAAAAAAAAAAAAAAGCTACGTTCCATGATTGAGACTGATGGATGCAGCTCCTGGGACTGAAAAGAGCCAGGCCAGGAATTCCACAGAGGTTACAAGCGGAAAGAAAGATTCATTTAGGAGAAGCAGAGCAGCTGGACATACAATAGGACCGTCTTACAGGGCTGCTCTAAGGGACATTTCCTACATTTACCAGAAGCTCTCACTGCTCACACAGAAGCGACTTCCCTTGAGCAAAAGCTGTTATACTCGAAAATGGCTTATATTAGGGATATCCACATTGACTGATACGACAGTGCTGTTGAATTTGATTGGTCAGAAGATGCTGATTAATTTTCTCACCGTAGTGCAAGACAGGTTTATATTAATGCCCTTGTTCTAATATATTATTACTGTTTCTATAGCAACGTCTTACATAGGGACTTGTACAGCGATACACTCCACATAATCTTAGTCTAGTAATAAACATTTTCACATATGTGTTGTTTGTATTAGAAGTTTTCTGTAAGGAGATGTTTATTTAGCATTTTTGGAAGAAGTTTCCAGTTTCAGTGCTTTGCAACAAAGGTTTTTTTTTTTTTTTTTTGTCTTATTAGCTTCATAAGAGAGAAAATAGAGAGGCTGGTGAGGGAACGACTGTTTATAGCAGGAAGTGTCTGCGAATTGCTGTGTTCTTAGCAGAATAAAACACATTAGGATGGGCCGAAATTAACTTCAGAGTGAGAACACTGCATCACACCGCACATGAGTACACTGCGCTGTTATATTCCTTACATGCAGTATCAGTTAAAAGTTTGGACACACCTTCTGTAGAAGGATTTTTTTTTTAACTTTTACTCTTTATAATGTTTTATAACATCTGAATGATAATCCAGAATTGTGAAAAATCTGTCATATATATGGAGTCTCTCACATTTTCAACATTGGTTAGAATTGTATGAATCTTGTATTGTTGCCTGGGCATAAGCCAAGATGTCGTAATATAAATAAACTGAAATGAAAAGATATATTGGATGTATTTGTTGTTAAAGAAAACTGAATGTTTCTACTTCGGATCTTCGGATCACCATTTGCGGGAGAAATGGGAGAATGTTTAATCAGCAAATCAACTTGTAGACTAAACTAAAAGCAGTGAATGGAATAAATTCTGTCCATGATGTCCACAGCCAGCAATGATGTGCAGAAGTGGAGATTATACCGCAGCCAGCCAAAAACGACCGATGCATAAGCAGGATAAATTTAGTCAGTTTGCACAAACTCTGATAAGCTTCTTTCCATCAGGATAGTGGAGCTGAGCTGTCCATTTGTTTCTCAGCTCGCTGGCTTGAATTTGCACAAAACCGAGTTGCATTTTTTTTCTTCCTTACTTGAGACTGTTAAACATGGGGAAAGTCCACATCAGGTCGGTTTTTCCACCAGAAATCTTCTAGTCTAAACAGTGGAAGCTGTTTGAAGACCCTTGTATTAGTAAATGCCTTCTTCAAATCCAAATCTTCTCCACACCTCTCCTCCTCTCCTACCTTAACACTCCCTCCGGCTTCTCTCCTCTAAACTGAACAGGATTAGTATGCTTATTCAATCTCTCATGTTCTATTCATTATTCTTTTAGCGGCTGTAACACCAGCAAGGCTTGGAAGCATGCATGCAGAAGCTCAAACAGCATTTGGGTGCCAGACGGGAATTTATGAAACTTGAATTAAATAACAAATGACAAATAGAAATGCATTCTGTATTTGAACTTGATGTTATGAATTCAATATGATCTGGTTACTGGAGGCATTTATACAGAATACAATACACAGAAAGCACCTCCCACATGTGCACACACTCAGTAACCTCTCTGAATGAAGCGTGCCAGAGATTTCAGTCCAGGTTATTCACCTCACGCTTTCAGAAACATGATGTCCTTTCTTCAAATTTGTCAGCTGTATTCCTACTGACTTGGGACCAGTTCTGAAATTGTGCAAATGCTCATTTAATAGGACTCACTGTTATACTGGCATACCAGATTCCACCCACCCAAAACTCTTCGAGTCTGCTCTTAAACGGTTCTGACATCTAAATTGTTTCTCAATGGATTTGCAGTAGTAATTACAGTTGTATATATGGTCGCATATCCATAATGAAGACACAAACTTGCATTTTTTTTTTTTTTTTAAGCCAGATGAAGAAATGAAGGGAGTGGCCACATTCCACCCGGGCAATGTGCATTTCCAATTTCCCTCCAGACAAGAGCCATCAACTTCAAAGCAAGGAAACAGAAACAGTTGCTTGAGGAACACAATTCACAGAGGCAGTTTTGGAGCCTAAAAATACTGCATTATGCAACAAAGGAAACATTCAGAGATGGTGCTGTGAGATTTGTGCATTCTTGCTCACTGCTTACCACTATCTCACCCCACTTTACAAGGGAACCAGTCAAGCTTTATGGTAAATGTTTGGCTAAGGGAAAAACAACCAATTAAGAACCATTTTGCAAGAACTTGATAAGATTTACAGAATTCCCAAACGCAACGCATGCATGGCACACTTATCTTTATAACTGATGACTATTGGGCTAAGTTCTATCAAATGCTGGAAACACTTGTTTTAAAAAAAAAAAAAAAAAAAAAAAGTGCATACCAACAATTATCCATTAGAAATCTCTGCAATACAAGCTCAGGACTTGCATTCCAATCTGTCAAGGTCCTCTCATGACTGAGAGTTATGCATCATCCATGTGAAACAAGTGTCCTTGTTCGGTAAGAAGGAAGGTGTAACAAGTAAACAAGGAGTAAACAAGGTTGAGTCAGCCAATGTGTATATATGGATTATTTGGTACATAAAACCCAATTGCACACTTTTGGCAGTTTTGAAAAGGAAATTGCATCAGTTTGCAACACCGTCTGCACAAGTTCTCCTGAAGATAGTAAATCCCTGTCACCATTTGAAGGGCTGCTCCAACACTAAGTGGTAAAAACACGATGCATTAAATGAAATGCAGACAAAAAAAAACAAGTCAAGAAAGCTGATTACAAAACAAGCTGGTTCTGAGCCATTGTTCTTTACTTCTTAACACAGACAAACACTCCTAGCACAGAAGCTTAAACACTGAGCTACCACTGTTTAAAAAAATGACTAAAGTGATTAATGATTAAAATTGGCCATAAGCATCCAAATACTACTACTACCACCAAACACCAACCAGCAATCTCCAACAACCAATAAACATGACTAACAACCAACAAACCAAAAACTAACAACCAATAAACAACAAACATCAACCAAATTAACAAACACCATCACCAATACCAACCAACACCACAACCAACCAACACAACATAAACAAAAACAACCAACTAATCTCTCTTCTGTACAGCTTTGCATCTTCATTGTTTAATAAATTCTTTTTCTACTTTAAACTGTGATTAATGTTGGTGGGCTTCACTCACAATAATGACATGAACAATGTGTTTTCACCTACCAAAGTCATCATTTCAATATTACTGTGCTTGACTATGAAACCCCAGTGCATCATACTTTGTTTATTACTATTTCTGTCATTAGGAAAATTTGGCAGTGGGAAATTCACTGCAGACTTTTTCAGTAAAACCACAGCAGTGGTAAGTGAAAAACCTCTACGTCACATCAGTCAGTACGCAGCCGCTACAGTATGTATAACGCCTATTGATACTAGATTTACCACCAAATAAAAATTGGCTACATGTTCAGGAAAAAATGTAATCAAGCTTATTGAAAGTAATGAGCATGGTTTAAAATAATGTTATACCTCAGGAACGTTCAAGGAGATGTGTTGCATTGCTACAGGCAAATGGTAGTCACACCAGATACTAATGTGGGAATTCGGTTTTACAACCCAAGCTGTTGGGTGGCACGGTGGTGCAACAGTGCATCACAGCTCCAGGTTTCGTGATGTGATCCTAAGCTCAGGTTATTGTGTAGAGCTTTGCATGTGTTTGTGTGGGCTTCCTTTGGGTTCACGGGTTTCCTCCCACCTCCCAAAAACATGCCGATAGGTCGATTGGCATTTATATTTTTGTTATTAGATTTCATTCAAAAGCAAGAAAGTACACAAAATTGCAATGCTTAGTTTTAAATTTTTAGTCCAGTGTTCATAGAATTTCAGTTTACAGTTTCTGCCCGTTTATTTTTTTTTTCATTTTCCTCAGGGACCATTCATTTCCTAGGACTTCACCTGGCAGTATAACATCAACCTCTATGCCAAAAAATGCTCGGCAGAGAGTTTACTTTCTAAAGCAATTACGAATACACAATCTACCCAGCTAATGTTACTCCGGTGTTACACTTTTATTAATGAGTCCATTTTTACCTCGTTCATAACAGTCTGGTCCAGATCATCCACTGTACAGTACACACTCTGGCTACAACCCAACATGCAATCAGCAGAGAGGATAATCAACTACATTACTTGACTCCAAGACAAGGAAATATGAAAGAAAAAACAATCATCCTTTTCATCTGATGATCAAATTCCCCAAGCCCTTGCTTCTTGGAAACAATTAAAAGCAATTAATTACACAACACAGCAACATCATCTTTCAAAATGGCGTAAAGTCTGAACTTAACTCTTTGTGAGAGCGCAAATTTGTAATATATGAAAATGTACTTGTCTAGTAAACAAATCTGCTTCTGGTCACTAGTTGTTATGTATATGACTGATCACACACGGTCCAAACCGACTGATCCCAAAGACACATCCTGTAGCAAAACCTGAAGTGACCCTGTAAAGAAACACAGCTGATCAAACACTCGTCAAGACATGGCACAGAGCATGCCTAAATGCATTATAACGCATCAGATCTATCGAAAACAATAAGCTATGTAGTGCACTATAAGTGTAGTGCACTACAAGTGTAGTGCACTACAACAAATACATTACACTGTAATAGTGCAATACATATTCAGTCAAGGGCCATTTTATATTCACCCCTTCTCTTGTCTAGCTGGGGTCAAGTAATCTTATGTGGTACCAATCACACTATACAGTATGTCTGTGTGTGTGTGTGTGTGTGTGTGTGTGTGTGTGTGTGTGTGTAAGTAACATTTTCACTGGATAAACTGCTTTTTCCACTGTGTTTCCACCCACAAAAGCTGATCCCCAAAAGGATTGTAGGTGTTTCTACAGAATCTCAGGCAAAAAAAATAAAAATAAAAAATCAGACTTTAAGTCACAATTAAGAGTCTAATTCTGAAGTAAATATAGAGGATATAACTCCCGTGAACTCAAATCAAGGTTTGAGCTAAAACCAGCCATCTTCTCAGCATTGGCCATGCCTATAAAGCACACATAATGTTGCTTTAAATGTTATACAGAAAAATCGCATTCATCCTAAGGTTCTACACTGAAGAAGCACGCCAGCATGGTTTGACTGGCATGCACTTGCACCATGCATGTAGTATTTCAGTGTTTCTGTGCTTCCCAACATAAGGTTGTAGGTTTAAATCCCAGGATAAAATAGCAAGTAACAAATGTTTCTAAGAGTGTATATATGCACTGAGGAGCTTTCGTGTGTGAGAAGTGTTTCATTTGTTGTTCTAGTGGAGGTGTGAGCAGGAGGTAGGTGTGTGCATACATGTGCAGGCATGAGTGAGGAGGGAGCAGGTGTCTCTAGCAGCCTGGTAAACACAGGGAGGTGTCTCTATGTATAATTCAACCATCCATCCATACAACCATACAGTCAAACACACTCCAGTACCTTGTATCTTCTGCTTACACATGCACGATAAACTAATAGCATATTATATACAGGGTGCAGTTAAATGGCACGTTATTTCTACCTCCAAACACAAGTCGTAATTTAATAAACCATCATGTGCTTTTAATATTCATGAGCCGGGACTTCATGCACATCCATCATCCTGTCCAGCCCGCAGAGCTCCGTGAAATAAGACCTTCAGAACCACTGAAGTAACATAATACTCGTCTGCGCTCCCCTTTTCCACAGTACAGACACTAACGGGCTCAGAAACTTTAACTGTGAGAGACAGACTTTCACAGCCAAGCCCTCTAAATGGGAATTAAAAGTGTAGTTTCTGTAATGACAACAAAATATTACACAATTAAGTATGGCATAAAACACGACGGGACATGTTCTAAGAAAATAATCAATGACAGAGTGGTGTCATGTAGCTGGCATGAAGCGGAGTTAATTCTTTTCTAGCACATTTTGTAATTACATTGGATGTTGTGGAGCATCTGAAACAAATTAGTTCCTGTTGTCACTTATATGTTAACAGCTGTAAACAGTCGTTTCCTCCAGCACTTCTTTTTTCTCTCTCTCCTGAAGTAAACAAGACAAAAAAAAAAACAAAAAACAAAAAAAAACAACAGAAAAGTGCTGACACTGAAGACTCCCTCCAATAATAATTTTTTTATATATCTCAATAGGAAAATATTTAATATGTATAAAACACACAACATCCAGAACAATTTGAAACAGTTACATTGTAGATGTACACAAATGTTTTTTAAGACTCTAAAAAGCTTTCTTAAATTTTGTAGTTCTAGGTTTTAATGGGTAATTTTGAATTTGTATATGAAGTAATACGAAGAGGTTGAGTTGAATCGATTTAAGTCTGTAATCCATAATTTAAATTTGTCCGTAATGCTTTAAAACTCAACAAATAATCACATGTACAAAATTCAAATGAATAACAATGCATTTGTAATTCAATCCTTTAATTCAGTTTCAAATGCACAAATATACTTGTTTGCTTTTCCGAAGTGCTCGGAACCTGATTCAAATCTGAATTTGACAAACAGAATTTTTTTTTTTTGTACACGTGATCATTTTATAACTGAGTTTCTAACAGCATACGAATTCAAATTTTCGAATTCACATTCAATTTCATATTTAATTTAACTTCAAAACACAATTTTCGAAGAAAGCACAAAAGATTCACAAATATTGTTTTATAGAAAACTAGCTTGACTTCAGAGATGATTAACACCCAGTCCCGTTGCTTGTATAATTACATATAGCCAATTCAAGTACCTAGACTAGCTCGGATATCTAATCATTAAGAGGACGCACCTTTAGTCAGTTCTTTATATTATTGGTGTTTGCTAGCCTGACCATGGCAGTTATACTCCTACGAACAAGCCAGTCCAGGATATGAGATCAATAACACCATGAAGAAGAAGAAAAAAAAAAAAAAAAAAAAAAAAAAAAAAGCACACCTTTCAGTCTTGAAACCAGACAGCCCACAACATTACACCTCCACCCACCCACTGATTCATATATGATGGTAAGATAAGGTCACATATCTTCTTAAAATGCAGTAACATGATTACAAATAAGGAAAAGGGAAACCGCCGAGTAAAAACGACACACACACTACCCTATACTTCACTCAGGGATAATCATCTCGAGTTATACATTTATATTTAAGGCAATAAAAGCCATGGGTACTTGGCAGGAAGTAAGGAAACCCCAGCCAAAGCAGATAAAAGAGTTTATATCCTCTGAGACTTCAATGGGTGTTACAGATATGGAGATAATAGAAAGATTGTAGATAGAAAATCCACGGAGGTGAGATGTTTTTGAGCTGGGGTTTCAGGACATGGTACTATCCTGGGAAATTTGTATTAGCCTATATTTACAGCTAAATATTTTGCTACATTTTTATGTGCATTTCCAATAAGTTTATCAGCTACTGCAATCAGCAACAGGATTATCAGCTTAAAAGGACTGGAAAGTACAACTTGTTATTTATTTGGGGGGTGGGAAGGGTTATATCTACAACATTAATGGTCCAGTGAGGAATTGCATAATAAGTTATAGGGTCAAATCCCTTCACAGTAAATCAACAAACAATTCTAGCAGTACTAGTACACTGCATTTGGTCATTGGAAAATCCTAGAAAATTATATTAATTACATTACAAAGATAAAATGTAAAATCTTTTTTGTTTTATGTATGAATGTTTAGGCATCCATAGCCATGAGAGATGTACTGCTAAAAAAAGGGGGGCAGGATGGTGTATCTAGAAAATATGAGTGGCACCGTCAAGGCAACACTGATCAGACAGTAATGGGTGGAGCTCCACCACAATTACTCAAAATGAAACGAACTACCAAACCTAGCTTTGTGAAATGGAAAACAGGTCACGCCATTATCACCAGCACAGCATACGACAACAGCCACGCAGAAAGGAGCAGATCTATACTCCATATTGATTTTCAAATAATTCCAGTCCTGACCCCTGCCAACCATCATCTGCAAAGCATGCTGGGAACTGCCATGGATCATGCCGCGTCACTGTGTTACTCTAGGGAGTTCATTAACCGATCCAGACTGGTGTGGCCCAGCAAAGAAAAGCAGTCTGCTGGTCACACTAGCAAAATCAATAGTGCAGATCATAGACAATTGGTGGGCGAATCAAACTGGTTCCTGAACAACGGTCTTGAGTCTCATTTCAATTCAGTTTGAGGAGACTATATAAGAAATCTCAGATATTCTGAGATAGCTTAAGAGGTCTTGAAGCAGCATTTCAATGCAGGTCTTACACAATAGTACATCAGGGTTACAGTTTATCAGAACCAGCTTCTCATTTCTTGACCACATCCAAGCAACAGAAATAATAATTAATCGACGATTAAGCCTCTTAAAGAAATATTTAAAATAAAAGGAATGATCTGCAAAGACATTTTTAGGCTCAGTGCAATGGGCTAGTGATTCGAATGCCATCTTTCTAAGGACTTCTAAATAAAAATGCATATGCAGTGGAATATAGGATCAGTAAGAGTTGGATTGAGTGGTTTTGTTTCTCTAATGATGCTGATGAAGACCAGACCAGTCTGCATAAACGACAGAGAGAGAAAACAGAGATTTGCTACTCTCCAAAGCAGTGCTGGCACTCATTAATTATTTTCTGTTTTAATTACAGGAGCTGGGAGTCAAGAAACCCAGAAACAGAGCCACACATCCCACTGCCTTTGGACAATGCAGTCCCTAAAGGACAAAAGCACATTTGTTAAGTCATCTCTAAACAACTCTGGGGGCGGGGAAAAAAAAAAAAAAAAAAAAAAGTCTGTTTGACACACGAACATCCACAATAGTTTACTTTCCCAAACATTTACTCAAGAGTGTCATTATGATCGTGATAAACTGAGTTTGTTTAATAGTGGTGTCATAACTCTAACCAGGAGCTGGAGTTAGGAGGATCTTGTAGAAACTTATCAAATATGAGTTTACATTTTATGGTTGAGTAAAGTTTATCCAAGTGTGCTTTAATAGGATGGTATACAGGAGCCACCCACAAACTAAACAGATCATGAGAAAAACCATGTCACCTTAAGCAAGACTTTTCTTGCCATCCTTGCCACACACACACACACACACACACACACACACACACACACCCTTCCAGTTAAGTGATTTGCACTTGGCTTGCTCCAAGCAAAGTTTTCTCTTGGAGAATTGGAAAGTTATACCGTATGTAGCCAGTCATAACATGTCACCAAAAAGCCAATCCTTGTTTCTTTAATGAAAGCAGTGTGGGACGAACAAGAGACTCCATTTGAAATTTAATGAATGTGTAGAGGGTTTGCGCCCCACATTAATATGAAATAGAGAACAACAGAGGAAACCTGGAGCCTCACAACACTATTAAGGACCACTGAGTTATCTATTGTTTTGGAGATGAGTAGACATGAGTGGACAGGAGAGGACAGACTTTGGTTTAAGTCTGTTTAATGCACAGTCAGAAAAAAAAAAAGAAAAAAAAGAAGAAAAAAAAAAAAAAAAAAGGTACTGGCCATGTAGATTTTTGTTCCCGAAGTTCAATGTCCATGTGAAGGTCCCATTATATACCTTAATAAAGCTCTGCTTTTATAGTCTAACTAAATGTACAAAAGACACCCCTGTGGGACCACCCCAGTGGCATGCATTTGTAACTTGAAACCCCAATTTAGTAGCTTTTTTGAGAGCATACTTGGGAAGAAAGAAAGAGGTCAATTTTCTCTAAGGTCAACATTTCATTTACATTTATTTATTTGGTCAACGTTTTATTCGAACAAAACAACTTGTGATTTGAACTCAGCCTTCTGTAAGGTTCCAACTCTTATAATTTGCTCCATTTCACATAAATTATCTAGAACTTAAAAATGAAGACGTGTGAGTAAATGAGGAACTTGGAACTATAAAGGTTCCTGTGAATATGGAACTACATAAGAGTGTGTAAAATGTCAGAGGGGGTTCCTGGAAAACTGCCCCTATCTATTTGACAGTAGTGAACAAAAATCATGACAAAAAAACAAACAAAATCATTTCAGCGAGATTAAACCGAGCCTCACAAATGCTCACACATTCGTCGACGAGATTATTAATAGAAAATAAAACTTTGTTTCCATAGCAACTGTTTTAGTCCATATGGAAAGTGTCTGCTCCAGTTGCCAAGACAACCAGCCCACGGTGAACTCGGAGCTAAGCGAGGCAGGGAGAGCTGGCAATGCTTTCCTCACTGCGCCTGGACAGGAGGAGGGTCGGAAAACTCAAACATGGTGCGAGGTGAACTTGCGAGGTTGCAAGGCTGCACGCATGTCTAGGCTTGCAGTGTAACCAGGAACTGAGGTCTTCGACTGAAAATGAGACCTTTTCAGAGGAATAGTACAAAGTTCAATGGAAATCTTTCACCAACAACCATATAGTCTTGGTTAGAGAGATTCTTGGTGCTTAAAACTGTAAAGGTATTACAAAGCATAACTGAAAGCTCTGGGCCAGTGGTAGGTCAGTTGATAGGATTCAGAAGGTGACGAGTTCAATCCCAGGACCGCAAGAGAACCACTGTTGTTTTTTGTTTTGTTTTTTTAGCAATTCCTTTACCTCCTCAGCTTTATGACTAAATTGGTCTCACATTCTGCTTTAGTCATTTTGAGTCATTTTATGTCAGCCAAATGAATAAAAATGAACGAACCATCCCATCCACATACATATACACTGGAATGAAATATTGTGACAGGGCCATGGTGCAAGCTGTTATTTTAGACAACCTTTTAGCTTGCTCTCTCCCAGGACCTTCCTGCAGAGCATGCCTCAAAATTACTGCCTGATAACTGCTCGAGAACGGCTGCTCTGCTCTGGGAATGCCGGCTTGGGAAAACTAGACCTAGAAATTCCTCACAGAGGTCAGCTCACTGATTTGTACACCAGAGGAGTTACCAAAGTTTGGCCACATATGACTGCTATTAAAATGAAAGCAATTTAAAAAATCCTTAGAGACAGGGTCTGGTAGTTCCTGTACAAATGCTTAGACTGTTGGTATGTCTTTAAAAAGATGTAGTTTCTATTTCTCTTCTCCTCATTTTTGTGACTATTGTGGAAAATAAACAGAGGACCAGCATTAAAATTACAATACAGTTTTAATGTCACCAAGGACTGTACAAATAATGCAAACATCTTTACCCAAGACCAGCAAGGTTTGGCAACATTTTAATACAATGTGGACCAACCATGTTGAGCAAAATGGATGAGGAAACAGTGAAGAAAAAAAAGAGGAATCAATAGAATCCTCATTACTTGTCACTAAAAGTCACTGAATTCAATAATTCATCCATGCTGCCTCAAAAGGGCTGAGAAAAAGGATTATAGCCAAAAGATTATGGCTATGCTAATATTCTATACCGGTTAATCTGAAGCACCATGTCCCTCTAGATTACTAACAGACACCACAGTGTTACTATGGTACTTTATGATAACTATGAATTTACTTTGGTGATATAAAGTAACTAAAATTTGTGCTTTTGACCTGAGAAGGGAACACACACAGTGTATGCTCACAGTTCATGTGGTTAAAGTTGTGAGAACGCTGTTGCTAAGCAACTGGCCAAGCATATGCTAGCTAATGACTGAGGCTTAATTTTACTAACTAGCACTTCTTTATACAAACAAAGGAAAGGCAGAATGACACTGGAAATGGGACAAAACTATTGGGAATGTCAACATTTTCCTCAGATGTGTTGGTAAATTACAAAAAAAAACAACAACAACAAAGAAAAAATAGCCTGTACGGCTAAAATTACACTAATCATTCTTAGCATGGGAGCTGCTGTATTGAAAACATCAATGTTATGTCAAAACTCATGCACTCGAAGCTATTAGAAAATTTTGGCTTCGGATGGTACGAATACCACAAAAGATGAGTCAATTAGGTACAGTCACCTCATAAACAATATGCAGCATACTGTATGTTTATAACATATTTAACTATTACACAGCCACAGGTTTACTACTATACTTTGCTATGGTGGTTGTACTTTTTACTAGTAGTTTTACTGTGATTTTTATGTTGACTTTTATTTCAAAAATAGTAAAACAATGACAGAAATATCATAATAACTATGGTGTAATCGTGAATTGAAAACCATGGATACCTTTAGCACCAAAAGTCCTTGGTTAATTTGAATCACAGGTGTGTTCACCATGCTCTAAACATAGTAGTGTACTCCAGCAAATCCTAAGTCAATTATATCACAAATATGGATTTATGTACACAAATTAAGGAAATAAAATTAATTATGTCCTACAGTAGCGATTTTAAAGTGCTTAAAAAAATGTCACTCTCATCACCACCCCTGCCACAAGCTGCAAGTTCACACTCTAAGTGTGAAATTAAGCATGGTAGAAATCAAACGGAAAGCCCCGGTAAAGTCCATTTACATTACAATGTCCATAACTTAATAAGAGTGCTATAACAGTGACAACACTTACGTCCCCAACACCTCCTTGAAGTCGTAGATCTCCTTGATGTCAGACATCTTTTTCTTCCACGAGTCTCCATCTTCACCCAGGGGCATCTTGTTACGATCAAATATGGTGTAGCTGCGAGACAGAAAGCACAGTTCAGTCATACATGCTAGGTTTCTCGGTAATACGGTACGCTGCATTGTTTTTTGCCTTATTAACTTCACTGCCGAGGGAATGACTGTTTATAGATATTATAATGTACGTTTTGGGGGGATTGGGGGTTGTGGTGGTTGGGCTTGGGGTAATATGAGAGGTTAAGTCACATTATTTCACCATGTGCATGAGGGACAGCAGATCAAGGGTTAGATTGCAGAAGTCAAAGTTTAAAGCTAAAGTGCATTTTGACAAGTCTCAAGTGACGCAACTTATCTTGTAAAATGGTACTTTGGGCCATTCGAGTGGCAGAATCTGAGAAATGTCCATTTTTGTGGCGCCAGCACATGGGATAAAGTGCACACTGGGCGGTGGTTTATATTAGGAATGTTTCTTTTTTGGCTTAGTCCAATGGTTAAGGTTGTGAAAGTGAATTCAAATCAGAGAACAGCCAGAGAGGCCCTGTTTGGCTCTTAAGCATGGA
This sequence comes from Cranoglanis bouderius, assembly GCA_023630585.1. Classification (NCBI taxonomy): domain Eukaryota; kingdom Metazoa; phylum Chordata; class Actinopteri; order Siluriformes; family Cranoglanididae; genus Cranoglanis; species Cranoglanis bouderius. The sequence goes on from CM042558.1 coordinate 15,508,117, forward strand.
TACACACATTTTAACAATTGCATTGTTATATTTGCTTGAATTTATTTTTTAAAGGAAGTTATAACATTTATCAATAAAACATGAGACATGTTCCAAACAAGATGTCAATCAATTCCATTCGCAAACTGCTTTTTTAAAATTCAGTTCCATTATTAATTTTGTAAAAATTATTTTAAAAATATTTAATTGGGTCAATTCAATATGCAAAGCAATGATCTGAGCTTCTTTAAGAATTATTTTAATGCACTGAATGCATTTCTAAAATATTTCTCAGGTTGCTAATGTCAGTCTCTACATCTGTGGTTTGCTTGTGAATGCTTCCTGTGCTGTATACTCACTGAAGCATTTAAAAGGAATTTGAATGTTTGTTTATAAACTTAGATTTTTCACATTTACAATCCATTTTTAAGAGCCAGGATGTTGCATTTGGTAGAATTCTAAATGACACATGAGAAAAGCAATTTTTACACCCCTCGGCCTATAAAGACAAGGCCAAGGTTATAGCTGGGTTGGAGGGAATCCTTATTTCATTCTTAGTTTACTCTTAATTTGAACTTTAGTCTTTTATTAATTCAAGACTTGTACATGTGATGTACGATATTTTCAGACACGAAAAGTATTGTACCTAAATCTTCCCAAACAAGGTCACGATCATAGTGCTGACAAATTGCTCTAATACATACAAGAAGTTCTTGCTTTTGAATATTGGGCTGTGTTTTCCCTAAAAGGCAATGTTACAAGATATGCAAACTGGTTCATTGAGGCATTTTATGAGTTCATTTTCAGACAATCAGATGCTACGCAGTTCAGCAGTAACACTGGAAGTGCCACTCTACATTTACTTTGAGTGTTTGACAGCCATAAACTGTTCAGCAATTCTTGAGAATAGATAGGACTACTTCAAAAGAGTTCCTAGGAAACCTCATTAGCAGACTTGTTTCAACATTCATTTCGAGAACTGCATTAGCCTGACTCATTACAATTACCCAGTGTTCTAATAATGATTTTTGCAACTCGACCTCAAATTTGCTATCTAAATATCTGCAAAGATGAAATATATGGGCCATTCCATTATACAGTTAGGATCAATGAGCAGACGATCAATGAGCTGAGTGACTGAGCTCCTATCTGTGATAGTCTCGCCTCCACACACTTTCCCCGCAAGAGCTTCCCTAGGAGTTCATCATCCATTTAAAAAATGCATTAACTCCAGCATCAGAGAGACTCTACAGATATAAAATGATATTGCATGATACTGACTGCATGCTCAGAGATTCCCATTCAGCTTTCAGGAATGTACATTTCATAGTATTGGTGTTAGTATGAAATTGTGAAATTTATCACGCCGTGCTTGGTGTACTTTACTCACTGACCTCATATACATACTAAACCCAGTGAAATAACTAACACCTTATATAAAAGTCTTGTCCAAGTTATTATATATTCTCTATCTAACCCCTAATACACTGGATGGAGTTGTGTTGTATGGAATATGCACATTGTGCCTATTTTTAGGGCATTGCGATGGCACAAATAGTGGGCACATCAGTCATCACACGCACACATAGCCTTTCAAAGGCAGTAATGGGAGGGCTTCTCTGACCAAAATAACCAGCTTAATAACAGTCCGCTTTCCAGGACTCTGAAGATAGATGCTGTGGGAGATGTGCCAAATTCTGCTTCTTCAGGCCTGCACTGGCAGATTGACCCAGTATACAGTTAATGATTATCTACGTCTTGTTTGGATTTCATTGCCTTTAAATAAATAAAATTATTGTGGAGATACAAAGGAATCTGTAATGGTCTTATGTTCATAACTTAGAGACAACAGCACATTATCTCGTCTTTTGTCAACATTCCAAGGTGGTTGGTGTTTTATCTAACAGAAGACCCGTTTAATCTTGTACAGTAGTGAACTGAAAATGGAAGCAAAGGTCATGCTAAAGATGATAAGATTTCATATCAACAACATAACAATTGTGGCTTACAATCATCATTCACATACAATCACACAATCGTCATTTTATTGTTTCAAGACATTGTTTCATGACAGCATATTTACATCTACCTGTGCATTTTAGCTACAAATAAACGTTTGCAGCATCTCTTTGGTGTGTAATGGCCTTTATGTTTGTCTAAATTAGGAAATTTTAGAGGAAATCTGTCCCCATGCTGACTTTCCATTGGGAAAAAAATTTCTCTCAAGGGTCCAAGCACTGCTCCAAAACAATTCAGGGATGCACCAATTACATTTTTTTCTGTTCTCAATGATACAAAACACTGAACGCTTGCTCATACCAGATAGAGTTTTCCACTTGATTGAACAGCAGAAGCTGTTGAAAAGATGTGCAAGGACATAATCATTGAAGTTATTCCTTTTCTGTTCATGATGTACTTAAGATAAATGTAATGGCCTTCTTAGAGTTAATTAAAGAGAAATAAAGAAAAGAAAAATCACACGTTTATGGCATGGATTAGAATCGATGATGTCAGACCCACATCAATAGACAGTGTTACCATTTAAAATATAGCCTTCCTAGGGCAGTTCCTATTATACACATTTAACATCACAATATATGACAAGTGATTACCAATACATGGATAAGCTCCTGTTAAACCCATTATCCTACATGCCACTAAAAAAAACCTTTAAGTGGCAAAGAGCAAAACCAATACACAACTGGAAGTCCATTGCATTCATTTTAGATAGTGGTGTCTCAGTGCAGAACCAGAAAGTTGCAATGTTGGCAATAGTAGATTTTGCTGAGGCAAAAGAGACATCTAGGGTCTCACAGCAGATTAAAAAAAAAAAAAAAGTAAGCCAGGAAGTCACAGACTGAAGAGGCTGAAGTTAACAAGTAAGCCTCGCTGCTTCTGAGGCTCGGCTGACCACAGGATATGAAGTTTCACTTCCCTAAGAGCACAGTGGTGCAACATAAAGGCATGCTATATTTGGCAATATATTTCTAATCTTTAAAGAATGTTTAGTTAGAGGGTTGACATCCATCATTCACGCTCAACAGCTTGACTGAAAGTATGTAGCTCATCTTGCCAAACTGGTATGCAGTGAACATTAATGTGTTTGGACTGATCTGGGAAGTTTATAATTCCTATATCACTATTGGGGCAATATAACAGGCTCAATAAAGGCTGATTTTTATGTGCTACTTTAATAACAACAATAATAAGTTAATCTGAATTGCTATCTTCTTCTATTACTGTGAACTTCCATGGAAAGTTTAGGGAACTGGGTTCTCTGGAGCATTATCATCATCATCATCATCATAATACAGATACTGTATACAGATTCAATATGGATAACAAAAAAAACAGAATAAGCAGAAATGCCATGCTTTCTATTCCAGAAAGTTCATTTCCATTGAATCATTAAATGATTTGTTTTTCCACACCACAAACCCCAAAGTCACCAAACCTGATCAGAGAAAATAAACTTCGTTGAAACGTTCTTCTTTCTGGAAAGTTTTTTGGCAAGCCAAAGACGCTCGTCTTAACAGCCAAAGACAGTGAAGAATGTAACACATGGTCAAATTTAGATCACATCTAAACATGCAAGATGATGCCAAAGATATACACTGTCTTCTGCAGTAGCTCTGCAGTCATTTTGTTCCAAAACTACAAATGCTCCACAGATGATTTCAAGCTAAACTGAGATTGATGCATCAACCGGATCCTTTAACAGACACACAGACATTTCTGAGACACTCAAAGACATGTAGACAGGTAAAAATGCTTTGGCATGGCTCACATCAATTCAAGAAAAAAAAGGAGCTTGAGTGCTTGGTGTGCATGCAGGGTGAAAGGTCATAGGAGTTCAGTTGTTCACCGGTCAGTGTGGACCGAGGATATAGAAGGAGAGATTGAGCGGTATTGAGCAGTAACTAACTACCCTACAATTCGGACAAACGGGGAAAGTCGTACCCAGCATGCAGCATTCAGAATAGTTGGAGCTCGTCAGAAAGAGAAGATACTCACTGGTGTCCCATGGCTGCTCAGAAGACACAAGAGACACAAAAATCACACCTCAAACCTGGGTGGATACATCTCTAAAACTTTTTCAAAAACATTTTTCCCCCCCTGGTCTCGTATTAGTAAACGTGGAACGATATTGAAATCGCTTTGTCCAAGTTGTGGCAATTTTTCTAACCAGAAAAATTAATAAATAAATGCAAAGATGTATATAAAGTCACAAGCAAATTATAGAGATCATGTCTAGGTTATTATGCAGAGATGCCAACATGTAGAGGTGCTAACAAGAAAAAAAAAAACAAAAAAAAAAAAAACTACCAGACAAAAAGGAATTCACCACAAAACCTCAAGAGGTTAACCGTTTTGCCCCCCAGCTGTGCACCAAGAAACAGTAAGAAAACAGCACGGCAAAAGTCCGGCGTGACCACAACTTAAGAATAAGCAGCTACTCTATTTTTTACTGACCAAAGAGACTGCAGTCTAACCTACATGTTTCCCAAGGTCAATGTTTGCCTAAATAAAGTTAACATGAAGTGAAAGTAACTGCTACCAGATGCAAATGCGAGTCTTTCCTGTCCCATGCCCTTTCTCCTTCAGTGAATTTCCTCTTCTGCTGTGCGAATTTTATTCACATTTGGTCTGACTGTTGTTTCTGATTGTCAAACCGTAGATGTTGACACCTCTGTCATTGTGATCTGAGAGCAACAGTGAAAACAACAACAAAAAAATACATTTTAGCCCCTGTATCATTTTCATAAGTGAAGGGCCTTTTTGTCTTTTTGTACAATTGGGATAAAACTTTGGCTTATGTTGGGTAACGTCTATTCAAGCATGGAGGATACTCTTTTAAAATAGAACTGGCATTTCTATAAAAATAAACTACCATAAACGACCCAGCAGTGAGAACTGCCAAGCTTCTCCACATTCATCCAGAAAACACTTGCACCTTTTACGACGCCACCTGTGTGAAATACGCTTCTACTTCCCATGGGTTATGTAAATTGAGTTTGTTATTTTGTCCATGCTTCCCCGTTTCCTTGATCTGTAACCAGACTATTGTTCATTAACATCCTCATAAACACAGCAACCAAACACACCACACGCTCATTAACACTGGATCATTTCCTCCATATTATATACAGCATGGGAAAGTGGTGCACATCTGTGTGGGTGGGTGTGGATTTCTTCCCCCCAAGCATTTCCCCAAACTTTCCCTTTCAGGTCTGAAGGGCACCAAACAAGGCTCTTCTGTGGCGCAAATGACATGGCGATAACCCAGAGAGTAATTTGTAAATTGCTGCCACAATAGTCCAACTTTTATGACTTTTGTATTTGATAACGATGTCTTCCTGCTGATACGACATTTGCAATACGCTTTGCATTAAAGCAAAAAGCAAGACTGGAAGTTTGCCCAGATGAGAGCCGGTTTCATTTATCAACTGGGCAGAAAAGGAAGTCCAGCTTCTGTTATGTCAATTATGTTACTTAGCAAGAAAAAAAGCTTGCTGCACTTCCTTGATTGCGTTATTGAAACCAAGAGACGCGATTTTTAATGTGCCCTTTCACATGCCGTTGTCACGACTTGCAATTGACTTGCACATTATGTGACAGACTTTTGATTGACAGCTCAAGATAAAATGCAGAACTTAAATGCAAGGTGGTGTCTATAAAAGAACAGGATACATCCATGCAGCAAAAATAAAGTGAGACCGACAGACAGACAGACAGACAGGAAAGTGGACAGCATCCCTTCCACAAATGTTGAATGGTGAACCCAAATATTTACCATTCTTACTTCCAGAAGCATTGGCTTCCATTCATTTGACATTTTACGGAGCTGGAAAGATTTAGGAAATGCCTAGATGCTCCCAATTGCATTTCATAAGGTTCCACCAGCCATCCTACTGTCAAACTTAACATGCAGCATTATACTGTATTTGTGGCATTATATTGTATTGTGCCTTTTCTAATCTGAGTAGGCTATGTTATGATTAACCAGTTCCCTTAGTTTATTCATAAGTTTTCCTTCTTGATTGCGTTCAGCTGTATTTCTTTGCCTGAATGGCAGTTTAGAAGAGGATCAGCTTGCATCCTTAATCCCTGGTACTCATCTGCATCTCTGTGCATTTCATATAAGAGCACAAATGTGAGATGAATGCGAGATAAAAGCGGGTTCTAAGAGCGATATAACGGGATTATAAAGCAAGAACATTATCTGACTTTATGCATAGCCTCACATTTAGCGAAATAATGACTGGAAGACCTTCCGCTGAAGTCTAATTCATACACAGCGCGCGTGCGCGTCTCTCTTCCTGCATGTAAACAACTTGCAATTAATCCCAAGTAACCAGACCAACATTCTCTCCTATATTCGCGTTAGATTTCACCCGTGTGGAAGTGTGTGTGTGTGTGTGTGTCTTTGTGTGTTTATCGGACAGCGTTGCTTCCTACCTGAACGACGGAGATCAGACGAATTGAGCTGACGTGTGCGCGCGCCCAGCCCGCTATGTGTGCAGTGCAGTGCAGCTTCCTCTCACGAGCCCACCAAAACCAGCGCTCCGCCAACGTCACAGAGTTCAATATAAAAGGGGAAAGGGGGCGCGCACAGGGGCGTGGCTTATTAACCGTTAACCAATCACAAAAAGACCCTCAGGTAAATCAAGGAGCGGTTGTGATTGGCTGACATGCTCAGCTTTTTTAAACAGCCTCCCGTTGCACTGATAAGCGTTGCCAGGTCCTACAATTACTTGATATATATATTTTTTTTGTTTGTTTGCTTTTTGTTTGAACATTCTGTTTATTCAATTTTTCACAGGAAAGTGAAAAAGTGAGAAAGTACAGAAATTATAGAATTCTAATACAATTGAAAACATAAATACAAATACCCTTGCCCACCCGTTGAGCCTTGCCCACCCATCGAGGCTACCCACAGCCGGTAAAGCAGGAGGAAGTGATAATAATAATAATAATAATAATAATAATAATAATAATAATAATAATAATAATAATAATAATAATAAAGGACTGCAGGGTAAGGCCAGGAAATAAATAAATAAATTGAAATTGGGCTTATTTGAATTTGCCATCCCTCATTTTTAATTTCATTTTTAAACTAATCATATAAATGCTGAAGTTTTATTTAATTGTGTATGTGGGCTGTGGTTATGATTAAAATGTAATGTAAACGGTGTATCAGTAAAATTTAAATTTTTACAGCAGGCTGGTGTAGTTATTATCATAGCTATGCTTTATTTATTACACGTTTATTAACACAAGACAATTTTAGAACATTATTTAAAAAATTATGTTTAGGCAACCTGCATATTTCTTCCTTAGTGATGTGTACTATTGCAATATATTTGGCAACAACTGTCATAGTTAACCGTTTTTAAAAATAACGGGTTTCGGGATTGATATTCCAAGCTTTGACTTTGCCCTGGTGTTCTCACACTGACCTACTAGCAAATAAATGATCCACCGATAATGTATACACACTATAATGTACACCATAGCCGACTTTATTGTGTTCGTGTTGTTTATATCTGGTTAGCTTGGCTAGGTTACTAGGCTTTATAGTCGCCATGTCTCACCTCAGACAATCAATCCCCATTTATTGCTATCTGACATTTATATGAACGTTGTTTGTGACACTGGTGTAAAACGTATATTAATTTAGGAATTGCGTCACCTGGTGGTGAAAATGAGCTTTAACACCTTTACCAAATTAACTGGGGGGAAAAAAATCCTAACGTTTGCTAACGAGTCGGTTTGATCCTGATAAGAAATTGACCTACAGAATCAGTTGGGTTTTTTTTTGTTTGTTTGTTTGTTTGTTTGTTTGTTTGTTTGTTTGTTTGACCAGGTGTGTACACATTTACAAACAGATAATAAATAGATAAGTGAACTATTTATAGGTTTACAAACAGTTACCCAATAGAAAAAAGTGATAAACCAACCCAAAATAAATGAGGCTAAATCATATTGAGATATAACAATATGTATATACAGTATGTGAATGGTTTGAGGAAAAATATACAGTATTATATAGTATAGTACAGTGTGAGTAAGATGGACCATTTTTACGAGTTGAGCTTATGATTTCCAAAGACGTCCAAAACCACAAACCTTGCTTTATAGTAGGCCTATAGTACAGGAAAATATTAAATCGCATAGGATCATATAACTACACTATATGCCCAAAGGTTTGTGGACACCTGACCTTCACATGTGGTTCTTCCCTAAACTGTTGCCACAAAATCTGAAACACACAATTGTATAGGATGTCTTTATATGCTGTGGCATTACAATTTCCCTGCACTGGAACTAAGAGGCCCAAACCTGTTCCAGCATGATAACTCGTCCTGTGCACAAAACTCCCTCCATGAAGACATGGTTTGCCAAGGTTGGTGTGGAAGAACTCTATTGTCCTGCACAGAACCCTTACCCCAACCCTCAGTGAACACCTTTGGGATGAACTGAACCTCCCGCGCCTCCTCGCTCAACATCAGTGCCTGACCTCACTAATGCTCCTACGGATGAGGAGAAATCCCCACATTGACGCTCCAAAATCTTCCCAGGAGAGTGGTTATTATAACAATAAGGGGCACTAAATCTAGAATGGGATGTTCAAAAAGCACACATGGGTGTGATCATCAGGTGTGCACAAACCTTTGACCATAGTGTATTGAAGTGCAGGTACGTTTGGATTGAAGATGAAATTATGTAAACATCCTCCAAACCTCAAGAGGGCGCTGCGAAAAATCCCATCCACGGGATTGAGCCTATAAACTCTAATGCTCACGTGGCCACGTTGCTTGGTGACGAAGAAGCCTGGTTTGACAATTTCCTGTAGCATCGTTGCCACAAAAAAAATTAATTAAATAAATAAATAAATAAAAGTTTGAAGTCGGATACTATCAACAAAAATACTTGCTCGTGCATCAAGTGAAATTTAGTCGGTTGATCCGATATGTAACGCTACGATTAGAGAATTTACAGAGAATTATGGACAGCTATGTTTTCATCCGAGTAGTGGGGAAGGGGAGTTACGGGGAGGTGAACCTGGTGCAACACAAATCTGACCGCAAACAGGTAAGACGAGATCGGATAACTCGAATCTAATCATCTCTACCGTGTGTGGTAAAAAATGATTTCTGTCGTCACGGCTGTTTCACTTGTCTGATGCAGCTCAGATGTAAGTGTAAGAGGTAAACATGTTGACAAGTGGTCCAGCTCATAGTGTGTAGAAGCTATTAGTTGATCATTTGTTTAATGCAGTTATATACAGAGTAGGGATCATGTCTATATAATCTAAATTCAAGTAAATGTCAAATGCTTTAGTTGATATAGGCTAATCTCCATAACACTCTGGATGCTTTCTTTTGCTTTTCAGGATGACAGGAGAACAGTATTGCACGAAGAGTGAACAATCCCTTTTATTTTTCTCTCGATATTTTCGATACGATATCAAATCCTAGTGTTGGTTGATCTGCCACTAATACGATACTGGCATCGTCATGGTAATGAAAGCTTCTTTTGAAACATCACCATCTTAAATGTAGATGCGCAAGCTCTGTGTTGTTATACACTTTCACGACATAAAATCATCTGATCACTGGATCAGATAATTAACAAAAAAATTACGGCAAGTCTGATTCAACAGTGATTCATCATATAGCGGTAAAGTACTGGCCAGGCACATCCCTGTTAATCCAATTCAAAAGTCTCTTTTTTTGCTGCCCCCCCCGCCCCAACCCACTCACATTTCAGTAATTAACTGATGTATTAGCTGACTAAAAACCAAGGGAGAGAAATAGTGGAATAAACTAATATGTAGAGAGTCCTCAAACACCCATGAGTGGAATATTTGTTGTGGTATCGAGGTCATTTCAAGTTGAGAAATTGAAGTTTCCGTATATAAGAATATGTTTTCTACCCCCTCTAAAAGGCACTAATGGTTCAGTACAAATTATTTAAACATGGTTAAATGGGGTTGATGTTGAAGCTTACGTTAATGTCAAAGTGATGTTTTTTTTCCCAATCTTAACAAAAAGAAGCAACAATTTGCATCTACTCAATTTGCATCTACTCTTTTATTAAAAATCTCGTTATAGGATTATAGGAGGCGAATGTTTTAGGCTTAATAATGTAAATTATTTTCATACACCTTCATACATCTTATTGCTATATATGCTTTGTTTTAATCATTATATACGAGATCTACTATACATGCACCACAAGATGCAATTTCAGTAGATGTCTTCAGCCTATCGTCCATGAATTTCTGTCTTAAATACTACATAGTGTATGTATGCATGTGTGGTTGCCTTTGTATGTCTGTTACTGATATTGCAAAAGGCTTCTTTCATAACCCTGTCTTTTACAGTATTTTGTGAAGGGGATTCTTGTTACATACGAACAGCACCCACCATCTCGTGCTCCAATGATATTTACAGCTCCTGACTTGGTATCAGTGTTTGGTATCATGTTATATTACTTATAGTGGTAATCTATGCTTCTGTACTGTTTTTCCTCACCCAGTACGTCATCAAGAAACTGAACCTGAGAACATCGTCGAAGCGAGAGCGCCGGGCGGCTGAACAGGAAGCGCAGCTCCTATCGCAGCTCAAACATCCCAACATCGTCACCTACCGGGAATCATGGGAAGGAGAAGACTATCAGCTTTACATAGTTATGGGTTTCTGTGAGGGAGGGGACCTGTATCACAGGCTGAAGAAGCAGAAGGGTGAGCTGCTTCCTGAGAGACAAGTGGTGGAGTGGTTTGTCCAGATCGCCATGGCACTGCAGGTAGGCCAGCGTTCCTTATGATTTCATGCTGTTTGAATACGCCTAAACTCCTCCGTCTTGAAGACTTTCCCATGCCGGAAAGCCTGAAGTTACAGCTTTACCTATGAATGTTTGCTGAATGTTTGTTTTAAATCCACTGAGGTGGAGCATCCACAATCCAAGTCTCTCTGTTAGTTATCAGTACCTGATGATGATGATGATGATGATGATGTTTCTTTTCTTGGTCTCTTTAGTATTTACACGAGAAACACATCTTGCACCGAGATCTGAAAACGCAGAACATCTTCCTGACCAAGACCAACATAATCAAAGTGGGTGATCTGGGCATCGCGCGTGTTCTGGAGAATCAGAACGACATGGCCAGCACCCTGATCGGAACGCCGTACTACATGAGTCCTGAGCTTTTCTCCAACAAGCCGTACAACTACAAGGTATCGCGCACAATACACTGAGTAAAACTCCCGTATATATGTGCACGATTACTGACTGTAGCCTATTTATTGCTCTGCGTATTATATCAGCCTACCTCTGTAATGTCGGTCAACAAAAATGGACCACTGATGAGCAGGTATTATATGAGTGGTGGTCCATTTTCAGGACAGATAAATCAACTAAAAATATCCAGCGGAGAGACTTTGACACTGATGAAGAGTAGGTGACGATGAACACACGCTGTGTAGGGAAAAATAACCTGTAGTCTCTAACCAGCAAGGTAGAGCAGTCAAACCCTCCAGCAATACTCCCAAACAACTAAACACGTTGTTCCAAACCTAATTTTTTTTCTATGAAACATAAAGTCGGTTCTCTTTCTGCAGTCGGATGTCTGGGCTCTGGGCTGCTGCGTGTACGAGATGGCGACTCTGAAACACGCCTTCAATGCAAAAGACATGAACTCGCTCGTGTACCGCATCGTAGAGGGAAAGGTAACTTCTGTAAGATTTGATAACATTTTGAATTCCTGCTGATGAGACATGTTTCCATGGCTGCACCATTTCTATTTTACTGTACAACTCTGAATGAAGGAGCGCTGTAGTTTACTCATCACAGTAGCATTTTGTTTGTTTAGAACTGTATGATTCTAGTACCGAAAGAATACCATGGGAGGAAATAAAACCAGGAAAACTGATCATGAAAGATAGTATAAAATGTCTAATAAGCAAGGAATAAAATATGACCAGTGAAGCTGAGAATCTGAAATATTTTAAATATAAATTTACATCCAGAAGTGTTTCCTCATCTACCACAGCCAATGCTTACAATTTGAATTCGATAAAGAATGGCAAGTCATTTTTTAAAAACCATTTATAGTTACAGTTTATATTGTGGAACGTCTGCAAAGTAAGTTCCTGTTATGTACATTATAGCAGCTATAAACAGTCGTTCCTTCACCAGCCTCTCTTTTTTTTTTCCCTCTCTCTTGGAGTACAGACAAAAATATTTAGCTTATCATGACACTGAGAAACAGCACTTTTGTTGTGTCAGAAAACTTTAAGTTACAGCTACCTGACAGTTACAAAGTGCTGACACTGGAGACTCCTTCCATAACCACTAGATAAATAATTCTTCTCACAGAAAACTTCATGTCATCAGCACATTTTTAAGCTTTTTATGTGGAGCGTCCATCCAAAAAAAATCCCTATACAAATGATAACATGCTAAAATGAGCACTTTAAAGTCCCCATGAAATCAAAATGGAAGTTTTGTGGCTTTTAGTATGAATATGTTAGCCTTAAGTTCATCTATAAGCTAGTGTGCTCCAAAACAATGACAAAATTCGCATTTAGAAGATACATGCATTCAAATGTACAGTCTCTGTCTACCACCAGTACTGATCGACAGTTTGAATGACATCACTCTGCACTTCGGCTTCTCATCAGATTTTCTGTCCAATCAAATGCTCTCTAGAATCTGAAGTGTCCCGCCCCAACATTATAAAAATCCATAGTACTAACTCTCAAGTACAGCTTAGCCCGGGCTGTGAGGTAAGCTAAACGCTATTGGCTATTTAAAAAGGGGGAGGAGCCACTCCATATGTCCCGCCTTGACTTCCTGTTTCAGTGGAAATTGTCAACACGAATAACGCTACGTGTTTCAAGGCACTTCACAGGGACTTTAATATAAACCAGTGATTTGCCTTGCAGCCGGCACTTTTGTCAGAGCTGCTGCTATAGAAAATTACTCAACGTCTTTTGCCAAACCAGGATTGAGAATTCAGCAGCAAACTATGTAGGCGATTGTAACAGTTTAAGGGTCGGGCAAGGAGGAGGCGGGAACCGGCTGAACAAAAACATAAAGTTTAATAGTAAATGAAACCAAACATAAAACGTCTCTCGCTCTTCGGCGCTTCCAGCCGCTCCTTTATCTCTCTCTCCCACTGATTAGACAGATCAGTGCCAGGTGTGCATCCTCACAGCCTGGCCACGCCCTCCTCCTCGCCACAGCGATGTATAACCCTATGGTAGTAATGCGCCTTTATACTCCATGGGAATTTCAGCAGCAGCTTAATTAATCCTGATACTTATAAGTATGTTTTCATGTTTTGTTTTGTTTTTGTACCTCACTATTTCTTCAGTACCGGAATCTCTGCTTCCTATTCCCCAGTTGCCTCAGATGCCAAGCAAGTATGATCCTCAGCTAGGAGAGCTGATCAAGCGAATGCTGTGTAAGAGGCCAGACGACAGACCTGATGTCAAACAAATTCTGCGGCAGCCCTACATCAAACAGCAGATCGCCGTCTTTTTGGAGACCACCAAAGAGTAAATATGTTAATTATGGTTGACAAGCTTTAGTCAGAATCCTTTATAGAGTGTGTCAATTTCTTATAAATAGCTGTTTAACAGGAAAACTGCCAGATCCCGAAAGAAGGCGAACAGCAGGCCTAAGAGAGACACGCCCGAAGTGCCTGTTCTTCAAAAGCAGGAGCCACAGTGTGTCAACTCTGAGCAGAAAAACACAGGAAAAAGGGTAAAACACACTCCAGAGATTTGTATTTGGGATTCAGTTATTGATTTAGCTACAAATTATCTGATACAAATTATCTGATATGAATTAGCTGATACGAATTGTAACTACCCTTACAAGTCAGACTTGGGTATTAGTCTACTGTTTAAGTCAAATATTAAAGTTAAGTAAGGAATAAAACTCTCAGAGGGGTGTTGTTATAAGAAACTAATCAGTGACGTGGTGGTGTGGTGTTAACACCCTGAGTTGGTTAGTTTCCTAAAACTGTTTTATTCTTATATGACAGCAATTTGCCAGTGATTCATTTAAAAAAAAAAAAATTATTAAAGAATGTACACATTGTATTTTTGTCCATTTATAGTTACTGTTAACGTTGTGGACCATTACATAATAGTAGCTATAAATGTTCATTCCATCACTGTTTCTTGAATTTAGTATGACAAAAATATGCAAATTGCTACCAAGAAGCCATAATGTTCTGTCTGACTGTTACAAAGCACTGACACTGGAGACTCCTTCCTTAGAGAAAGATTTACCATAACCATAATGATTATACATTTTCTTTGTTAAATGACTATACTATGAATTAGCTGCTACTGTAATTACTATTGTATAATAATCAACACCTTCGGACCAATCAGTATTGAGAATTCAACAGCGCTAGGGCATTAGGGGCAATACATATGATGTACAGTATGTATGTTATATCAGTGATATGTGGTATATCGTTTGGTCGATCAAATGAGCTGATGATAATGTTTAACAGACATACATTAGTGGAAATCACGCTGATGAAGCACTAATAATGTCACATTAAAACCACATTCATCAAACAACCAGCAAACACGTAAGTATTGATGTGAATTTTTTTTTTTTTTTTCAGTCAGAGGAAAACCACTCCTATCAATCCAAACATCACAACGGCATAAAGGACAATATTCTCCCAAACCCACCCCTGTTCCCGAAATCCCGAAGTCAGGACATTCAGGACGTCCTGAACTCAACAGATCAGAACGTAGCAACCATCAGCAACATTGACATCGACATCCAACCTCAGGAACACAGAGACAAGCCCCGGAAAGCGAAACCCCCCCGACCTGAGGCATCGGCGGCCAAACGGACAGAGAGAGAAGAGGAAAAGAAAGAGGACACTGCCGCTCCTCAGCCACACCCCAGAAAACAAGTATCAGGTGTCCTTATGGGAAAGGAAGAACACTCACTCATTTCACAGAGTTCGAGTGGGACGGTACCGCCAAAACCCACGGAAAGAATCGAACCTGTAAAAGACAGCAGAGCTCCGAATGTTAATATGATTGTGGAGGAGGACACCATGAAACTGCTGCAGCACGCAGCGATGGAGGACGTAAAAACCGGCAAGCAGGACACTACAGAGGCCGAGGAGGACCAAAAAACAGAGGCAGAGCATCATTCAGGAGAAAGAGGGGTATGTTATACTCTGTAATGAAATGAAGGTTGAACATTTGCAATTAAAAAAAATAAATAAATAAACACTTTTCTTCACTATGTTTCAGACTAGTTTGGAATCCACCGATAAGCTGCTTGAGCCATTTATTCCAGTGGAGCTCATGGTAAGAGGAAATTTTGTAGTATTTTCTGAAAACTGAATGTTTTATTCTACTTACATCACAGCAATCAGCTAACAGTTTTTTTTTTTCTTTTACGTTTTTAGCCGTTTATAGCTGTTGTGGATGTTTGTCCCAGCAGTCACTTATGTTACATCCCTCTCTCTTTTTTTTTTTTTTTACTCCCTTAAAGATATTTCATAAGATCAGCATGTTTTTTTAATCCATTTATTGTTACATTAGTTGATGTGGAGTGTCCGCCAAGCAAGTCCCTGTAATGAAACGATTTAATACATAACGTATTAGAATGAATACGTTGGTCAACAACTTCTGACCAATCAGAATTAAGCAGCACTGTGGTATAAGCATGATCGTTTTGTTATTGATTTGTTAGTACTGAATATGAAGGATTGAATTTACATCGAACATAAATTTCAGTAGCGGTTAAAAGTACGTATATATTTAAAGCAAAAAGTTTTTTCCCCCCCTTAATTTCTCACTGGTCTGTATGTATGTAGTCTCTCATTTGTTTCTTTTTGTGTTATTATGAGTCTAATTTTGTTTATTTAAAGTGGCACACGTGTGAAAGAAGAGGCTATTATACTCATTTCAATCTTAGTTTACAATATTCGAATGATAAAGATGTTTAAAGTGTTTAAACTCAATAATTGCGATAGCCATTCTAGACATTATTCTGTCTCTAATGGTAATTATGATTGTATGATGTACAATATGCTGATTTATGTATAGGCCAATTCCTTGCTTCTCATCACTTCCTGTATTTTCACATGTATTCCACTGCATTATTTATAGCACATGAGAGTTAATGCTTGCTGATACAGGTTTTAAATCATACCAGTGTATTTATGTCTGTATGTTGATTATTTTCTAGTATATTCTATATATAATTTAATTCATGTGGCAAATGAAGAAATTCTGATTCTGTAACAGGAGTCTCACAACCCAGAGCAACCTGCAGCTCCTTCAGAAACCAGCAAGCCTCCTCTTCATCCTCCTTCCTCTTCCTCGGAGCCGTCCATGTCCCGTCAGCGCAGACAGAGAAAGAGAGAAGTGGCCGACGATGAGAACAAAGTAAGTGGTGTAGATGGCGAAATCATTTCCCATCATTCTTGGCTCGTGAATTTTTTTTTAACCTGTTTTTAATTTTTTTTTTTCAATTCTTTAGATTAAAGCAGCCAATTCCAGGCCTCTGCCTCCACTTCTTGAAAATTCCCCAACCGTGGGCATAAAAAGGAGAGAAGGAAGTGAAGTTGAGATGGCTAAATACCCTACACACTCCCAATCTGATCACCAACATGACCCTACACCACAGGTGGGAGACGCAAAAGAACAAGAAAAAAAGAAGACCTAGAAGGCTACTATAAGATAGATACTTTAAAATTTAAGACAGCACTTCTTAATCATGTTTTTTTTACAGTGGTGTATACAGTGCCTTGCATAAGTATTCACCCCTTGAACTTTTCCACTGTTAGAAATGGACTTAATTGGGATTATATGTCATGAATCTACACTAAAATAGCCCATAACAGTGAAGTGGGTGGGTATATATTTCACTACCATTTTATATCTAAAATATATAATGTTATATATCATTAAATATTTATTTATAGGACAACAGCAGAGTAGGAAACATTATCATTTGTCCATCTTTAAAAAATAACGTTTGTTTGTTTATTTATTTATTTATTTATTTATTTCAAAAGGGGACAGTGTACATTAATCAACATTCATAAATGTTGATTAATGTACCCAAGTTACTCAAGTAATGTAATCAAGGCTAATTTTCACTGGTAGTCCCTTTGCCAGATGTTATTAGGCATAAAACAATAATAATAATACAACCAGTAATTATAAACAACACTGTAAAGATACAGTTAAACAACACATATGTTATACGATAAGATAAAAAAAAGACACAGATAAAGTATTGATATGGGTTAAAAAAATTTTTACAAAATACATAAAATATAAAATTATAACATAACTCCAAATTATTGTCTGACCAAATTTTTAATGATTTCAATACGATTTGAATTTCCATGATTAACTTTTATTCCCGAGGCTGTGAAAATACATGCTTCCTAAACTTTTAGACCAAATCTGAATATGGGGTCTCTCGTTAATTGGCAGTAGAATTTCCCAGAAATCTTAACAGCATTTTTTCCATCATGGCTGACGCTAAATTTGCCAGAAAATGGTAGGATTGACCGTAAAGCATGTCGACCCTTTTCTAATTTCGTTCACACATTTTTCTTTGGTGGTGTTCTGTCTTGTTCTTACATTTAATTGCGGTGCTGTTTAACAGATTATTTCATGGATTATGGGTTGCCTAAGAAATGTCAAAGCTGGCTAAATATCAAGGACAAGAAAAACGAATCTCTCTTCTGAGTAAATAAAATGAAACTAAATATATTTTTTAATGTATTTAAATATTAAATTCCTTATGTAAATAAACTGTAAATAAAGGGGAAGTTAAAGTAATTGGGATTGGACTTTTCTGAGCTTTTTTTGCTCAATCTGTTCCGTTCCACTTGCAGAATCGGCTTCTATCGGCCCGAGAGAGGAGGCGGCTGAGGCAGTCACGAGAAAACCAGAACGAGTCAGGTATAGATTTACATGTTGGGACAATTTCTAAACTGAATTAAAATAATTACGGCTGTGTACGCTGCCTTTGCCAAGAGAAGTGTCACCGTATTTAAGTTGATCAGTCTCATGGCTTTAGCTAAAAGTTATACCATGGAACTGCTGAATTCTCGATTCTGATTGGTCAGAGGGTGTTGATTAATATGTTGTTAACAGCAGCTCTGACAGTAATTGTGTCAGTGAAAAAACAATGTGAAATCTCGTCACAGAAAGCCCCACCATACTTTAGAAGCGAGGAGATTTCACACTGTTTCACATTGTTTCACATTTTCAGAAGGAGTCTCCGGTGTCAGCACGGACGTTCCACAACATTAGCTTAACTGTAAACGGAAAAAAGTTTGATGCGCTGTTCGTTAATCAATGAAAATTGTTAGTGTTGGCGAACTGCTGGGGTATGAGAGGAATAAAACACTCCGGGACACACTGTTACTGGAAAATAATCAACTTTGAGGTGATATCGGTAACTTCACTTCACATTGGGCCGCATCACACCACCCAATCGTGGATTATTTTCCTATAACAGCATGCTCTGGAGTGTCTTTTTCCTCAGTTTCAATCACTGTAGTATCCAAAACCTAAAAATGTCATATTTTTTTCTCTATCCCTCCCGTCGAAATGGAGATGAAAGGTTTTCTTTAGAAACTGACGATTGTAATTCATGGATTTAGAGACTGCTTCTGAGTTTTCTGAGGTGCTTCACGATGAAAGACAGCAGGTGTTCCATGTAGGAGTGCGGATGAAAGGGAATAATGGTTTGGTTATATTTTGCACTGAATGGTCTCTCGTTAAAGCTTCTTGTCTCATTTAAAGCAGCGCCTGCTGTCAGAAGGGCGTCGTGTGATGTTGTCTCGTTAAATGCCAAGCACACGGACCAGCCTGATTGCCCGAGACCTGCCAGTGTACCAGCTGCAACACACAAGGTGGGATGACTAACCGTTAGAAGTGGGTTACCAGTATGTCTAAACAATGCTGACTTCCCATATATCCTCTAAATTTCAGTATTTTACACTGCATTTACAGTACTGTGCAAAAGTTTTAGGCACCCTATTTTTTTTTTTTTTTTAGAACAAACTTTGTTAGATTTTTTTATTTTGTGATTTCTACATGATCAAGTCAGTACAAAAAACATTTTAGATTCCCAAACATTAGTTTTCTAGCACAAAATTAAATGTTACAGAAAAATGTTTGTATGTCATTAAAGAAAGCAGCATATTACGTAAGAGATGCTTTTCAGACAAAAACACAATGAAGGCTGCTGGGTTTTGGTGTAAAAGTAAGAAGCGAGTGCGAAAGTTAAGGAACTGTGGCTGGTTCTGCAAGATGCATTACCTTATAAAACTGCACAAATTGTACCGGAGACCATTATTTTTTTGTCACACCAAATATTGACTTTGTTTCATATACTACTGTTTACTGCTCTTTATATTTTTTGTTTAATTTCATTATTTTGAAGGCGTCTTTGCTCTACAGCATTTCTTTGCATGTGCCTAAAACCTTTGCACAGTACTGTATATGTAAAAGGTGACACGTCACTAATATAATCTTCAGTTTGTTTCTTATCGGCGTATGGGGTATGGGTGAGCTACAGTCGTGAGTCAATGAACTTCCAGGTTTCATGATCAGAAATAAAAGGGTAGTCACCAAAATATATATATATATATATATATATATATATATATATATATATATATATATATATATATGAATGAAAACACCTTTATAAAATTATCGTTATGTTTTTTTATGTGTTGGAAACGGAGCTGAAACGCCATTTCTATACTTTTTCTAATTTACTCTTCGATAAATTTGGCTTCTTTCTAGAAATAAATTCTTACAGTAAGCAAAACTTTCTACCAATACAAGACCATTTCAAGCTTCAAATTAATCATGTATAGAAATGGGGTGATGAGCTTATATTTGTTTTAATGCAGTCTCATAATAAGAACTATTGCCCTTTTCCCTTGCTAAGATATATATGCTGTGTTGACTCCAGCCATTGTAACCGCTTTGTACAGATAGATATTGGAAGTTTCTAGAAATCTTTAAAAGACTTGGTTTTCACAAGCTATTGGATTAATAGTGAGAAATTGGCTTCAGAGTCGTTACCAGAATCCTTTCTTAATCTCTGTCCTGGAACAGGAGAGAAAATCATCATGGCGTCACTCGGATGAGGAGGAGTGCAGCTCATCCACCAGCTCCACAGAGCGCTCTGAGGGAGACTACAGAGAGGGGTGAGGGGGGTTTTTACCATGAACATTATTTACATGGAAATAGCAAATCAATCAGGCACTAAATCTGCCATTGTTCCACAGCAAAAGCGAGACCAACGAGATGCAAGACCTGGTCCAGATGATGACGCAGACATTACGAATGGACACCAGAGATGTCCTGTGTGAGCAGGAAAGCTCGCGGTCTAACTCGGCCGTGCTGCCCGAGTTCAAACTGAACAGGAAGTACCGAGACACGCTGATGCTTCATGGGAAAAGCAGAGAGGGAGAGCGCGACTTCCATCTCAGTGACTTCCGATCAGGTTAGGTGCACAAAATGAGCTTTAGTTAAAATTTCATATGTTGATCTACAATGAAGACAGAATTTATCCTAAAAAATATTTCCCAGGACAGTCCTATCGCTTTATTTTAGGTTTAACTAATCAGCGAATCAGATCCCTGCTTTGTAATAAAATTAACTGGTTCGGCAAAATCTGGCCCAAGCCCCTAAAAAACGTTTGTTAGCGGGAAGGAAACAGAACCTCAAATCCACTTTTACTTCTGTATCATTCAGTTTTGCTCATTTACAATTTTTGGGAAGCTTAATTCTCAACTCCGTATGCAGCGTTTAGCTCATGGATCCCATCCCTCTATCCTTAGATGACTCTTCAGGACCGGCTAAGATCAGGAGAGCTGTGGAGCACTTGCGCACAGACGTGGTTAAAGGACTCGGAGTGAAACTGCTGGACAAAGTCCTGGACATCCTGCAGGAGGAGGACGAGGACAAGCGAGAGGCAAGACAGCCACTGATCCTTTGTTTCAAAGTTAAAGCTACAGGATGGAAGATTTTGGAATTTTGACACATTTCAAGGCTGTGTCCCAAACAGTATAACACACAATGATGAGTATATTTAGTGTAGAGAAAAAACTTTAGCAACTGGTTTCTTTCTACATCTTTGTTTCTTTGTGGTAAAAAAAAAAAGATACAGATTAGGCAAGACATGGGGCTCAAATCACTCACACACTCACACCTGATATATCCAAGTTTGAACTACAAAAATATGGAGATTCACCAACACTTCCATTAGTCACTAATGTAGATCACAACTAACTTCATAACTGTATAACTATATAACAAATTCCATGACGAGCATAAATTGTCCGTTCAGCAAGAAAAAAAAAAAAGCTAAAACTTTGAGTCCTAAATCATTTTCCCTCATACTGTGGATCCTGCCAGTCTACAACAGTACAACAGTATAGTTGTACTTCTTTCATGCCTAAACATGATGACATTTGATGTATCCGAGTTGGCTTACGACGTTCTGTATGTTTACAATCTTCCAATCAATTCTGACCGAAGACCTAACTTTGAATTAGGGGTTCAATTGGATTTAAGTCATCAAAACAAATATTTGTTTTCCATCTGCTGTGTTATTAATAACTATTTCAGATTTCCTTAATGCATGTATACCTCTATATTGGCACTTAACTGATATCTTATTTCTGCGTGTAAAGTATAAAACACGAGGGAAGTTAACATGTTAACATGTTTTCTTGATTGTGGTTCCTCTTTCAGGTCTTGCTAAGGCAGCAGATGGGAGAAGAGAAGTACAAAACCTATGCTGTGATGGTGCGGCAGCTAAAATTCTTCGAGGATGTCGCGTTCAAATGCTGAGCAAATCCAGTGACGAGCAAAGACCTATCATGACTCCACCGATGATAGTGGACTTTCACGGTTATACCTGGATGCCTTCGTAAATATGAACCGATCCAATGCACTGAATGAATCGTATGTATTTATGCAACTGATCTAAACGACCAGTGTTTAATTTCTCCTGTACGACTGTAAACTTCTATATCGGCTCTATATTGAAAGTCAACTTTTTTTTCTACTGTCTACCCAATATATATTATGTTTCTAAATGTAGGATGATTTTTATAATAAACGTTTTGTTTCTGTAGAATACAAATAATCTTCTTTATTAAGCACATGTGGAATTTTACATGAAAACAATGAAGGGAGTTGTTGAAGACGTCCATCATTTCTGCTTCAAGTCCACCGCACGAACGTGTCACCCGGCATCCGATGTAGCAGAGCACGGTTCTACTTGTGTTTTTTCTTCTTTAAGTTCTCCTGAGGCTTTTCACGGGTCTCTGGCATCTCCGGTACGATAGGCTGCCATGTGAGAGGGTTTCGTCTGTACATGGGCCACGGAGGCAGTGTGAGCTGCAACATAAACAACGAATAAGGGGTGTGTGTGTGTGTGATCGTAAATATAATATAAATATTAGATCATTATGGTGAGACGTCATATTTCCATGTGACAGATAGAAAAAATACATATTAAATAAGTGAACCTTTGTTTTTTTTTTCTTTTCAATTCAACAAAACAGACAAAGAAATACTGTTGAAACTTGTTGAATTTGTTAAACACATGACACCTGTCATTATACAGTTGATTGCAAAAGTTTACATCCCCCTATAGCTTTGGAATGAATAGGGGAAAATAAGCCTATTTTTTCCCCCCCAAATTCCAAGAAGTTTAAAAAAAGTTTTGCCATGAGCCTCTCATCTCCAAACCTGATCTAAAGAACCCAAACACACCAAATTTTTGTTGATAGTTTTTTCTTCTTCTTCATTTTGTGCAAAGGAGATGCAAACATTTGCACTTCACAGTATCATGCCATTAAATTTGTGTCATATCTCTAATCCACAAATATATACCGTTATATTTGATCTAGGTACTAAATTAAGCAAAAATAAATAAATAAAGATATGAAGCTGCTTACCAAACAGGAGATGGCAAATCCCCCCAACATTATGTACACAGTCCATCCAAACTGCTCAATAATAAGACCGTAAATGAACCCAATGACCTGGAAATGGACAAAATGTCTGACACATATACTGATGCTGAGACACAGAAGTCATTCATAGATAAATTATAGTCATTTATATTATATATGTATGTATAATAAATAGAGCAAAGGATCGTGGTGTGAATGTTACTTACAGCCGAGACCAGGATGACTCCTTGGAAAATCTGCTCTGCGAGTTTCTGACCTTTATAGTCCTAAATAATCCAAAATGACAGAAAAATGTACACATCTGACATCTGGATTAATTTAGATACCAATTAAAGCAAGACACTACAGGCAGAAGTGACCATTTTAGTCACGTCAAACATTTTTCAGAAAAACGTCAAACTTTTTTTTTTTTTTTTTTTAAATTAAAAACCAGAATCACTGAGTTGGAAAAAGGATCACCCCCCTCCTAAAAATGACTTGTAAACTCAATAAGGTGTAGCTAATCACCTTCTCAATGCTACACAAAGCCATTTGATTTTCAAGTGTGATCAGCTGTGGTCATTTTGATTAGCTCAGCATGAAAAGAGCTTTCTTGGAGCATTTTGTAGTGCAACTGAAGCAAACAATCAACTATGGGTGGCAAGGCACTGTCAAAAGATCTCTGGGATAAAGTTGTGGACAGGCACAAGTCAGGAGATGGATACTAAAAAAAAATTTCAATGGCTTTATCAATGCCTAGAAGCAGAATGAAGTCTTTTATTAAGAAGTGGATGGTATTTGGTACAACACAGACCCTCCCTGGATCAGGACGTCACTCCAAACTGGATGAAAGAGCCAGGAGGAAACCGGTCAGAAAGGCTACCAAGAGGCCTACAGCAACTCTGAAGTAGTTGCAGGAATTTATGACAGAGAGTGGTCATTGTGTGCATGTGACAACAATATCACAAATTCTCCACAAATGTGGCTTGTATGGGAGGGTTGCAAGAAAAAAAAAAAAAAAAGAAAAGCCACCCACGACTGAGCTTCGCCAAAACGCACCTTGAAGATTCTGAGGCCACATGGAAAAAGGTGTTATGGTCAGATGAATTATTTGGCCTCAACACCAAACGATATGTCTGGCAGAAATCCAATACAGCTCACCATCCAAATAACACCATTCCTACAGTAAAGCATGGAGGTGGTAATATTCTGTTATGGGGGTGTTTCTCTGCAGCAGGGACTGGAGCACTTGTCAGGATAGAAGGAAAATGGATGGGACAAAATACCGTCAAATTCTTGAGGAAAATCTGCTGCCCTCTGCCAGAAAGTTGTCAATGAGAAGAAGGTTTACCTTCCAACATGACAAATGACCCAAAGCACACAGCAAAACTGACCACACAGTGGTTGAAGGAGAAAAAGGTGAATGTCCTTGTATGGCCTAGTTCCACTTTAAAAAATGTTATTAAAAAATATTGATTAAATATAAACTATATAGAAACTATTGTCCAGAAAACCTTTCTGTATTTTTTTTTAAATTCGAACAACATTAAATAAGTAGATTTTTATTACGTATGCAAATGTATGCATATTTAATTAGCTGAACCCTCATTTGCATAACTAAATATGTAAATTCTTGAAAGGCTGCAATACAAAAATTACTTAAGAATATCAGCAATACTGGCAAAGATTAATTGTGACATTTTTTTTTAATTTAATTTTTTTAAAAAAAACACCGAATTCACCTGCAGTCTCCTGCTTTATAAAGAATGATTTGATAACATGTATGTAAGCAATTAATGTAAGACTCATAAAATAAATGTCTTTATATCGCATTGGTAACATGTGGTACAAGTATTTAAGTGTTATCACTGTGTAGAAATAAACATCTCATAAAGAGATCATTTTACAGCAATAAAACTGTGCAGTACATTTTTAGTCTCTTTGCAAAGCTGCTAACGGATGCTAGCTAACGGCTGCTAAATAGCAAGGAAACGATGAGGCACGATAAGCGAGCTAAGTAACAGATATTTATTAACAGAGCAATGCTTACCATGTGAGCTGGAAAAGAATTAAACCTGGAAAACATTTTGAAACAACAACAACAAAAAAAAAAGAACAAGAAGTCTCTAATAAACAGATGAACGCAGGATTTCCGGTTACAAAAAAGCGTACGTAGATCTGAGAAGGACCCGAGTAAAAGTGTTGAAGGGGGTTCAAACTGCGCTACACTTGCGCATCACTAGTGGAACCGCGCAGTTTTATGCATAAGCTTTAATACAGACGTTTTTTTTTTATGTTGTTGTTTTTGAAAATTCTACTTATTTGCGATGTAAATATTTTCTTCACGTTAAAACAGAAAATAGTACTCTCTGTTTACCATACCATGTTTTTTTTTCTAAGTAAACAAATCAAGTAAAAAACAAACAAACATTTTTAATCTGTCAGTAAGATGGACACCTCACAGGCACTAGCGAATGGGTGAGGGCTTGGAGTGAGGATTTGTAGAGTATATGGATGCTAAGGAAGGCATTTGATTCACTGCTCGCGTGTCATGAGATGATGTAATGATCCGGGGAAGTCGCGTGCGGGATTTGCGTGTCTTCCAGAAGAAAGGCGTCGCGTGCTGCGTCGGCTCAGATTTGCCGATGTTGAGTTGGCATTTTGGGTGAAAACCCCAGTAGGACCCCAAACGCAGGTAAATCAGGCGATCGGTGTGTTAATTGTTTTCTCGGTGCTCGCAGGTTTCTTTCGAGGATGTTTAAAGGCAGGGTTTTCTGTAGTGAGCGTGCATTTTGTGTTGTGCACGCGCTAAAATGAACACAAAATCCAGCCCTTTTTGCTAATCAATAATAAATGAAAGGTAAAAAAAAAAAAAAAGTTTTCATAAGATAAGAACCAGACATATTTTGCACAATAACTTTGTGTATTATGCAAGTGCTTTTCTTTGCACTCTTGTTTATATTATTGTCCTTCAGTAGATCAGTTCATGCACTCATTTGTATTTTCTGCACTTGGATAAATGCTCTGATGTACGTAGCACCACTGCTTCTATATTTTTAAATTTTGCACGTTTGTACCTATTTTACTGCACTGCATGAACGAATGAACACAAATCCCCACAGCCACACTCCAGAATCTAGTGGAAAGCCTTCCCAGAAGAGTGGAGGTGACGGGGAAGGGGAGGGGGGAGGAGGACTAAATCTGGAATGGGATGTTCAAAAAGCACAAACTTCTGGCCATACACTTGTATTCTTCCTATCATGCTGGCGTACCAGGAGAAATGAATAAAAGTTGATCTTATCTTAATGTTGCGTCCGTCCGGATCTGATTTCCTTTGTTCTAGTTAATATGTTGTTCGTTTCATTTTCAGAGCAGGAGTACAGCTGTAGATGTGATGCAGTGGCCTGCTTAATCTACAGGGTAAAAAATCAAGCAACATGACACTCAGGAGAGGTAATCAAGAATTCATTTTTCCTTTATATTCAGTGAACTCTCGGGTTTTGTTTGTTTCCTTCTGGTTTAGAGTTTATGTCAAAATCTTTTGAAGCCCAACCTCCCAAAGTAGAGGTGTGTGTGGGTTCGATTCCCGCCTCCGCCCCGTGTGCGCGGAGTTCGCATGTTCTCCCTGTGCCTCATGGGTTTCCTCTGGGTACTCTGGTTTCCTGCCCCCAGTCCAAAGTCATGCGTTGTAGGCTGATTGGCATTTCCATATTGTCCGTAGTGTGTGATTGTGCCCTGCGATGGGTTGGCACCCTGTCCAGGGTGTGTGTGTGTGTCCCCCCCCCGCCTTGTGCCCCGAGTCCCCTGGGATAGGCTCCAGGCTCCAGAAAATAAATGGATGGATGTTATTATTTTAAATTTGTATCTGAAATTTCATGGTTCGCAGAGGAGCCATCTAAAATCTGAAACCAAACTTCAAATCAAAATTGCAGTTTTGTTCAAATTGAAGCTTTTACTATGAATATGTTCGCCTTAAGGTCATCTATAAGCTAGTGCGCTCCAAAACAGTGACGATATTTACATTTACAAGATATATGCATTTGAAATGTACAGTCTCTCTCTCTCTACCACCGATACGGATCAACAATTTTGATGACCTCGTTCTGCACTTCGGCTTCTCATCAGATTTTCTGTCCAATCAAATGCTCTCTAGAATCTGAAGTGTCCCGCCCCCATCATTATAAATATCCATGGTGCTAACTGTCAAGTATGGCTTAGCCTGGGGCTGTGAGGCAAACTAGACGCTATTGGCTATTTAAAAAGGGGGAGGAGCCACTCAATATGTCCTGCCCTGACTGTCACCATAGAGAAATTTGCAACACGTTGCTTACAAACTGCATTAATCCTTTTTATATTTGGCATCTCTGAGACCCAAAACCGAACTTATATATCTTAACTAGAGGATTTCTGGAACACATTATCAAGTCAATGTTGACACTTTTGTAAAATTACTAACCGTAATTAAGTATAAAGTTGATGAAGGGTGTTTTTTTTGTGTGTGTTTGTTTTGTTTCAGTGAACGTGGTGATCCTCGTCCTGCTCTCGATCGCCTTTTTAATCGTTGTGCATCGAAATCTGCTGAATCTCAGTGACTTCCTGAAGCAAGATGGTTCAGGTACTAAATCTTAACGGCTGTAAGTCGTCTTGTCCCGTTCACATGCTGTACGCTTTTCTGCACCGGGCTGTGAAAAGTCATTTCCCCTCTGTTAGACGCAGCCCCGGGTGCGATCCTGCCCTTTGAAAGTGGATTCTTTGCGGAGCGTAAAGTCAGGACAGGGGAGGAGATCCCGGTGGTGATCACAGCGTCTGAGGAGAGACTGGGCGCCGCCGTGGCCGCCATGAACAGCATCGACCGAAACAGCAAAGCCAACGTGGTTTTCAGCGTCGTGACACTCAACGAGTCTGTGGAACATCTCCGGTGAGGGCCAACTTTTTACCAATATGCCAGTAACTGTGTTTGAATGTTTGTGAGTGTGTGTCTAACGTGAAGCCATCTTGTGTCAGGACTTGGCTGAGCGAAACGGACATCAAGCACAAAATCATCACGTTTGAGCCGAAAATCCTGGAGGGAAAGATTTCCTCCAATCCTCAGCAATTGGATTTGGAAAAACCAGTAATTGCACATATCTCTTCTAACATGCTCTATACATGTCATGGAATTTCTTTGTATTAAGCATGTTGCTCCCCCCTCCCCCCCCAGCTTAATTTCGCCAGGTTCTACATGGCCAACTTCTTACCCGACGCAGAGAAAGCAATTTACCTGGACGATGATGTCATTGTGCAAGGTACCCGTTATGTTCATGACAACTTCATATACGTCATATTGCTTGGGGGGGGGGGAAATCACAGTGATCACACTGTGATCTCCTTCGATCACAGGAGACATCCAGGAACTTTTTGACACGAGTCTGAAGCCTGGCCATGCTGCTGCTTTTTCAGAAGACTGCGACTCTGCGTCTTCTAAAGGCATCATTAGAGGAGCGGGAAACCAGGTAAATATCAGTCAGATCATAATTTAAAAATAAACAAATAAATAAATAAAAGCATAAGGCTGAATAAAATTCTCAAGAAAACTGACATGAGTGGACAAATCATAAATTCATTAGCGTGGGCACCAAGTAAAATCCAAGTCCCATTAGGAAACCTAATTTGGGAGCACGGTGGCTTAGTGGTAAGCACGTTTGCCTCCTACCTCCGGGGTTGGGGGTTCGATTCTCTGCCTGCTTCGGGGGTTTCCTCCAGGTACTTCGGTTTCCTCCCCCAGTCCAGAGTCATTGTAGGCTGATTGGCATCTCTAAATTGTCCGTAGTGTGTGAATGTGTGTATGATTGAGCCCTGCGATGGGTTTGCCACCCTGTCCAGGGTGTCCCCCGTCCCCTGGGATAAGCTCCAGGCTCTCCGTGACCAAGTGTACGATAAGCAGTATGGAAGATGGCTGGATGGAGACCTAATTGACGAGACTAAAAATTGGCACCTAACATAATGTAATTCCATATGCCAATGGTTCAGTGGGATTTGGAACAAGTAGCGTGTGCTGTAATTACAGCATCGAGGTACGTTGCACCACCATGAGTTGCGTTAAGTTTTAAATGTAAACAATTGTTTTGCGTAAGTAAGTAAGTAGTAGGGTTTATTTCTTTTCCTGGTTGCTGAATCTACTTGTCTACCAGGCAGCTATCAATAATAAAAAATAAAAATAAAAAAAAATAGCCTTGACACAAAGGCTGCTTGTACTGGGCTGCTGATTTATCCATCTTAACAGTTACACTTGGCAAGACCCTCAACTGTAACAGCTCTGACAATTCCTGGGATTGAAACTCTCAATTATTATTATTATTATTTTATTTTATTTTTTTTTAAACAGAAGAGTTATATTGGCTTTCTGGACTTCAAAAAGGAAGCTGTTAGGAAACTGGGAATGCGAGCAAACACGTGTTCTTTCAATCCTGGAGTCATCGTGGTGAATTTAACCGAATGGAAACACCAAAACATCACCCAGCAGCTGGAAATGTGGATGGAGCGCAACGTCAAGTGAGTGGCATGTACCTGGTAACTCGTAGCTGCTATTTTGCTTTGAAAATTATACTTGAATGATTAGTACATGTATCATTTACCTAATATGATAATCAAATGTGCAGTTTCAGCATTATGAAGAAAAGGTTCAGTTATGCCTATGGACTAGTAATGCCTAAAATCCCCGTGAAGTGCCTTGAAAGGAGTAGCATTATTCGATGTGCTGACATAATTTCCACTGTTAGTCAGGGCGGGACATATTGAGTGGCTCCTCCTCCTTTTTAAATAGCCAATCGCTCAACAACGCCAACTTCGGCAAGGTGATTTTTATAATGTTGGGGGCGGGACACTTCAGATTCTAGAGAGCATTTGATTGGACAGAAAATCTGATGAGAAGCTGAAGTGCAGAACGATGTCATCAAAACTGTTGATCCGTGTCGGTGGTAGAGAGAGAGAGACTGTACATTTTGTAGATGCATAGATCTTCTAAATGCGAATTGTGTCGTCGTTTTGGAGCGCACTAGGTTATGGATAACCTTAGGGCTAACATATTTGTACTAAAAGCCACAAAACTTCAATTTTGATTTCATAGGGACTTTAATATACCACAGAGAAAAGGAGAATTGTAATGACATGCATTGATTCCATTGTGTGGCTGAAAAAGTTGCCATTTTCTACGTTGTTCTTTTCATCCACTCCATCAGGGAAGGTCTTTACAGCAACATGCTGGCAGACAGCTTCACTACACCACCGCTACTTATCGTGTTCTACAAGCGTCACTCCACCATTGAGCCCATGTGGCATGTCCGACATCTCGGTAAGTATTTCTGATGCTTCATCATAAATACTTGAAATTGAGGAGCCTGAAACTGAGGAAATTGGTTCTTCTTGCATATTCCATGTTTAGACTTATGACTCTGATGTTATCTTTCCTTTTTTTTTTTTTACCCCAGTGCTGTTGAGTTCTTGATTCTGCTTGGTCAGCAGGTGTTGATTAGTTTTCTGTAACGGAAGCATTGGCAGTAGTTCGGCAGCAACATAACCATCACCAGATAGTTGAACAACAGATGTGTTGTGTTTTTATATATATATATATATATAAAATTGTTAGTGCTGGCAAATTGCTGTGGTATAAGAGGAATAAAGAGGCACTTCAGGACATTGTTATAATCAACTTTGGGGTGGTAAGCATAACATTATTTCCTTGTAACAGCACACCCCTGAGTGTTTTATTCCTTATTCTATTAGCCAGTGGTGTAGAAGAGTGCAATCAGGGCTTGATGGATCCATTTTATTGACCGTGATCTGATGTTTTCAGGAGCCTCCGGAGCTGGAAATCGTTACTCGTCACAGTTCATCAGCACAGCTAAACTCCTCCACTGGAACGGACATTATAAGCCGTGGGGCAGATCCTCGTCGTACTCCGATGTTTGGGACAAGTGGTACATTCCAGATCCCACCGGTAAATTCCATCCAATCAGAAGACACTCCGGGGACAAGTAAAAACTTGAAGTTAAATTATCCTAAATTGACACTTTGCACAAATTCTATATCTGGTGGTTTTTAAGCTCAAAAGGGTGTATGAACTACGCCGTTTCCTTCAATTGGCAGCATGCACTATAGTTGAAGCGATTTCCTTGGCAATTTGGCTTGAAAACTAGTTAACACTAAGAATAAAGTATTAAAGTGGCATTGGGGTGATGTATAGAAGTTCAAAACAGATCAATGTGTCTTTAAATATACTAAGTATTTAATTTCTCCTGTTTCCATTTTGGCTTCTGGGCACAGTTATAGTGACTTAACAATTCATCTGGGCTAATCAAGTATTAAAAGTGCCATCAAGACGGCAATATCAACGGCAGCGTCGCAAATCAGTATTAAAGGCTTAGGTTTAATGTTTAACATTTCATTCCACCAACGCCAGCTCAAAGCTTATCAAAAGTAACCATACACAAGATCATGCATAGGGCAAAAACACTAAAATGCTACCTCAATCCTTACTGCCTACATTCAAAAACATACATCACTTTTCAGATGACTTTTTCTTTAATCCATTTTCTTAAGTATACAGTTGTGTTGCAGTGGTAGTCCAACATCATCAAATAGCCTGTTTTGTTTGTGCGACTTTCCAAGCATGGAACAAACAGAACCACTTAATTTTGATTTCCACATGAATACTTTTAAAGCATGTTTTTTGTCTAACAGGTACAGGATCTTGAGCACATTTCATTTCTTGACCAAGAGTCATTTCCATTTCACCGTCAATGATTACTTGTTTGGACGCGTGTGCCAACAGATTTGTACATAGGAAAGCAAATAATTCTATATTTACTTATTAAATAAAGTTAAGTAACATTGTTAATGTGTTTTGTGGTTATTGTTTAACACGTCGCATGTTGCTACTGTTCTTTAGTTTTGAAGAATCTTCACACTGTTAACATTTATGTGAGAAAGTTATTGACTGTGTAAGTAGTAAGACGATGGGATGTGCCGAAAATTAGTTTTTAGAAAACCGTCCTCGGAGACACTGATGGACCTTGGACAAAGACACTTTTGGCAAGATTTCAAGTTGATTGGACCAACGGGACCATATTTAGCACCAATTTCATGTTTTGTCCTGTTATAGCACCACCACTTGGCCAAGCTCCACCATTTTGTGCATGTGACCTCAGATTGAGCCCATACTTAAGTGTGCCAAGTTTGGTGAAAATCTCTCATTCCATTCAAGAGCTGTAGCCTTTTCAGTAAAAGTGGCCACGCCCTCTTCAAACATTTTTACCTGCTGTCACCACGATGAACCAAAAGTTCATTTATTTATTTTTATATAATTATTTATCTAAGGAGTCCAAACAAATGTCCTATACTGGCTTTATTTTGGTTGAGCGAAAAACCTAGGACAATTTTCAAATAACAGCATGCCCTAAAGTGTTATTCCTCTTATACCACAGCAATCAGCCAACAATTACAATATATTATTTATTAAAGAACACCACTTCTTGTATGTTTATAGCTCTGTTTAACGGTGTGGAATGTCCATGAAAACGTTCAGTTCCATTGCTTTATCTTGACTTTTAAAAAAAAATGCAGCTTGTTACTAACAAACCACAGTAGATGAATTTCTCTGTCCTAAAGACTCCTTACATAAATGTTAAATCAAAATCTTCTTACTGAAATCTTGCTGTTATACAAAATTAATCACCAATCAGAATTGAGAATTCAACAGCACCGTGGTAGAAGTTTTATTTTAAGAGGTAACATTCAGTGCAGTTGGTCTTTTATGATAATGATAATGTTTGCTTGCATGGTTATAGACATGACACCAGCACAGGACATCTCAGAAGGTCCCTTAAACCTTTAAAAATGACAACCGACACTTAAATGTACAGAAAATTAAAAGTTCGTTTAATTATCCGTCATATATACAACTGGTTCTGTCAGACCGACAGAAATGTGTTTTCAGCCAGATAATACAGTCAATGGATCATGCATACAGTATATGCCATAGATATCACAATCGGCACACCGGCTGATTCTTCCAGGTGAAATCTGTTATTGTGGTTGTGACCTCTTATACAAAGTCTGTGCTGAAATCATAGGCATCATCGTCATTCTTCTGTGCAGCCAACAGATCAATATTGACAGAAGTGTGGTTTGCGTTTCCTTTCTTCTGTTTACCTACGAGCGACAAGACGAGGAATTTAGCTGTGCCGGGCAAGATGATGTCCAAAAAAAAAAAAAGTTTACCAAATGCAGAATGTCAGCCCTTGTTAATAATCAAGCCCTTTTGGAGTTTAATCAGGTGTGTTAATAGGACGTGACAGAGGAAGGGGAAAAAAACTTTACACTACTTACGTGTTTTCTGAATTTGGGTCTCCTTTGTGTCGGGGGTCTCAATCTAAAATGTGTTTCAAGCATGAGAAAGAAAGAAATTAACTCTGGAAAAGACTGAGGAATCTGTAAATAAGACAGGTCGTATTAAGTTCAGCAAGTTAAAGTGGCCAGTGATGGACAAAAGATCAGTAATATCGATGAGTTCAGAGTTGGATTATAAGGTCATCAAATATATATGACACAATGGACTCATCATGACTCATCACTTCTGTAAATTAAAATTGGGGGAATTAAAAAGATTAGAAATACATTTAACAGACTTTAAGATGACTTCCAGTTTATTTAACCTTAAATGGTGAATTCCCAAAACTCAATGTTGTTTATTAGGGCTTTGCTCTAACTATATATTTTGTTATTTAGTATTATTGTTTGATGCCCATATAATGTCAACATTTTAATCAAACTCATTCACTTTAAATGCATTCAGGCTTTGTCTTTGAAAGCACAGCAATGTACCATTTGGAAGGTTATTATGGACTAACTTTTTTTTTTAAATCCAGAAAACAGGCTAGTTAAGACATTGGCAAGAGGAACACAGCATGACCGACCTGACGCTTAAAAAAGCTGGGGTCTATTCAAAAGGTTCTTGCATACCAGGCATTTGATATAATGCTATCTCAAAGGAGTTTACATTTACAACGAATAACTGTTTGATTTGTTAAAAATAAAGAAATTAGGATATAGTGCACGTTGTTATATTGTGAACAAGCTGCCAGTACCCAACCCTAATGTTTATAAATCTGTCCAAGTACCTCCTCAATGTCCTCCATTTCTTCTGTTTCTTCAACGATGTCATCTTCTTCTTCATCCTCCTCCTCTTCTTCTTCATCGTCATCGTCATCCTCCTCCTCCTCCTCACCCTCCTTCTCTTCTTCGTCATCCTCCTTCTCCTCTTCTTCCTCCCCCGGTGTGTGTTTTTCTTCTGGGATTTCACTGACATTCAGAATTCCAGCAGTCAGGCCCTTTGAGTTTAACACTATAGTGGTAGAAAGTTTTGGATTCCGCACACCTATGGAGGGGGAAAAAAAAAACTGAATTAACCTCTACAACAAGCAAATTTGACAAATTTGTCATGAAGCAGCAATCGTTCCAAATTAAACACCATCTGAACAGACAGAGAGAAAACAGGAGATGGAACGTACGTTTAATAATCTGCTCGTTGGCCATTTTCATTCTGTCCAAGTCCACACCCGTCTGCATTTCTGTAACCATGGCTTCAGTGAGGTGTGGAGGCAGCCCTTCTCTCTCTGGTACTTTGCTATAGAAGCTCAGTTTAGCTCTGTGAGAAACACATACTTCGACTTGAGCAATTATCGGTATTATACACTACATTACGTTAACCTAAGACACTGGACCAATGTCAAGACAGATTTGTCGATTCTCTGTCATTCTTTATACACAAGTGAATACGTTTGACTGATTTTGGTACTTGTTACCGAGTATTTATCTCAATGTTGTATTAAAACTGATCCCTAAACTTTAAACACGTAATACTAGTAAAAGGCAAATTCAAAGTTAAATATGTAACAATGAAACATTATTGTGTGCTTCATATGGCACATCCTTGTAAAAAATAAATAAACAAAATAACCAGCTCACCCGGTCCAGTCGTTGAGAAACACAGTTGCAGCCTGCTCAGTGTTGGGCAGCGCACCTTTCTGCAGCAAGCCACGCTTCCGGGCAAAGAAGGTCAAAAACTCCAGCGAGTTTCTGTAGTCGGGGACGTTGTAATGCAACATGATCTGAAGATGAAACATTCAGACGTGATTTATCTGGATGCCATGACACCATTTAAAGCATCTGAACTCATTCTACTGTCAGAACATTGAAAAGGGTGTATATGTCCAAATAGCTACAGTAGAATATACCAGAAAAAAATGCAGTTTCTCTCAGATACTTGGATATCTGGGAACTGGATTTTGCAAAGGATTCCCATTTACTACTGCAGAGAAGTGCTGCCTTACATATACACTTTGTGGTAAGTGAAATCTAAGATTACACTATTCAAGTGCAGTCACTGACATTTTCAATGTTTAAACAGAAGAAGCTTTATACACTAATAATGCAGCACAGCTCATAAATAATCAAACGTATTCCTGGGTAGATGAAACAAAGGAAGTCAAACAGGCATGTCACTCTTTCATTTCTACTCACATGCTGCTGGTTGCACTGTTTCAATACAGTCTTGACAGCTTCGAGAGGACTCCGCTCTTGATCATCCACCTGTAGACTCCTCAGAGCCAGCTTCTCCCCGGAGTTAGATGGAGCTGCCACTATGGCTGGGCTGTCGATCATCTTCACCTTTTTAGAGATATGCACTTCCTGCATACATCTGGATAACAAGACAATAATACATGCTCAATCCTAGCTTTTACTTACCGGTGCGTTTTAAAGATGTACACTTCGAAGCTCAGTGTTGGATTGAATTCAGACTCCATGGTGATGGTCAGATCAATACAGTTCATCATGCTTCATAACATTCCCACAGTGTATAACACACAAACAGCAAAGGTTCCCAGTCCAGGCACAGACACTAATTTCCTAATAAAACTGTGCTGGGAAATAAAGGGGTATAGAAGACCAACTCCCTGAATCATGTATTTGAATCTGCAGGGCAAAATCTAACAGTAATTAATAAACGTGTAATTGAAGAAGTTTAAGGAATGTTTCAGAGTCTCCAGTGTCAGCACGGTCAGAGGTAAATCTGTATATATAATCACACATACAAATTTCAAGGAATGACACCTTAATTGGTTATTTTTTATGCTCCTTTATAATGATAAAGTACTGTTCAGTGATATGGTTTTATTTGTAAATTAAATGTCTTAGACTGAATTGGGAACCTCTGAGGTTTAGCCGAGATCACAATAAATAAACTCACTTGGTCAGTCCTTGCTGTACTCCAGCATTGCACGCTCTGATGCCTTTTAAAGTGTTAATGATGCTGCTCTTTCCAACATTAGGGAAACCTGAACAAATGCAGATAAACAAATGCAGTGCTTATTCCACAGAAAAGAATTCCAAAACAATCTAAATAAAGAAATCAGTGTTGGATTATTGGAGTCATCAATGACTTGTATGTAACCGAGAACTTCACTTTATGAATCTAGAATCGTAACACAAGTTTGCAGAGTTAAAAGTCACGCCTTACCGACGACACCGACTTTCAGCATAGTCTCACTGCTTTGGTTGTTGGCCAACTGGTTGAGTATTTGCATGAGAGAATCACAGCCGAAGGACGCTCCTGCTCTGCTCTGCTCAATGGTACTGTTGGAAGCTCTCTGCTTCTTCTCAAGCTAGAACAATCCAACAAATAATAGGATTACAATCACCAGAAGAATACTCCAAAACAGCAAAAACAAAAAACAAAACAAAAAAAAAAGCCAAGAGTTGCTGGTTTGTACATACCACAGTCCTGTCCTGGAGGTGTGCAGACGATTTGAAGACAAATGTAGGACACTGTGCTTGAAGATATCGTACCCACTTCTCCAGATTGTCTTTGGGCACAAGATCTAATGGCAGAAAGAATGAAAATGGCTCAGTTTTCTTTCTTGGTTAGTCTCAACAGGAATCATGACAGTGCACTGGTTACATACCGATTTTGTTTAGTACAAACAGCAGCCGTTTCTTCCCCTCGTGTTTTAACACGGCTTCCTCCAGCTGAGGACAGCGGCAGCCCATAGGGTCCCTGGAATCCAGGACTTCCAATATCACATCAGAGGCCTCAATAACCTAAGGAGGACATAAAATAATGAGGACAAACAGCACACAGATGATTGTCCTGAAATGTAATTTGTCCTTTACATAATAATGTTAAAAGCGAGCCTGTGCGAGTTTCACCTTATTCAATTCGCTGCATCGGAACTTCTTTGAGCTTTTCGCTTTTGCGACAGCCGCCCTCGCTTCCCTCTGCGCCTTTACTTTCTCCTCCTGAAAAAGTGACAAATGATAGCATAAAAACACCGTCATAACCACTTGAGTAACATCTTACATTCACATTTCTCCACTTGGCCAATGATTTTTAATCCAAAGCGACTGACAAGTAAGGCAAGTTTGACACACGGGGTGGCAAAGTGGCTGCAGGAGCGCACAAACCCTACATCCATGTCATTGGTGTCGCCGGATTATGATTACGACAAAGCTGCATGTGCGGAACATCCGACTGGTGCAAAACAAATGGCAACATAATGACGTCATTTTGACACTATTGGCTTCATAAACACTCTATAGCTTCTAATCCTCGTAGGAATTGATTAGAAGTAAAAGACCTCTCTGAAATGTGCAAACTGGGGTGGCAAGGATAAATCTGTGGTTGGTATCTGCCACCCTGTGGCCACACCCCTTCTCATAACCATTAAAGGACCTCTATGCCTTTCGGTAATCCGTACCCATCAACATCACAAAATCACCTTTTTCACTTTCTTTTTCTTCGCCTGCGTGTCCTCACTGCTTTCTTCTTTACCCTTCTTTCTCTTCTCGGCTCGCTCCTTCTGCTTCGCTAGTCTGTTCTTCTCTTTCAGCTCTTCAAGCTACACCATGCAGAGAAACAGATGGGTCAGTCAGGGAAATATAATGATACATAACGCACACAAAAAAAAGGAGTCTGACATGTCATTCAGGTCCACCTCTTGCTTTCTCTGCTCTGCTTCTCTGAGGACTTCCTCCTTAAACGGCGCGCTGTTCGGGACACCGATGTCCTTCTTGATCTTTCGTCGGATTCCGCTCTTCTTCGCCTCTTTCTTGAGTTTTCTGTGATGTTCTCGAACCTAGCGTAAAGGGGCGAGAAAAGATCTGAAATGTCAAAACTGAACTCAAACGGATGTGTATTGGTCATATAGGCCAGAATGTCAAAGTAGAAACCGTTACTTCATACCCTAACCCTAAGAAGTGCACTTAGGGAGGGAAAAGGGTGCATTGTTGGTGTTGACATAAAGCAAACCATGCTGAAACGGTAGCAGAGGCAAATTATCAGTGAAACTAACTACATAACCACATCATATATGCAGAGTCCTTACCTTTTTCTGGATTTTAAAACGTTTAGCGCAGCTCATGCGCTTACTCGCCTTTTTTAACTCTAAAGAAAAAAAAAAAAGTCAGTTTTATGTATTTCATCATTAGCTTCTTAGCTTAGTTAGCTTATACTGTATCACTCACTCTCAAACTAAACATGGCAAGAATGAATTAAATATATAACTGTTCACCAGATAAACAAAGAAATTTTAAAACACAATACATTCTTCAATGACCCTTAGGTATTCAATTTTGTAATGAAATAATGTATATATATATATAAATAAAAAAACGCGCTTACTTGGTCGCTTCATGGTTGTCGCTGCCACGCGCTTTCCTCGCACGCGGATTCTCCGTGCGAAGTTGTCTCACTGTCTGTTTCCGTTTCCGCTTGCGCTCGAGCTCACGTTAGCATACTGCAAATGCGTATGTTTTTCGCGCCCGTATTGCGCCAAACCCCGCCTCTATACGATCAGGATTGGTCTACAAGTAGCACTGAACATTACAGCAGCCTGTGTATTATTCATTAAAACATAAATATTAAAAAAAAAAATATATATATATATATATATATATATATATATTTACTTTGCATTACTCAGAATTTTTTATTTTTTTTAAAAAGCTTGCATCTCTCTTTCTTTTGACAAAATGAGTCAATTTGGACCCCGTAGAGAAAAAATAGATTATTCGTTTTTTATTCGTTTTAATTTATTATTTTTTAATTAATGTTTGATTCTCTCAATGTTTTGTAATTTAGTATAATATGTATAACTTCTTGCTGTTTGTTGTGATGGTACTAATATATCAAATTATTTGTAAATTCCATCTTCTTCTTTTTCTTCTGTGGTCAGTTATTATTATCAATATAATAATAATAATAATAATAATAATAATAATAATAATAATAATAATAATAATGTGGCATTTTGTCATATTAGGAACTACACATTCATTACTTGTTGTTCTTTATATTCAATTTAATAAAACATTTAAAAAATAATTACAATAAAAATAAGTTTAAAAAAATGTCAATTTAACACGCGTTCCCACTTTATTTATAACCATTGTTTACTTTCTGTGGTTGCTATGGTGATAAACGGTGAACGACTTCCCAACTGCCCAATCACATGCCGCCTTGACAGTCCGAACTGCTTTAGCCAATCTGAGCGCAGGAGGCGGGACGTCTCGGTATACGGGTGCGGAAAAATAACGCACTCCAAATGGTTAATTTTTTCCCCCCCGTAATAAATCAATCAGGTTTTCGCGAATGTTTTGTTCACATTCTCAACGACGGCTGAAAAGAAACTGCAGGTAAGTCCCGTGTAGCGTGGAGAGGGGTTTTTCCCCCGCCAATTAAGCCGTACACGGTTAGTTAGCATCGCTGGTGTTGAATAGAAAAGCGCCGGTGAAGAACAATCATCGGCTAGCTGCTAGCTCGGGCTACGTCTGAAGATGCGTACTAGCGTACTGGGTAGTGCGCGAGTAATAAATAGTACTGCCAAAACGGCGCGGTGCTTTGACATGCTATGCAGGACGTTAGTGTGCTGTTCTGGACGTTGCCTTTGTGTTTGTGTACCGTAGCGACGCTGTTGAGGACCTGTCACCCAAACACATCACCTCAGCCGCACAAAACCGTGCTGCAGTACTAATTATATCAGCTCTCTGCAAAATCCGGAGTTATTAAAAGGTTTATGAAGATTTTTCCGTGCATGCATTTATCTTTGCAAAGTAAATATGCGTGCATGCATGTGTGCAGCCTTGCACATGAACGGTTATGGCATGCATCACAAATAAAATCAGTGCATAATAAGACACACAAAAAAAAAAAAAAATCCTCATTTTGTGTCCAGGAAATGATACAGAGACCCATTCAACTAAAATGGAAGGAATAATATTAAACACAACATCATGTGTATAGACACATTAAAGCCTGCTATAGTCACACCAGGATTTAGAGTACTAATACGCTACCTAGATCAGATTGTGTCTACTGAATTAATTGTGGGTAAAGACCAAAAGAATAAGGTTGTCGGTACAAGCAAAAGAAATGAGCTCCCTCCTCAAAGGAGCTTAACAACCAGGGAGAGCCGAGCAGAGCTGTTGCTCTTCCAA
Organism: Cranoglanis bouderius; assembly: GCA_023630585.1. NCBI lineage: Eukaryota > Metazoa > Chordata > Actinopteri > Siluriformes > Cranoglanididae > Cranoglanis > Cranoglanis bouderius. Next base: position 15,548,642 of record CM042558.1, read on the forward strand.
ATCGAGGGGAGACAGTTGATGTGGTTGGGACACCTTACAAGGATCCCGCCAGAGCCGTATCGTCCATGCCCCGCTGGAGATATTATATCACACAGATGGCAGAACGTCTGGGGGTCCCCCCGGGAGAAGCTGGAATCTGGAATCTTTTCAGCCACGCCAGGATAAGTGGAAGGAAAACGAAAGAGTACCTGAGCTGATTCTTTGCAAGCTTCTAATTTTAGCGTCTGAACGTTTTTGTTTTGCATTTTTATCCAGGAACCTTCACCTTCACCTTCACCATGGGCTCTAAGCGGAGGAGGGCCACCTCCCCGTCCAGCAGCGTGAGCGGTGGAGACTTTGAAGACAGCCAGCCGGCGCCGACCTCCTCGTCCAGCCGCAAGAGAAGAAGAACAGCAAACATTCCTACGGTTGATCCTGTGAGCAGCTCGGTGTTGTGCTGGTTTTCCTTATGCAAAGAGGAAATGGAATGATTGTAGCATGGTTCATTTATTTTATGAGGTCGTTGCTGAGTCTCGGCATGTTTACGTTGCACCGTTTGATGATTCGAACGTAAAATCTTAAACGAAACTTTTTATTTGATCTGCACGTTCCTCATCTCGATTTTGTATACAATATAGACTACGGTTTTATTTTTCATCAAAAATATTAGGTAAAGATGTACGTGAACACCCATTTTTAGTGCGTTAATACAGAATCGTTCAGAAAGTTAACATGTCTTACTTCTCATCCATTTATATCCCACGTTGTGGAACATCCCTAAATCATGTTAGTTCCCATCGTCACGTCCTCTCTCAAGTTGTTCAGACACAAAAAAAAACACAGCTTATGTTACAGAGAAACCAGAAACTGCAAACTCCTCTGTCCTGAAGACTCTTCCGTGGCGGAGACACTGGAAACTCGTTCCATGAAAGCCATACAAGTGTCAGCGCTAGTCTTTACTGTACAACCCCAATTCCAAAAAAGTTGGGACGCTGTGTAAAATGTCAATAAAAACAGAATGCAATGATTTGCAAATCTCATAAACCCATATGTTATTCACAATAGAACATAGAAAACGTATCAAATGTTTAAACTGAGGAAATGTACCGTTTTAAGGAAAAAATAAGGTAATTTTGAATTTGATGGCCGCAACACGTCTCAAAAAAGTTGGGATGGGGGCAACAAAAGGCTGGAAAAGTAAGTGTTACTAAAAAGAAACAGCTGGAGGAACATTTTGCAACTAATTAGGTTAACTGGCAACAGGTCAGTAACATGATCGGGTATAAAAAGAGTATCTTAGAGAGGCAGAGTCTCTCAGAAGTAAAGATGGGATGGAATCTGGATGGAAGGATGTGTCGCTCTAAAACCTGTATATACCTTTCAGCATTGTTGGTGCCTTTCCGGATGTGCAAGCTGCCCATTCCATAGGCACTAATGCACCCCCATACCATCAGAGATGCAGACTTTTGAACTGAGCGCTGATAAAAAGCCGGATGGTCCCTCTCCTATTTAGTCCTCTTTAGTCCAGAGGACGCGGCGTCCATGGTTTCCAAAAAGGATTTCAAGTTTCGATTCGTCTGACCACAGAACAGTTTTCCACTTTGCCTCAGTCCATTTTAAATGAGCTTTGGCCCAGAGAAGACGGCAGCGTTTCTGGATCATGTTCACATATGGCTTCTTCTTTGCATGATAGAGCTTCAACCAGCATTTGTGGATGGCATGGCGAACTGTGTTCACAGACAATGAGTTCTGGAGTTGTTTCTGAGTCCATGCAGTGATTTCCATTACAGAATCATGCCTGTTTTTAATGCAGTGCCACCTGAGGGCCCAAAGATCACGGGTATGCGATATTGATTTTCGCCCTTGTCCCTTGCACACAGAAATTTCTCTAGATTCTCTGAATATTTTGATGATATTATGTATTGTAGATGATGAGATATTCAAAGTCTTCGCAATTTTACGCTGAGGAACATTATTCTGAAATTGTTCCACAATTTGTAGACGCAGTTTTTCGCAGGTGATGGTGAACCTCTGCCCATCTTTACTTCTGAGAGACTCTGCCTCTCTAAGATACTCTTTTTATACCCGATCATGTTACTGACCTGTTGCCAATTAACCTAATTAGTTGCAAAATGTTCCTCCAGCTGTTTCTTTTTAGTAACACTTACTTTTCCAGCCTTTTGTTGCCCCGTCCCAACTTTTTTGATACGTGTTGCGGCCATCAAATTCAAAATTACCTTATTTTTTTCTTAAAACGGTACATTTCCTCAGTTGAAACATTTGATATGTTTTCTATGTTCTATTATGAATAACATATGGGTTTATGAGATTTGCAAATCATTGCATTCTGTTTTTATTGACATTTTACACAGCGTCCCAACTTTTTTAGAATTGGGGTTGTATATAGATGAAAAGAAAAGGCAGGTATGAGTAGTAAATGAGTGCAGGAAATATAATAATGCAATAATAAGGAAGGGCTTTAAGGCTTCAAGGTGTTGTAAGGGGAAATATGGCAGTCTTTCTACAATCTGTACATTTCTCCCTAATATTACACTACCTCACTCTAGCTCTGTCCTTATGCTCTGTCCTAGACTAGTTTTATTTTGGTAAATACAGTAGATGCTCCTTTCCTTTGCCTTACACATGCTGTCTGTCTTCGACCCCTCAGATAGCAGTGTGTCATGAACTTTACAACACGATCAGAGACTATAAGGATGACCAGGGCAGGATGCTGTGCGAACTCTTCATCAGAGCGCCAAAGAGGAGGTGAGACACATACGCGCACACACACACACACACACAAACAAAACTGATCTAATATGTCATTTAAAATTTTAGATCAAGTCATTTTGGCTGAAACTGAAACATTACACTGTGTCATACGGAGAATGAAACCGTACGCTCAGGATACTGTACTGGAAAGAGTGAACAATAATCCTCGGCAATTTCTCCCTCAAAGGAACCAGCCTGATTACTACGACGTAGTGTCGCAGCCTATCGACATGATGAAGATCCAGCAGAAGCTGAAAATGGAGGAGTATGACGACGTGGGGCAGCTCACGCTCGATTTCCAGCTCCTCTTTAACAACACTAAGACCTACTACAAAGTAAGCCGTTATTCTACAGAGAGGGTCTATTAGCTACACAAAAAATATACAGTATATCACACATAAAAAAAGCTTAATGCTGTGGTCAGATTTCTTGTCAGTTTAATTTTTGCTTACTGCAGTTTAAATAGTTATTTATGTAGAGTACAATTAATTATGTTTTAATCATAATCAATATAAATGATTATGCAAGCTTGGTAAGCTTACCTAAAGTAAAAAAAAAATAATAAACTGGCTGCCATAAGATATCATATACAGTATATGCACATATGGTCAAATCCAGAATTATTGGCACCCTTCATGAAAACTATATGAAATGAACACTTGTACCATAAACCACAATGTTAAGTCATTGTATGTAATTATGTTTTTCCCACAAAGGACCACATTTCAAACTTTATTCATATTTGAATACTGTATATAAGGTATAATACAGTTATTTTTGGTTGAATAATTTAAATTTCAAACAAAAATAATTGTGAATATTTTTTTTTTTATTTGATTATTTTATATCGTGTGATTTTATTATTATTTAAAATAATCGTATCTATTATTCAGTCACTATTGTGCACCCCTGGTTGGGAGAGTGAGCGCTAGATATATTTTCTCATTATTTTGAATATGGGACATAAAAATGATGTGATGTGACTAAATTTAACAAAAAGCCAACCCTCTCCTGTTCTGTCCAGCCTGAAACCCCAGAGTACAGAGCTGCGTGTAAGTTATGGGACCTTTACATTCGCACCAAGAATGAGTTTGTGCAGCGAGGAGACTATGACGAAGATGATGAGGACGGTGACGATGCGCGAGAAACTCCAGGAGGCGCCATGGAAGACGAGGCGAGGGTGAACAGAGAATATTTTCAGATTGTGTTTTTTGATAATGTGAATAAAACAGTGTTGTGTGAGCTTGAGTAATGAGTTGTGTCCGGTTCTTCCTCAGGCTGCCGCCAGTCTTAAGGAGGTTTTGGAGCAGCTGCTCGACACGGTGTTGAAACACAGCGAACACGGACGACTCGTCAGTGAACTCTTCCAGAGACTTCCTTCTAAAATAGTAGGAATATAATATAATATTATACAATATTATATTATATTATGTTATATATTTTCACAGTTTTGCTTGATTCATTTGCAGCAATATCCGGATTATTACGCTATTATCAAAGAGCCAATAGATCTCAAGGCCATTGCACAAAGGATCCAGGTATCTGTTATATAAATTTCATGCAACATATTTAACAACATTTAATTTCCACTGAAATAAGATATATTTCTCTTCCAGATTGGCTACTACAAAAGCGTGAATCATATGTCCAAAGACATCGACCTGCTAGTGAAAAATGCTAAAACATACAATGAGCCTGGTTCCCAGGTGTTCAAGGTAATGTATAATGTATGAATGCATTATAAGCACTGTCATAATTATAAGAAAGCAATACAAAACCACCCCGAAGCTCATTATTTTCTTATAACAGCATGTTTTTTTTTTATTCATCAGTGTTTTATTCCTCTTATACCACAGCAATTTACCACATCATTTAACAGTTATAGTTTTATATTTATTACAAGAATGACACTGTACTTTATATCCATTTATAGTTACATTTAATGTTGAGGAACATCTGCAAAACAAGTTAGTTCCTGTTATCTCTTATGTTACAGCATCTCTAAACAGATATTCCTTCACCAACCTCTCTTTTTATGTTTTGAAGTTAATATGACAAAAAAAAAAAATGCAGCTTGTTATGTTAACGAGAAACAAGAAAACGCAAAGACCTCTGTCCTGAAGATTTTTCCTTGGTGGAAAACTTAATCTTACAAAGCGAAAGCACTGCAAACTCCTTCCAGAAATGTGAAATAAATGTCTCCTTACAGAAAACTTCACCACATCAATGATTATTTGTTTTTCTTCGTTAATTAAAAAACTTTTTTTTTAATAGGCTTAGATTGTGACTGTTTGCCATACAAGACTGTAACTTAGTTGTTACTATAGAAACAATACCATATCAGAACAAGGGCATTAATATACACCTATGGTTTATGATTTTTTTTTTCTAATTTCTGTTATAGAAAATTAGTCAGCAGCGCTGTGTACAGTGGTGCTTGAAAGTTTGTGAACCCTTTAGAATGTTCTATATTTCTGCATAAATATGACCTAAAACATCATCAGATTTTCACACGTACATTCCTAAAAGTAGATAAACTTACATTCCTACATTCTTACATTCCTAAAAGTAGATAAAGAGAACCCGATTAAACAAATGAGACAAGCATTTTATACTTGGTCATTTATTTATTGAGAAAAATGATCCAATATTACATATCTGCAAGTGGCAAAAATATGTGAACCTTTGCTTTCAGTATCTGGTGTGACCCTGTTGTGCAGCAATAACTGCAACTAAACTTTTCCAGTAAGTGTTGATCAGTCCTGCACATCGGCTTGGAGGAATTTCAGCTCATTCCTCAGTACAGAACAGCTTCAACTCTGGGATGTTGGTGGGTTTCCTCACATGAACAGCTTACTTCAGGTCCTTCCACAACATTTCTACTGGATTAAGGTCAAGACTTTGACTCCAAAACATTAACTTTATTCTTCTTTAACCATTCTTTGGTAAAAATGACTTGTATGATTAGGGTCATGGCCTTGCTGCATGACCCACTTTCTCTTGAGATTCAGATCATGGACAGATGTCCTGACATTTTCCTTTAGAATTCGCTGATATAATTCAGAATTCATTGTTCCATTAATGATGTCAAGCCATCCTGGTCCAGATGCAGCAAAACAGGCCCAAACCATGATACTACCACCACCATGTTTCACAGATGGGATAATGTTCTTATGCTGGAATGCAGTGTTTTCCTTTCTCCAACTTTAACGCTTCTCATTTAAACCAAAAGTTCTATTTTGGTTTCCTCCATACACAAAACATTTTTCCATTAGCCTTCTGGCTTGTCCATATGATCTTTAGCAAACTGCAGACAGGCAGCAATGTTCTTTTTTGGAGAGTTGTGGCTTTCTCCTTGCAACTCTGCCATGCACACCATTGTTGTTCAGTTGTTCTCCTGATGGTGGACTCATGAACATTAACATGTTAATGCCACCTGCCAATGTGAGAGAGGCCTTTAGTTGCTTAGAAGTTACCCTGGGTTCTTTTGTGACCTCGTGGACTATTACACGTCTTGCTCTTGGAGTGATCTTTGTTGGTCGACCCCTCACAATGGTCTTGAATTTCCTCCATTTGTACACAATCTGTCTCACTGTGGATCGTGAAGTCCAAACTCTTTAGAGATGGTTCTGTAACCTTTTCCAGCCTGATGAGCATCAACACCTCTTTTTTCTGAGCTCCTCAGAAATCTTCTTTGTTGATGCCATGACATACTTCCACAAACGTGTGTTGTGAAGATCAGACTTTGATAGATCCCTCACTCACACCTGATTGTCATCCCATTGATTGAAAACACCTGACTCTAATTTCACCTTCAAATTAACTGCTAATCCTGGAGGTTCACATACTTTTGCTACTCACAGATATGTAATATTGGATCATTTTCTTCAATAAATAAATGACCAAGTATAATATTTTTGTGTCATTTGTTTAATTGGGCTCTTTTTATCTACTTTTAGGACTGGTGTGAAAATCTGATGGTGTTTTAGGTCATATTTATGCAGTAATAGAGAACATTCAAGCACCACTGTATAATAACAAATCAGATACTGAGATTGTTAAATTGATCTTTGGGCAAAGCAGAATAATCTGTCCTGATGAACCTACAGGATGCAAACACGATCAAAAAGATATTTTCTCAGAGGAAGATGGAGCTCGAGCACATGGAGCCTATAAAAAGCAGCATCCGCATCAGGTTAGTGCCTCCAAACACGTGTTTCTATTCTTCCTTTAAAGCAAGAAGCCGACAGAGATTGATTAGCGCAGAAATCTTTGTATGCAGTAGTGTTTTGTTTTGTTTTGGCTTAATTAGGAACAGAAAATCTGTGCATGGAGACAGACTCTCCTCAATTACCATGGCTTTACAGTACGGTTCAGAGAGTGATGAAGATGGCATCCTCACAGGTATCTTCCTCCTGATTCCTGGTTATTATTGGTTTACAATTACAGCAGGGTATTGAAAAAAATATTTATTTTTAATTTGATCTGGATTAGGGCGTCTGCCAAATGCCATAAATATAAGTAGATGTAATTACTTTTAATTTTAATGCTTTTTTTTAATGTACTTTTTAAATACAGCTTCTCCAGCTTGTGAAGGACCCCTTTCACCTTTCACATTTTAGCTGTCTAACACAGTATATTAGAAATTTGAAAATTGGAAAGAAAATTGGAAATTAAACAATAAATATGAGCTTAAAGTGCAGACTTTCAGCTTTAATTTGAGGGTATTTACATCCAGATTCGCCAGATGGTGTAGGAATTACAGCACTTTTTATGTGTTCCCCCACCATGACTAATTGCACAGTCGGCTGCTCAGCTGTTCCATGGCCAGGTGTGTGTTATTCCATCATTATTTCACTTACAAATAAGCAGATAAAAGGTCTAGAGTCGATTACAAGTGCGGCATTTGCATTTGAAATCTGTTGCTGTTAACTCTCAATATGAAGTCCAATGAGCTGTCATTGCCGGTGAACCAAGCCATCATTAGGCTGTAAAATCAAAACAAACCCATCAGAGAGATGGCCAAAGCATTAGGTGTGGCCAATTCAACTATTTGGTACATTCTTAAAAAGAAAGAATGCACTGATGAGCTCAGGAACACCAAATGGCCCAGGCTGTGGTGGATGACAGAAGAATTTTTTTCCCTAGTGAAGAAATCCTTCACTACAGTTGACCCTCCAGAACACCCTCCAGGAGGTAGGCATACTCTATTGGTGTTAACAATCAAGAGAAGACTTCACCAGAGTAAATACATCGGGTTTACCACAAAATAAAAACCATTGGTAAGCCTCAAAAGACCAGATTAGAGTTTGCCATAAAATTTTTAAAAGCCTGTACAGTTCAGGAACAACATCCTATGAGACAAAAATAACCGTCTCCTGACAGAAAACTTCACCTTCAACAATTATACATTTCTCTGACATTAAATTACAACACATTAATACACATCTGTGATTATGTGGACTGCACCGTTATTTTCAGTGTTAGAATGAGCGCATTATTATAAACCTGTGACTTGACATGCACCTGGAACTACTGTCAAATTTGCTGTCATAGAAAATTAATCAACACCTTCTGACCAATCAGAATCGAGAATTCCACAGCACTCTAGTATAAACATCTATATGTACATTATGAAATTTTTAAGAATATTTATCTGCATTCTGTCTTAAAAGTCACTTGACCAAATAAACCGTCTTATTTATTGTAAATTTCTGCATGCAGTGAGACACTTTGCAAGTCAATATGAGTTCAATTGTCCCATCCACAAAGTTGTAGTTGTGGTTGTAAAAGAGTTTCCTAAGGTTTTAAAAGCTTTCCAGTTATTAGCTCACATCAGCCACCGCTGACTGAGTTTACGCTCTATATGATAAATACTGTGCCTGTACCGCTGTCATCCTAGGCTCGGTGCATTATGACGAGGGCGAATCAGAGGCTGAGAGCATCCACTCCAACATGGGCATGTCCAATCCCATCTTCCAGATGTACGAGGCTATACGAGGAGGTAGGAACAGTCAAGGGCAGCTCATAGCTGAGCCTTTTCTTCAGCTGCCCTCCAGGAAGGACTACCCAGACTACTACCAGCAGATTAGCCAGCCCATCTCCCTCCAGCAGATTCGGTATGTTTGGGCTGAAGATGGAGAATATAAGTAATATAGCATAAAATAGGAATCGTAATTACACTACCCACATTCAATTACATTAGCTCGAATAGGAACTCATGTATATAACTTATTATAGTTGACGTCTGTTATTCAGGGATGAATTATCGTGCATAGTTGTTGATTTTTCGTATAACCTTGTTTATAGTAATGCTGTTGTAATCTGGCTAGGCCTTGTGCCATCATTAGAAGGAGGTAGTGAGCAACAAGGAACATTTCTAGACCATCTTCTGCCATCAGAGGGAGCCAGAGGGCACCGTCTTAATTAGTATAATCAGTAGCAATTGCTTCCACCTGTGCCTTTGTCTGTTTAAGGAGAGCTCTCTGCTTGTTCGGTTTTCAGTATTGAGTCAACCTTGCTACATGCTGGTGCTCAGTTCTTAGCTGGTAAACGCTGGTAATATTTTCTTGCGTACATCTTGGTAATTTCTTTGGCTTCACTAGCCAACTTTCAAGTGCCCTAAGCTCTCAGCTTATGTATATGTTTATATAAAATATTTTCCACTTCACTTCGGTTTAGTTTTATTTATATAGAGCTTTTAACAATGGAAATGATCACAAAGCCACTTTATAGAAATCCAGATATGGATTTAGATTTAGATGAGCAAGCCAGAGAAAAACTCCCTGAGATGACATGAGGAAGAGATCTTGAGAGGAACCCATCCTCTCCCAATTCTGGGAGATGCCAGATGGTACAATTTTGAGTAAAATCAACTACATAAAATCAAACAGTGCCAAGTATGTTGAAAGGATCTTCAGTAAGCATCAGAGTCATTTCATTAGAGTTTTCAACTTTAAATCTATAGTATCTATAAATTGTTATTTACTGAGTAATGAATAAGACTTAAATGTAAACTGTTTGAAGCAAGAGATAATCCACAGAAATCTTTAGGGTGTCTGTGTGGGGCAACGACATCCAAACTTCCACGTTTACCAGAACTGTCTGTGCCCATGAACCATCCAGAACCGAGCCTTTACTAAAGAAAAGCCATTAAAAAAGGCATGTGTCTGAGTCCTGAACACAAAAAGCTCTTTCCCCCGCTGTAGTCTTCATTATTCTAGGTAACAACAAGGAACTTGCACCTTTTGATCAGAACAGGTGTCGTGGATCATTTAAAAAAACAAAACAAAAGATTGCTCAGATAATTGGGTGCAAGAACATCCAGTGCTTTATAGGTCATTAGTATTATTTTTTTTTAAATCATTGAGAAGTTTTACTAGTAAGAAACTGGAGCTTGTTTATGCACTTACTGGAACATCCGGACAGCAATGCATTACAATAGTCTAACCAAGAAGTAACAAAATAATGAACTATTTTTTTAGCATCACGTAGTGACATATTTCGTATCTTAGCTTTATTTATGAGATGAGAAAAGGCTATCTTTAGTAATATTATCTACATGAAATGAGTGGGATGAGGAAGGGATAAGGAAAACCCATAACACCCCCCCAAAAACTCACACACACACACACACACACACACACACACCAAAAAAATTCAGGAATCCAGGGAATGAGATGAGGCATCAGCAACAACATTTTCAGAGTCTTTCTTATGTTCAGTAACTATGTGGAAAGGCTGAACCAGCAATGCCAACCGCATTAAATGTTGATTTGTATTACACATCCGAGAAAGAAAAACAAGGGGGTTGCGATCAGTAGGATCAGTAAACCACAGTAGGACAGAAATGGGAATTGAGAAAGACTTCAAAATGTTGCTAATGTCGAAGTGTCTTTCTGAATAGTACTGTAACGTCCAATAGCATCAGTCCCTGTGTCACATGCATCAACCTCTAGTTTAAAAGGACTCATAAAGTCAGGAGCAGCAAGAACAGGAGCACAACACAACAGAGCGTTCACACTGTCAAAAGCTTTCTGACAACTGCTAGTCCAGTCATATTCAACATGAATTTTTAAGCAGTGCCATAGATTCTCAATGGGATTCAGATCTGGACTTTGACTTGGCCACTGGACAACATTCACCTTCTTAAAGCACTCCTGCTTTGATTTGGCCTTGTGTTTGGCATCATTATGAAGCAGGTTCTCTTGTAATATTTTGCTTCATCCATTCTCCTTTCAATTTTGACAACAAGCATGATACTACCATCACCATATTTTACTGTAGGGATGGTGTATGGTGAATTGAGGTTTCATCTGCGTTAGGTTTGCAACACACAACAGTGCATTGAAACCTGCCCAAATACAGTATCTTAATCTTGGTCTCATCACTGGGTCACACTGGTGTTTTCATTTGGCTGTTCTTGAGTAATGTTTTCTTTTTAGCCACCCTCGCGTACAGCCAAATGGTTTTCTGGTGCACTCTTCACTCTAAGCCACTGCATGCTGTAACTCATTCAGAGTGACTGTTGGACTCCCTGTGGCTTCCCTCACCAATCTCTGTCTTGTTTTAAGGAAGGGCCTTGTGTATGTAGTGCTTGGGTGGTGTGATGCACCTTCCACTTCCTCACTATTGATCCAATTGTGCTTATTGGGATGTTCAACCTCTTCGATATAAATTTACACCCTATTCCTAAGTTATGAACTTCTATTACCTTATTTTTAACTTCTTCAGAATGCTCCTTAGTCTTCGTTTTCACCCATTTTCTGCTTTAATGACAGTTTGACCAAGGTGGTTTTTGTTCAGAAAATGTTTTAATAGTTCATAGGTGAAGGCCAAATAAGTCAATTGTGTCCTAACTAAGACAGTATCTTTCATCTGGGGCTTCTGAAACATGGGGGGTTGAATACTTATGCAAGCAGCATTTTTCAGTTTTTGATTTTCTTTGAAATACTTGCTGACCAATAATGGCGTTACAGCTGGTCTTCTTGTTTTCAGTGATAAGATGAAGAGTAATGAATACGAGAGCGTGGAGCAGATGGACGCTGATCTGAATGTGATGTTTGAAAACGCAAAGCGCTACAATGTCTCCAACTCCCACATCTACAAACGGGCTCTGAAACTGCAGCACATTCTTCAGGTTCTCTCCCTAAATTATTTTTTCCATTTCCTTTGTCTGTAGAATGTTTGCTGTCAGTCTTGGCTCAACATCAATCTGACTGACTCACTCAGAGTTAGTTTTCGCAATGAAATTAAATTTAAAGGCACGTCTGTGCGTTTTTAGCTGAAAAGGAAAGAGCTAGGAAGGAGAGAAGACGAGGATGGTGACAGTATGCTGTCCTCCACTCTGTCGGACGGCAGCACCACCAAACGCAAGAGGTACGATCGTTCAGAATATATACAAATTTCAGCATAGTCTTTTAGTGTCCTTATTAGTCCTTACGTACTAGTTAAAAAACTCTGGTTAAACTATACTTTTCTATAATGCAGTTCAAAAATTCTTTGTAAAAAGTTTGAGGTTCAAACTATTGGAATGTTTTTTTTCTCCACGTTGTTGTCCTACGTTAAATGTCGTGCAGTTATAAAAAGAACACGAAGAAGAACCGTTTGAAGACTCTGTACCAGGCCGTGACTGAGGCTCGAGAGCTGGGTACCGGTCGTAGACTCTGTGACTTATTCATGGTCAAACCTTCTAAGAAAGACTATCCAGACTACTATAAGATCATACTCGAGCCCATGGACCTGCGCACTATAGACCACAACATCCGCGCAGACAGATACGCCAACGAGGATGCCATGGTGGAGGACATGAAGCTGATGTTCCGCAATGCGAGACACTACAATGAAGAAGGCTCACAGGTGGACTATAAATGAAACCGATTTCAATGACAAAGCAGCGGTAGCCATAAAGACTAGACACTAGTCTCAATGTAATCAGCTATGCTAGGTATAGGATTGTGAAAAGTAAGGAGTAAAACATGATGGGGCATGCTGTTATAGGAAAATAATCATTGACAAGGTTGTGTGGTGCGGCGTTACACAAAGCAGTGTTACTTTTACCACTCTGAAGTTGATTCATTTTCTATAAGTGTGTTATTCCTTTAATACCACAGCAATTTTCTAATGATTACAATTTTTATTTATTAAAGAACAACACATCATAGTTTTTATCCATTTATAATTGCATCACTTACTCACCAGCCTCTCTTTTTATCTCAAGAGAAAAAACACAGCTTGTCAGAAAGCACAGAAACCAGAAAGCACAAACTCCTCTCTCCTGAAGACTTTTGCATTGCTACAAAGCTCTGTCACTGGAGACTCCCTCCCTAAATGTTACAAAATCATTATAACAATGGTTATACTTTATGTATCAGAATATCCGGAACTACTGTCAGAGAAAATTAGTCAATACCTTCTGACCAATCAAATGTGAGGATTCCACAGTGCTGTGTTAATGCACATTGTATGAAATGTAGACTTCAAAGCTGTAGACTTAAATTTTTTTAAGAGCATAAAACAGAGTAGTGTCTGGTCTTTAATCTGTATGTACAGTGGGTATAGAAAATAATCACCCCCCCCCCCCCCCCCGCCTTTAAAATAATCACATTTTGTTGCTTTTCAGCCTGAAATGAAGACGGACACAGTTTTTGTTTTATCCAGCTGTATTTACTCAGTGCAACTTATAACATCCAAGTGAAAGATATAACACCAACATGTTAGAATTTTTAAAAAAAAAAAAACAGAATTATTGAGTTGGAAAAAGGATCACCCCCCTCCCAAAAATGACTTGTAAACTCAATAAGGTGTAGCTAATCACCTTCTCAATGGCACACAAAGCCATTTGACTTTCAACTGTGATCAGCTGTGATCATTTTGATTAGCTCAGCATGAAAAGAGCTTTCCTGGAGCATTTTGTAGTGCAACTGAAGCAAACAATCAACTATGGGTGGCAAGGCACTGTCAAAATCTCTGGGATAAAGTTGTGGACAGGCACAAGTTTAAAAAAAAATTTGAAGGCTTTATCAATGCCTAGAAGCAGAGTGAAGTCTATTATTAAGAAGTGGAAGGTATTTGGTACAACACAGACCCTCCCTGGATCAGGAAGTCGCTCCAAACTGGATGAAAGAGCCAGGAGGAAACTGGTCAGAGAGGCTACCAAGAGGCCTACAGCAACTCTGAAGCAGTTGCAGGAATTTATGACAGATTATGAAGATTGGTCATTGTGTGCATGTGACAACAATATCACAAATTCTCCACAAATGTGGCTTGTATGGGAGGGTTGCAAGAAAAAAGCCACCCACGACTGAGCTTCGCCAAAACGCACCTTGAAGATTCTGAGGCCACATGGAAAAAGGTGTTATGGTCAGATGAATTATTTGGCCTCAACACCAAACGATATGTCTGGCAAAAATCCAATACAGCTCACCATCCAAATAACATTATTCCTACAGTAAAGCATGGAGGTGGTAATATCCTGTTATGGGGGTGTTTCTCTGTAGCAGGGACTGGAGCACTTGTCAGGATAGAAGGAAAAATGGATGGGACAAAATACCGTCAAATTCTTGAGGAAAATCTGCTGCCCTCTGCCAGAAAGTTGTCAATGGGAAGAAGGTTTACCTTCCAACATGACAATGACCCAAAGCACACAGCAAAACTGACCACACAGTGGTTGATGGAGAAAACGGTGAATGTCCTTGTATGGCCTAGTCAGAGCCCAGACCCCACTGAAAATCTGTGGAATGACTTGAAGACTGCAGTCCATAAGTCACTACAGTCAGAATACAGTCACCATCAAATTTACCTGACCTTGAGCAGTTCTGCAAAGAAGAGTGGGCAAATATTGCAAAGTCTAGATGTGCAAAGTTAGTAGAGACATATCCCAACAGACTAAAGGCTGTAATTAAAAAATTAAGGCAAATTCAAACAAGGGGGTGATCCTTTTTCCAACTCAGTGATTCTGTTTTTTAATTTTTTATTATTTTTTTTCTGACATGTTGGTGTTATATCTTTCACTTGGATGTTATAAGTTGCACTGAGTAAATACAGCTGGATAAAACAAAAACTGTGTCTGTCTTCATTTCAGGCTGAAAAGCAACAAAATGTGATTATTTTAAAGGGGGGTGATTCTTTTCTATACCCACTGTATGTATGTAGTGTAGTAGCGAAATGTTTTGGTCACTAATAGAAATGATTTAAGGCAACAACAAAAGAAAAAGACTGTTTAATAGTAATGCAGTGTTATTAATGTTATACATGTTATCATGTGAACTCTTGGTTGTACTAATCTCAAATGCTGGTTTATCTGTAGGTGTATAATGATGCTAACACTCTGGAAAAGATTATGCGGGAGAAAAAGCGAGAACTCGGGCCTGCACCAGAAGACGAAGACATCATCTCACCAAAACTCAAAATAAGTATGTTACTCTGGCACGCAAAAAGAAAAGCCAGATTGTTTACTTCACCGTATTTGTTTCTCTATGTATTGTCTATGTATTTTCCATGTACAAGTCTACAGTTTTGTAATTGAAGTAGATCAACTACACACCACCACAGATAAACAGAACAAAAAGGGTTTGTGTTTATCGGCTTGAGGAGCTGAGCATGACACCAGGAATAAAGCTTAAAGGTGCAGTTTGTTATTTTTAAAAGTGTTTCTAGACCTATAATAATTTGCAACAACCCCTTAGAATTGTTGTGATTTGCAATCTATGCAGTGGATCTGGCTAGTTTCTTCTTTTCAGGCCTCGGTTTGCATTTTTCTAGCCCAGAAATAGACTTCAACAATATCTGATCTCTATTTAATCTCATACACAACAGAATACTTAAAAAAAAATTATAAACTACTACTTTTAAAATTGTTTTTATTTCACATCACTGTTACTAATTTGCGAAATTTAGTCGACATCATTATAGTCGAGATTTTGCTATCTAGTCTTCACAAGAAAGAACACATTAATAGCCATGATAGTAAAACTATAAAAACTTAGTCATCTTTTATGTAATTCCAGGAAAGAGTGGCATCTCCCCAAAGAAGTCCAAATACCTGACGCCTCTGCAGCAGAAGCTGAACGAGCTCTATGAGGCGGTGAAGAATTACACAGACAAGCGAGGCCGTCGCCTCAGCACCATCTTCCTGCGTCTGCCGTCCCGAGCTGAATTACCAGACTATTACCTGGCTATCAAGAGGCCTATAGACATGGAGCGGGTCAAAAGCCACATGCTGGCCAACAAGTACCAGGACGTGGACGCTCTAGTGGAGGACCTTGTGCTGATGTTTAACAATGCGTGTACCTATAATGAGCCTGAGTCACTCATCTACAAAGATGCTCTGGTGCTTCACAAGGTCCTTCTGGAGACCAGGAGGGACTTGGAAGGAGGCGACGACTCCAATGTTCCAGACGTACCTCGCCTCATCCAGGACCTGATTCGCAGCCTCTTTGTTTCAGTTCTGGGTCACCAGGATGACGAAGGTCGTTGTTATAGTGACTCGTTGGCCGAGGTCGCAGCCGAGGACCCAGCCAATCCCGACAGGCCTCGGCTGAACTTCGAGATCGTACGTGCTAACGTGGAGAAAGGGCGCTACAAGAGGTTGGATGTCTTCCAGGACCACATGTTTGAAGTGCTAGAGAAGGCCAGGAGAATGCATAGGTAAGGTTCCACAATCATTAGAGCCTTTATTTATCTCCTTTATTTATTAAGTGCTGATTAAAAAATGGATTCTGTCACAGGACGGACTCTGAGATCTTTGAGGATGCGGTGGAGCTGCAGCACTTCTTCATCCGGATCAGAGATGAACTGTGTAAGAACGGAGAGATCCTGCTCAGCCCGGCACTCAGCTACACCTCCAAACACCTGCACAGTGATGTGGAGAAGGAGAAGAAAGAGAAGCTGCCCAAAGAGTTTGAGGAAGACAAGCTCAAAAGGGAGGAGGAGAAAAAAGGTCCGACAATCCTTTGCCTTACTAAGGAACTATAATCTGTGTTTTTAAATAGTAACTGTAATTTTCTTGTGGCTTAGTACCAGTTTGTCCTTTTCACTATTTGTGGGTGTTTTAGCATAATGAAAGATACCACCATAGCGTAAGAAAATACCACCATTATTATCATTCAGTATGGGGACAATCATGTATCATCACTATTTCTCTCAAATTTCCAACACCAGAAGCAGAGAAAAGTGAGGAATCATCTGCCGGGACTTGGCAGGGAGGCCTCCAGCGCACCTACAGTCAGGACTGCAGTTTTCGTGACAGAATGTATCACGTAGGGGAATATGTCTACGTAGAGCCTGCTGAGGCGAACCTCCAGCCACACATCGTCTGCATAGAGCGGCTCTGGCAGGACGATACAGGTACTACACTCACAGGGTGTGGATTACTTCAGGAAAAAAATAGGAAAGGGTGTGAAATCCTATGAGTAGGCTGATAAAGATTAAAGATACTTATTATTAATGTGAAGTAGGATATCAATAGGGTTGAAGTGAGGTGTCTTTACTCAAATTTTTTTTTTCTGTAGGAGAGAAATGGCTTTATGGCTGCTGGTTTTACAGACCCAATGAGACTTTCCATCTCGCCACACGCAAGTTTCTGGAGAAGGAAGTCTTTAAAAGCGACTACTACAATAAAATTCCCGTTAACAAAATTCTGGGCAAATGTGTTGTCATGTTTGTTAAGGTAGGGTCTTTGACTGGGCTGTATATTTTCTCTATGAATATACTATATACTATGTAAAACACTTTGAGTGCCTAGAAAAGCGCTATACAAATCTAAGGAATCATTATTATTATTATTATTATTATTATTATTATTATTATTATCTGTTTATTGTCCATGCTGTACTATTTATTATTATTCAGGAATACTTCAAGCTCAGCCCCGAGGGCTTTAGACCCGAGGACGTGTTTGTCTGTGAGTCCCGTTACTCCGCCAAAACCAAGTCGTTCAAAAAGATCAAGATGTGGACCATGCCTCTGAGCTCGGTCAAGTTTGTCCCTCGCGACGTGCCGTTGCCGGTGGTCCGGGTGGCCTCTATGTTTGCTCCGAAACCAGAAAGCGAGAAAGCTGCCGAGCCAACAGAGGACAACAAAATTGTAGCCTCGGTTATTGATAAGGTGAGAATCAGAAATGAGATACAACAGAAATGAATATCCATGACTGTGCCATGATCAGAAGGTGATTTGTCGTCTCAAGGAGGTTTTTTTTTTTTGTTTTTTTCTTGCTACGGTCGCCTCCGGATTGCTCATTAGGGATCTACAGACAGTCTAGGTCGAGAGGGCAAGATGATATTTTAACAAATGAACAAAGAAATAAACCATGAAGTTTATACAGCTAGGCCCAAAAGTCGTTACTCAAGTGACTGCAGTGTGAATAATAAACATTTTGATTTGTGTGCAGGAGAGGGAGGACGTTCCTGTGGAGATGAGCAACGGTGAGCCGGGCTGTCAGTATTACGATCAGCTCTGCTACAACGACATGTGGCTCAAAGTGGGAGACTGTGTCTACATCCGCTCTCACGGCCTAGTGCGCCACCGTGTGGGCAGGTAGAGCGTTAACTCAAATGCACAGACTTGCTGTTTTGTACATTTGAAGTCTTTCTTGGCTCTCTTTATGGCTTCTTGTAAGCCTCATGCGATTACAGGCAAAATTTTAGATTTTGAAAGTGTTGGATGCCTTTGTGTTTGTGTGTGATGCGGCAGGATTGAGAAAATGTGGGTGCGGGACGGGGCCGCCTACTTTTTCGGGCCCATCTTCATCTATCCTGAGGAGACCGAACACGAGCCCACCAAGATGTTCTATAAAAAGGAGGTGTTTCTAAGCAATCTCGAGGAGTCCTGCCCCATGACCTGCATTACTGGTGTCCTTTACTGCTCTGTCTATGATCTATAAAAGATTATTTCACTAAATTAGAGCTGTTCAATGAAACGATTCGGTAGTTTACCCAATAATACCTTAATTCTAGTAGAAAACGCTGTCCCATACCCGGCTTGTCTGTTCCTCAGGGAAGTGCACAGTGTCCTCATTTAAAGACTACCTGTCGTGCCGCCCGACTGAAGTGCCTGAAGATGACGTGTTGCTGTGTGAGAGTCGCTACATTGAGAGCGAGAAGCAGATGAAGAAGTTTAAAGGGCTGAAGCGATTCTCCCTCTCCGCCAAAGTAGTGGAGGATGAAATCTATTATTTTAGGTGAGTTCCCTTTGTTATGTAAGGAATAAAACATGATGGCCAACGTTGATTTTTCCCATGGTGTTTTATTCCTCTTCCTCTACAGCAATTGATTGCAATTTTTAGTAATTAAAGAACAGCATACTTTTTATCTGTTTATAATTAAGTTGTGGAGCGTCCACAAAACAAATTACTTCATGTTATCATTTAAAACAGCTATAAACAGTCTTTCCTTCAAGCCTGTCTTTCCCTCACTCTTGTATCAGAAAACCTAAAGTCACAGCTTTACTTCTGACTCTTACAAAGCACCGATACTGGAGACTCCTTCCAAAAAAATGCTAAATAAACATTTCATAGAAAACTTCACCATATCAACAATTACACATGGTTTTAATCGGTTTATATGGAGTGTCCCTGTAAATTAGCTGTTACTATAGACTATCAGCTCTGTTCTTAATGGTGTAAATAATGCTGTAATTGTAAAAATCAGTCACTTCTTCACATCTGTTTCTGTGACAGGAAGCTGATCGTGCCTCAGAAGGAACCGTCTCCACTGCTGGACAAGAAGATTGAGGAGCTGGAGGCCAAGTTTGCTGACATGACAGACGAAGAGCTGGAAGACCTGGGTGATGACGATGGGGACGGCTTGGACGGCCAGGGAATGTCTCAGCTCCAGACGCCACTACACAGCGAACTGGACATGTTGTCATACACACCGATACAGGTCACTGGATCATGTTCTAACCAAATCAAGAAAGATTACACAGAGTGCAAATCAGCGAATGAATAAATGGAATATATAAGGATGTACATCGTTAAAAAATTTTTTTGTCCTACAGTCCACACCAAAATCTTTTAAGGGCCTGTCGAAGAAGGAGGGTGCGAAGAGGAAGATCAACATGAGCGGTTATATCCTGTTCAGCAGTGAGATGCGGGCGGTGATCAAGGCCCAGCACCCGGACTTCTCTTTCGGCGAGCTCAGTCGTCTCGTGGGTACCGAGTGGAGAAATCTGGAGTCGGTCAAGAAAGCTGAGTATGAAGGTGAGACGGCATTGAAATGATGCTTCTGCTGAAAAAGGCAGTGTATGTGAAAAAGGAGATAAAACTAGTCTCCAGCAATGCAGCTGTTATACTATTATACTAAATAGGTTGTATAATAGTATGTTCTGTTCACATCGAAATGGACCATTTATATTTAGTAAAAATGAAACAATACCGAACAGCTATATCTTTTATTAAAATCTTATGTATGTTGTGAATCCCAAGCAGTAAAAAAATCAGTGTGTGTTCCAGATCTGAACATGAAGATTAAACATTCAAGGTCAATTCTGTGTGTGTTTCAGAAAGGGCAGCCAAAGTGGCGGAGCAGCAGGAGCGCGAGAGGGCGGCTCAGCAGCAGAACTCCCCGAGAGCAGGTACCCCAGTAGGGGCGCTCATGGGGGTAGTGCCCCCTCCGAGCCCTATGGGGATGCTTAACCACAGCATGACGCCTATGGCAGGTAACCCCTCTCAGCTGCGCTGGTGGAAACACCACACTGGTGCCACACAGAGCCGCAATGAGAAGCCTAACTGCTAACACACTTTCTTTTCTCCAGTCATTCCAGTCTCCATTTCCTCTAATTCGTCCTTAATATTTTGCCACTGTAATATTGAATGCAGCACCATACTACCACTGTATTAAAAATCTCCAAATTTTTTGCTTAATCTATTGCATGTGCATGCGTTGTATCAATAGATATAACCCTTAGCTGTTTTACTTTGTCATCCCTGAGACAATTTGTTTTCTTTTGTTAGACACAGTGCATGATTTCCTTCTCCATAGTTAGCTGCATGTCTTACTGATGCATGGATTTTTTTTTTGTGTGTGTGTGTGTTGCCATCTTCCTTCCTTCCACTCCCCAAAGGCACGATGGGTCGCCTTCTTCGGCCACCCATGCTGCCGCTGCCAGGTCCAGTTGATGGCATTGTTAGTATGGCTGGCATACCGCCGCATTTCCTGCCTGTCTTACACCGCCATCTCCCGCCGGGCATGTACGGCTTCCCTGGCATGCCGTACCCGGGTAAGGACAGCCACATGCCCACTCCACCTCTGCAGTTGCTTCCTGTCTGCCTCTCAAACTCAAACTGGAGGGGCTACCTGTACCATAGGCTCAGGGGCTTGAACTAACCAGCCTGAGCTGACCATGAGAAATAGCTTCTGTTGAGAGTAACACGGAGTGTTGTAGTAGCTAGTAGCATCAAGCATCAGTATATATCACAATATATAACGTGATAGTCAGATCGCACAGTGTAGGACACTTTAAGCATCAAACATTTTGTAAATCAGTGCTGCAACTGCCACCAGGTTTTAAACCTAATTTATTTAAGAGCTCTGGTTGAGTTCACTTTTGCAGGTGAAGATAATCGCAAATATACACTGAGTCAGTGCTGCTATTCAGTGTGTGTGTTTGCTGTGACTGCTTTCTTAGGTATGAATGGAATGGGCCCTGGATCTGCAGGAAACCCCTATGGAGCCCAGGTAAAGTATAAAGAGGTATGAGAAATGCATAAAGATATGAATGAAACTATATGACAGACCATTAATATATAATATAACATTATATTATCTACATATGTTTCTATATCTATATATGTATCTATAGCTATATATCTACAGTACTGTGCAAAAGTCTTAGGCACATGCAAAGAAATGCTGTAGAGCAAAGATGCCTCCAAAAAAATGAAATTAAATGTTTCTACATTAAAAAAAAAACAAACATAAAGAGCAGTAAACAGTAGTAAATGAAACATAAATGAAATATTTGGTGTGACAAAAGAATAAAAATAAAAATAGTAGTCTCCAGTACAATTAGTGCAGTTTTATAAGGAAATGAGCTGGTAAGTTTTATTGAGCATCTTGCAGAACCAGCCACAGTTCTTCTGGAGACTTTGACTTTCGCACTCGCTTCTTATTTTTGCAGCAAAACCCAGCAGCCTTCATTGTGTTTTTTGTCTGAAAAGTGTCTCTTACTATCTCATAATATGCTGCTTTCTTTAATGACATACAAACATTTTTCTGTAACTTTTAATCTTGTGCTTGAAAACTAATGTTTGGGAATCTAAAATGTTTTTGTACTGACTTGATAATGTAGAAGTCGTAAAATAAAAAATCTGTAACAAAAAAATAGAGTGCCTAAAACTTTTACACAGGTCTATATATATATATATAATGTGTGTGTGTGAGGGGTATCCCACAAAAGTGAGTACACCCCTCACATTTTTGTAAATATTTTATTATATCTTTTCATGGGACAACACTGACGAAATGACACTTTGCTACAATGTAAAGTAGTGAGTGTACAGCTTGTATAACAGTGTAAATTTGCTGTCCCCTCAAAATAATTCAACACACAGCCATTAATGTCTAAACCGCTGGCAACAGAAGTGAGTACACCCCTAAGTGAAAATGCCCAAATTGGGCCCATGTGACTCATTAGAGTTACAAGGTCTCAGGTGTGAATGGGGAGCAGGTGTGTTAAGTTTGGTGTTATCGCTCTCACACTCTCTCATACTGGTCACTGGAAGTTCAACATGGCACCTCATGGCAAAGAACTCTCTGAGGATCTGAAAAAATGAATTGTTGCTCTACATAAAGATGGCCTAGGCTATAAGAAGATTGCCAACACCCTGAAACTGAGCTGCAGCACGGTGGCCAAGACTATACAGCGGTTTAACAGGACAGGTTCCACTCAGAACAGGCCTCGCCATGGTTGACCAAAGAAGTTGATTGCACGTGCTCAGCATCATATCCAGAGGTTGGCTTCGCAGAATAGACGTATGAGTGCTGCCAGCATTGCTGCAGAGGTTGAAAGGGTGGGGGGTCAGCCTGTCAGTGCTCAGACCATACGCCGCACACTGCATCAAATTGGTCTGCATGGCTGTCATCCCAGAAGGAAGCCTCTTCTAAAGATGATGCACAAGAAAGCCTGCAAACAGTTTGCTGAAGACAAACAGACTAAGGACATGGATTACTGGAACCATGTCTTGTGGTCTGATGAGACCAAGATAAACTTATCTGGTTCAGATGGTGTCAAGTGTGTGTGGCGGCAACCATGTAAGGAGTATAAAGACAAGTGTGTCTTGCCTACAGTCAAGCATGGTGGTGGGAGTGTCATGGTCTGGGGCTGCATGAGTGCTGCCGGCACTGGGGAGCTACAGTTCATTGAGGGAACCATGAATGCCAACATGTACTGTGACATACTGAAGCAGAGCATGATCCCCTACCTTCGGAAACTGGGCCGCAGGGCAGTATTCCAACATGATAATGACCCCAAACACACCTCCAAGACAACCACTGCCTTGCTAAAGAAGCTGAGGGTAAAGGTGATGGACTGGCCAAGCATGTCTCCAGACCTAAACCCTACTGAGAATCTGTGGGGCATCCTCAAACGGAAGGTGGAGGAGCGCAAGGTCTCTACCATCCACCAGCTCTGTGATGTCGTCATGGAGGAGTGGAAGAGGACTCCAGTGGCAACCTGTGAAGCTCTGGTGAACTCCATGCCCAACAGGGTTAAGGCAGTGCTGGAAAGTAATGGTGGCCACAAAAAATATTGACACTTATGCCCAGTTTGGACATTTTCACTTAGGGGTGTACTCATGTTTGTTGCCAGCGGTTTAGACATTAATGGCTGTGTGTTGAGTTATTTTGAGGGGACAGCAAATTTACACTGTTATACAAGCTGTACACTCACTACTTTACATTGTAGCAAAGTGTCATTTCTTCAGTGTTGTCCCATGAAAAGATATAATAAAATATTTACAAAAATGTGAGGGGTGTACTCACTTTTGTGAGATACTCTGTGTGTGTGTGTGTGTGTGTGTGTGTGTGTGTGTGTGTGTGTGTGTGTGTGTGTGTGTGTGTGTGTGTGTATATATATATATATATATATATATATATATATATATATATATATATATATATAAATATTTTTTTTTAGATTTAGAGACAGAGGATGAGGACTTTGTTAGCAATACAGAAAGTTACATTTTATGGTCTGTTAAAGCCACTCCTAAGATAGGGACAGAAACGAAGAGAAGCAAAGAAAGGAAGAAAAACGGAAAACGGAAGAAAAAAAATGAAACAGAACAACAGATCAAAAACAATGAACAGTTTGATGGCAAAATAGGAACAAATATACATGGGGTGGTGGTGGGGGGAATTAAAAGATGAGACCAATACAAAGAGAGAATTTCCACATTTTTATTTAGTTGATATGTTAGTAGAGTTGATATACTTTTATAGCTTTTTCTCCAACTCCTCTTGATTTGCACTTCATATATCATTCGTATAAAGGTCTTATTGTAGATCATTGTATATTTATGAGGTGGGGCTTCATATTAAGCTATTCATTTCCATATTAATGTGAATTCACATCCAGTTTAATTGTGGAAAACTCACAGCTCGATGCATGGTACAGACAAGACTCTTCACATGGTGCAACAAAACACTCCCAGGTCCACACGCAGGGTCATGTAAAAGGTCAGATCCCCACAGAACCAATAGAAGAGCAGTAAGCGAGTCAGTTCAGTGGTTTCTTCTCATTTTTTTTTAGCACAACTTATTCTTGCCCAAAAAGAATAAGCTAAATAAATAACATTAGTAGTAGTCGTTTATTGTTTATGAATGAATGAATGAATGATAGGTCTACATAGTCCAGTGTAAAAATTGAGATATATATATATACACAGGTGCATCTCAATAAATTAGAATGTCGTGGAAAAGTTCATTTATTTCAGTAATTCAACTCAAATTGTGAAACTCGTGTATTAAATAAATTCAATGCACACAGACTGAAGTAGTTTAAGTCTTTGGTTCTTTTAATTGTGATGATTTTGGCTCACATTTAACAAAAACCCACCAATTCACTATCTCAACAAATTAGAATACTTCATAAGACCAATAAAAAAACATTTTTAGTGAATTGTTGGCCTTCTGGAAAGTATGTTCATTTACTGTACATGTACTCAACACTTGGTAGGGGCTCCTTTTGCTTTAATTACTGCCTCAATTCAGCGCGGCATGGAGGTGATCAGTTTGTGGCACTGCTGAGGTGGTATGGAAGCCCAGGTTTCTTTGACAGTGGCCTTCAGCTCATCTGCATTTTTTTGGTCTCTTGTTTCTCATTTTCCTCTTGACAATAGCCCATAGATTCTCTATGGGGTTCAGGTGTGGTGAGTTTGCTGGCCAGTCAAGCACACCAACACCATGGTCATTTAACCAACTTTTGGTGCTTTTGGCAGTGTGGGCAGGTGCCAAATCCTGCTAGAAAATGAAATCAGCATCTTCAAAAAGCTGGTCAGCAGAAGGAAGCATGAAGTGCTGAAAAATTTCTTGGTAAATGGATGCAGTGACTTTGGTTTTCAAAAAACACAATGGACCAACACCAGCAGATGACATTGCACCCCAAATCATCACAGACTGTGGAAACTTAACACTGGACTTCAAGCAACTTGGGCTATGAGCTTCTCCACCCTTCCTCCAGACTCTAGGACCTTGGTTTCCAAATGAAATACAAAACTTGCTCTCATCTGAAAAGAGGACTTTGGACCACTGGGCAACAGTTCAGTTCTTCTCCTCCTTAGCCCAGGTAAGACGCCTCTGACGTTGTCTGTGATTCAGGAGTGGCTTAACAAGAGGAATACGACAACTGTAGCCAAATTCCTTGACACGTCTGTTTGTGGTGGCTCTTGATGCCTTGACCCCAGCCTCAGTCCATTCCTTGTGAAGTTCACTCAAATTCTTGAATCGATTTTGCTTGACAATCCTCATAAGGCTGCGGTTCTCTCGGTTGGTTGTGCATCTTTTTCTTCCACACTTTTTCCTTTCACTCAACTTTCTGTTAACATGCTTGGATACAGCACTCTGTGAACAGCCAGCTTCTTTGGTAATGAATGTTTGTGTCTTACCTAGTGAACCAACCTGAGAGACCATTTTGAAGGCTCAGGAAACCTTTGCAGGTGTTTTGAGTTGATTGGCTGATTGGCATGTCACCATATTCTAATTTGTTGAGATAGTGAATTGGTGGGTTTTTGTTAAATGTAAACCAAAATCATCACAATTAAAAGAACCAAAGACTTAAACTACTTCAGTCTGTGTGCACTGAATTTATTTAATGCACGAGTTTCACAATTTGAGTTGAATTACTGAAATAAATGAACTTTTCCACGACATTCTAATTTATTGAGATGCACCTGTGTATATATATATATATATATATATATATATATATATATATATATATATATATATATATATATATATATACTTTTCCAAGTGATGGCCCCCAAAATTGTTTCAGGAATGAGGATTTTCACTCCTTATTTTGATTATAAGCATTAGCAGTGAATTACAGTGAAGTATCTCCCACTATACAATTCACCTTTGTCCAGTACACATTTCAGAGCCTGTGTGTGTTTCTATAGACAGGCATGATTGGTGCCAATCAACAGGCCCCGCCCCCTTACCCAGGACAAGGTCAGGTGGGCCAGCCCTCCCTCCAACAGCCCTCCACCCCGATATTCGTGGCTCCTCCACCGAAACCACAACGGCTCCTCCACTCTGAGGCCTACCTGAAGTACATAGAGGGGCTCAACGCAGAGTCGTCTACTGTCAGCAAATGGGACCAGACGTTATCAGGTGAGGGCACGCGATATTTTCTGACCTCAGTCTACAACTTTTCCATCTCGATTCAAATCCGGTTGTAGATTTAGATCCCTAATGAGCAGGTCAGAGGAGACAGTGGTGAGGAAAACTCCCTGAGACGACATGAGGAATCGGACTCACAAGGGAACCCATCAGACACCAGATAGTGGGACGATAAATCATTACAATATACAGGTGTAGAAAGGGTGTTGAAAGGGTGTTCAGTATGAGCAGATGCACAGGAAAATCTTTGATTCCAGCAGCAGTTCAAAATGTTCAGATCTACAGTGCTGAAGTGAAATTATCCACCAAAACCAGGGTGACATTTGGGGATAAGCCAGAACACTTGCAACATCATTGTTTAATTGAAACAAATGAAGTTTCCTGCATATTTTGTCCATTAATTTGGCACTTAAATGACAAACATTATACATACAGTGTGAGCAAAATGACTTCTGTTTTTTTTTTTTTTTTGTGTGTGTGTGTGTGTGTGTGTGCTTTACCCCAGCTCGAAGGAAAGACATACGCCTCACGAAAGAACAGGAGAGCAGACTTCCTTCCCACTGGCTGAAGAGCAAAGGGGCGCACAGCACCATGGCCGACGCCCTCTGGCGCCTGAGAGACCTCATGTTAAGAGACACACTAAACATCAGACAAACACACAACATCCAAAACATCTAAACCAGTACCCAAGTGCCACAGCGTCGTTGCACATATCGGTCTCCTAACACATCTGACTCGACTCGTCGGCTTCAACGTCAATCTGGACGAGTTAAATCAGGGGGCTTCACATGAAGGAAACACTAAACTGTGGCACTCTGAGACCCGACACGATTAATCGAAACCATTCCTGTTCATTCCCTAACACAAGAGTCACCTTTAGAGTTTGAATGTGTTGTTTTGTAAAATGTCCACCGTAGTCCTTTGTGTTCGTGTGTGTGTGTGTGTGTGTGTGTGTGTGTGTGTGATTTGACTCCTAGCACTTTGAACGAATTTGTGTTTTAGTTTGATATTAACTGTTGCTCTAAGATAGAGATTTTCATTGAATCTTCTACGATTGTTGATGCCTTCATTTTCCACGCGCCATTTATAAGATTGAGACTTTCATACAGTGTTGTGAAACAGTTGTCGGTTGTTGTTACTTTATTTGTTTTAAGACTTTATGTCCTTGGTTAGGAAAGTAAAATCGTCTTAATGTTGCCTGTGAGCATTTTGAACGCAGCTTTAGTTCAGCAGAGTGGTTCCCTACCAGAAGTAGGTGGTGTTTTTTTTGTCGTTGTTGTCGTTGTTGTTTTGTTTCTGTTTTTTTGTTTTTTTTTCACAAGAAGGTGTGACCTTCTTATATTTTCATTTAGATGAACTTTAAAGAATTTCATACAGCGAATATCATTTGCTGCTTCAATAAAACATTCACAGTGCTTTTTGTCTTTTTTTTTTTTCCTTACTTTACATTTTAAATAAAAAACTAAATAGTTCTACTTTAAAATTTTAAGAGGGGTCATAAGCAGTACCTCACTGTTTATTGTTAGAAGAATGGACACTATAATTTGGATCCAAAAATAAAAATAGTTATGATAAAATTGTTGTTTTAATGTATTTTTTTCTTCCTCAGTTAGATTTAAAGACATATTGTTTCTCTTATATATCTTATATATCTTGTATATCTAAAATTGTTGTGCAAAAAGGACAAAAACAAATAACTGTACAAAACAAAAATAGTTCAATTGTGATAATTTAGCCTCAGACTTACAAAATATACTTAATTTATTAAAAAATAAATAAATAAATCACGTGAGAAATGCAAGCGCCGTTTACATTACAACCTGGAATAGAATAAATTAACCAAACCATTATGTTAATAATTAATTTTCTTTTATTTATTTGTTTGTTCGATGTTGCGTCACTGACTGCAGGAATGAATGAAGCGTCATCCTTCCAGGAGTCCTACCCGTATTCCGAGAAGTCCCGCCTCATGCGCCATGATTGGTTAGCATTTCACACTCTCAGTAGAATTGACCAATCATTGGCGTGCATGTGTGCGCTTACAACTAGCCAATCCTGGCACGATTTTGTAGGAGTACAGGTGGGAAAACAACAGCTGGTTGCGGGAGTGGAGGACGGACGGGGCCTTTCTGCATTGCGCCGTCTCATTCATATCTTTTTCCCTTAACAAAATTGTAACATAAGTATCCGAACATGCAGAGAAGAGCGATGGCGCTGCGTTCGTGTTGCTGGTTCTTGTTTTTCGGCGGGTTGTTGTGTGGAGTTTGGGCCGAAGGCTTGGTGAATGAGGAGGTGAAGCGGACGCTGGATCTCAGCACGCACCTGGCGAAAATATCCACCGAAATCCTGCTGGCGAACCACGGAGACTCCGCGGCGCACACCTTTACCCTCGCACTGGAGCCTGAGCTCGCCCAACACATCGGCTACATCGGAGCGTATGTAAGTAGCTAAACATATCGCGGAAAAGCTGGAACGTTACAGCCTGTCCAGGTTGAAACGATGGCTGTATCCCAAATGACTCTGTATGACACATTAGGTCCCCTACATAGGGCGTGGACGGTATTATTACTGACGTACCTATGTAGGGAATACGAAGGTATTTGGAACTCAGCCGAAGTTATTTCGCTAGCTTGCTAGCCACCGGCGCTAACTCGACTAACCTACCTCGTACATTGTTTTACATATTCTTACCAGAAGTTAATTGAATAACTTAATTAAAATAGTGTGCGATAATCAAACGGCTCCGAACTGGCTATTACCTAGTCAGCTTCGACTATTTATTAGCGCTAGCAACTTTAGCAACCCATTAGCTTATCATTTAAAGCCTCGTTAAGCACTTTCCAAAGCTTAAATAAACAAGCGTGACTGAACGGAAAGTGCAAAATTGTAATGATAGAAAATGCTTGATTAACCGTAACATGTAAGCATTGTTGAATTCGTGTGCATGAAAACGTTAGCATTAGCGCGTGCGTTTGCACAGCGCCACTGTCTGCGTGACACGTAAGCGCTGTGTGAAGCAGACACTTCCGGGTTGCTCGCGCTCCGCACTTTTGCAAACTATACAGGACACGTAACAACCACAATTCAGATTAAACTGCCACGTTATTAAAAACCAAATCGCTATATATGATCCCCCCCCCCCCCCCCCCCCAAAATGCACGTGCTGCATTTGGAGAGCTTTTGTTAACGTTTTGTTCACCTGGGCTGAATCCCAAATGACTTCCTGTCTCAGTGTACTACAAAGTACACTAAGTTTTACACTCCGGTCTCTTGTTGTAACCAGGTAAAAGGTGAAGAGGAGGAAGATGAAGCTTTAGAGTTGAAGGAGACGTCCATTAAGGGACGGAGGTGAGTGCTGATGCGAAGAGCATCATATGCATAACTGGGTCTCCTGCTGCAAAAACACACTTCTCCTTCTTGCTCACTGTCTTTCGTTCTCTTGCAGTGGGATGTTCTTCCAGGCGCGGCTGCCCTCGGCCCTGGCGGCTGGCGCCAAGCTGCGTGTGAAGGTGGAGATGGTGTTCAGCCACGTGCTCACACCTTTCCCCACTCACATCATGCAGGCCGAGAGACAGCTGGTGGTGTTCCAGGGCAATCACTACCTGTATTCGCCCTACCCCACCCGTAGCCAGACATCCCGCGTGCGCCTCGCCTCCAGAACCGTCGAGAGCTACACCAAGCTGGGCAACCCGAGCAAAAACGACGAGGTGATCGAGTACGGCCCGTTCAAGGACGTCCCTGCATTCAGTCAGGTAAACAGGATGTGATGGAGTCTTGGAGCTTCTTGTTTATTCTAGTGCACCTTGTCGTTTCCTCCCCTTGCTTCTGTTCGCGTCTTAGGAGGAGGACAAAGGATGCAAAAAAAAATAAAACGAGTACATGAGGGATGAAACGATTACCTCTATATCTGCATCACGTGCTTAAATTTTCATGTTTTAGCCCAAACAAGATTCTACTCATCAACTGACTTCGCTGTTGTTAAAGCTAGGCAAATTAATATATATTTATGCAAGGATTTCATTCATACCCATTCTTTTATTTAATTAATAAGTATGCATTTTTTCCCGTCCTTCTTATTTGTTTTTTTTTTTTTGTTTTTTTTTTGGGAGAGGTGAAGAATTTATCTTAGACTTGCGTGACTCACCTGCTAAAAAACCAAAAATAACAACAGACCTCCGTGTGTTTTTTTTCTGTCTTTCCTTGATCCAAACGTCTCCTCACTCCTTGATTCCTCTGGACACATTTTAAGAATCGGTATTTCCTAAAGATGGCAGACTTTGGGAGACTGATTTCCAGGTCACAGGCTGAAGGATGTAGGATCGAGGAATCAAGAATGCATCATGGGATTCACCCATTGTGACATGGTCTAATTTAGCACGTGAAACTATTTTTAATCGCAGTATATTTGGGTTTTCTGGCACCGACAGACAATACAGTGTATTATAAGTCTGCACTGAATAAACAATCCAGCACTGAGTGTTGTCCGGGAAATCCTACCTAGTTTTGATGGCAGTATGCTATGTTTGCATATTATTTTTAGATTTTGTTTAGATTTTTAGATCAATTTTTTTTTTAGACCATTATTTGTGACTTAGAATGTGCACATTTTTCCTGTAGGACACCATGAAGATCCACTATGAGAATAACACGCCATTCCTCACCATCAGCAGCATCACACGCACCATCGAGGTTTCCCACTGGGGCAACATCGCCGTGGAGGAAACCATCGACCTGAGACACACGGGGGCTTACCTGAAGGGGCCGTTCTCCCGCTACGACTATCAGAGGCAGTCTGACAGTGGCATCTCCTCCATCAAATCCTTCAAGGTGTGATCTGATTTCACACACTGCCAGAATGTTTTTCTTAGCATTTTAAATTACACCTCATTACATTATGTTCTCAGAGATTACTGCGTTCATTTGTCCTGTTTTTTTTTTTCTTCTTCTTCTTTTTTTTCTTTTTCTCACTCACATACTCAATTACCTCTTCTTGCAGACTATCCTCCCCGCTTCCGCTCAAGACGTGTACTACCGGGACGAGATCGGGAACATCTCCACCTCTCACCTGCAGGTCCTGGAAGACTCCGTCGAGGTTGAAGTCCGCCCCCGCTTCCCCCTGTTTGGAGGGTGGAAGACGCACTACATCATCGGCTACAATCTGCCCAGCTACGAGTATCTCTACACCTTGGGTGCGTCTTTCCTTATGAAAGCTTCACACATTTAGCTGATATTACATTACATCACATCATATCACATTTATTTAAAATAGTGCAAATAAATCATTTTAACTGAACTCTTTATTATGGACGCATTTATTCCTTGTGGTAATTGTTAGCTGTACTTTTAATATTTGAGAGCTCATTAAGACTTAGCTTTTGGATATTTAATGGTTTTTTTTTTTTTTTTTTTTGCTCCACAGGTGATCAGTATGCTTTGAAAATGCGCCTGGTCGATCACGTGTATGACGATCAGGTTATCGACGAACTTACCGTCAAACTGATTCTCCCAGAAGGAGCAAGGTATCACTTGTTTGTATTTGAGATCAGGAATTTGAAGCCAGTCTACATTTTTATCTTTTATTGAAATCGTAATGAGACTCATAATTAGTTGGAAAAACGTTGCTTTTAGAGTGTATTGTAACCCTATTGTGTAGTAAACTAGCCACATAATCTGCTACTTTCATCAGGAACGTACATTTGGAAACTCCATACTACATCGAACGAAGCCCTGACCAGCTGCACTACACCTACCTGGACACTTTTGGCAGGCCTGTTCTGGTGGCCACTAAGAAGAACCTTGTGGAGCAGCACATTCAGGACATGGTGGTAAGATTCGCTGTATAAATTCAAAGAGATACATTACCAAACTTATAATAAACAGGATATAGGGGTGGTGGAAGTCTTGTATTCAGTACAGCAGGGCTGTGAGTAATGGGGACTTTTATATACGATCATACCAAAGCACTGTTGAATTCTGAAATCTTATTAGTCAGAGAGTGTCGATTAATTTTCTGTGACAGCAGTCGATATGTTGACGGATCATTTAACATTTATAGAAGGAGTCTCCAGTGTCGGCATTTTGGCGAGAGAAAAAGAGAGGCTGATGAGGGAACGACTGTTTTATAGAAACGATAACAGGAACTAACTTGTCTCATGGACGTTTCACGACATTTTAGGTGTAACTATAAATGGATAACAATTGCAGTAATTGGCAAATCGCTGAGGTTTACAAAGAATAAAACACGTGCTGCTTTAGAATAATCGACTTCATGTTGGTAACAGTAACTCTGCTTCACATTGGGCCACGTCGCACCATACGGTCGCTGATTATTTTCCTATAACGCCTGTTTTAATGCAATAAAATCATATATTTATTAAATTTCTTACTTTCCATATTTATGGACATTA
Organism: Cranoglanis bouderius; assembly: GCA_023630585.1. Lineage (NCBI taxonomy): Eukaryota > Metazoa > Chordata > Actinopteri > Siluriformes > Cranoglanididae > Cranoglanis > Cranoglanis bouderius. Next base: position 15,581,640 of record CM042558.1, read on the forward strand.
CGTTACAGCTATATCTCTCAATTTGTGTGGCTTTGCGGTTTTGCATGTCTGAACAGGATACTGATATAAACCGTGGAATTGTATGTTATTCACGTTTGTGTGTTTGTACGTCTTTCCAGGTTCACTACACCTTCAATAAGATCCTGATGCTGCAGGAGCCGCTGCTGGTGGTCGGTGCCTTCTACATCTTATTCTTCACAGTCATCATTTACGTTCGTCTGGACTTCTCCATCACCAAGGTTCGGATGATGCCTTCTGCAGCAGAGTTATTACAGGCATACAACAAATGCTGTCTCATCAGGTGTCCTTGATCCCATCATGTGGGAATACACGTGATGGGACAATATTTGTCTCTTTGAACACACTAACAGTTTCCAGCGCTCAAGCCATAACCGAGAAAACACAAATGTTTATTATATTATACAACTAAGGACTCTCTTGTGATTTTAAAAAAAAAAACAACAAAAAAAAACCTAATCTAGATATCACATTAGTGAAAATCTGTCCTCTTTGATACCAGTATTTCTGTAAACGTACTCTTATCTGTCTATCTCTTTCTTTTTAAAAAAAATTTTTTCTCTTTCCTCTAGGACCCTGCAGCAGAGGTGCGGATGAAGGTGGCCTCCATCACGGAGCAGGTCCTGACTCTGGTTAATAAGAGGCTTGGTCTGTACAGACACATGGATGAGGTGGTGAACCGCTACAAGCAGTCACGTGACACCGGTGCCCTCAATGGGGGCCGTAAGAATTTGGAGGCCGAGCATCGCGCCCTCACCAACGACATTGCGGGCCTGCAGGCGCGCCTTAAAGCTGAAGGATCCGACCTTGCCGATAAGGTACAAATTAGTGTTTACAGTGTTTTTAAAACCGAATAATCAACTCAGAATTGTGTTCCCACTAACTATTAGGCGCCACACAAGATCACATGATCATTATAAATATTAATATGCAAATCATTCATTGTGTTGCTGTACAGGAAGTAACTTTGCTGAACGTTTTCCCTCAGGTGGGAGAGGTCCAGAAGCTGGACGGCCAGTTGAAGGACTTGGTATTACAGTCCTGTCAGGAGTCTGAGCGCCTTGTAACCGGGAAGTTGAAGAAGGAGGCGTACATCGCGTCAGAGAAATCGCTGACCAGCAAGAGACAGGAGCTGATTTCACGCATCGACGGCCTCCTCGACGCTCTCTAAAGCACACGACGCGCACACAGTGCTGTTATGCGCTGAAACGCACCCCAAACCCTCTCATCCACACACTTATTCTCAAGTTTATCGACTCGAGCACTATCGGCCACCTTAAAGTGTGTGTTGTGCCTTTTTCATCGTGTAGGCTGTGTAAGAGGGGTGTGCACATACACATTTACTCATCCCTCAAGATTTCCTTTGTTTGTTTCTGATCACATTTTTTTTTTTTTGAGGGGATCATTTTTAGGAGAGGGCAGGTTGATGTGTTTCAGCTACATCACCACCTGCTGAAACATTTCTTTCCTTCTACATTCTCAGCACTTAATCTCTAATCTATGTTCCTTGCTTTGCCCTGAAACAAATGCAAAAATATTGAAGCTCTGAAAACAATGAATGGCATGTTATTGAAATTTTCTCCCCCATTATTTTGTTGGATTGTGTCACAGATTTTTTTTTTTTTTTTGTGCGTGTGTGTAATTTTCCATATTTGTAAATGATGTGCTTTCATACCAAGGATTTAGTGGACGAACACAAGAGTTGTGTTTGTTGGGGGGGATGAAGGAAATGCTGAATGTTAAGTTCCTTAAGTGTCAATTTGAAAAGTGAAAATAAACATGTTGTTATAAATTGCAGTCTGGTTTCTTTTTGCTGTTACTCTTTACTGTTTATGCTAATTTGATCTTTGTAACCCAAAGTTGAGGAATTTTTGGAACGACAGACATTAAGTAATTACATAAGTAATAAAGCGTACGTAGATGGCTTTGAACTGTTATATGAGCAGTTTTGTACTCAAGTCACCTGGTTATGAATTTCTTGGTTGCGCAACTGCTCTTTTTGACCATTTAGTACAGTTATAGAAGGGAATTATTTATAATCGCAGTATCCTATGTCACCCAGATGAGGATTGATTCCGTTTTAAGTCTCATGTCGTCTCAGGGAGTTTTTCCTCAACCCCGTCACCTCTGGCTTGCTCATTAGGGATAAAGATATCAATTTAAAATGTATATTCTGAATTTATATATTTCTATAAAGCTGCTTTGGGACAATGTGCGTTGTTAAAAGCGCGATACAAATTGAATTGAATTGAACTTGGGTGGCATTATAGGAAAATAATCAATTATGATGTGGCCCACCACCAAAGCAGAGTTACTACACCAAAGTCATACTTTTTAATTCGTTGGTAGTTACATTTAATGATAGTGGAACATTTCACAAAACAAGTTAGTTCCTGTTATCACTCGCCTTGTAACAGATATAAACAACAACAAAAAAATGCACCTTGAAGATTTTCCTGTGTTGGAAAACTGACTGTTGACACTGGAGACTCCTTCCAAAATCTCAACAAAAAGCTTCACCCTGTCAATGAACAGAATACTGTTAGTATAGATATGATAACATGTTGACAACATTTTTGGAAGCAGTCTCCAGTGGCAGCCACAGGTAAAGCTCTGTTTTCTGACATTGGAAAGCCAGGACATAGGAGTTTGTGCATTGTGGTTTCTTCAGTAACATCAGCTGCATTTTTTTTTCTCTCCTTTTTTGTCTTGTTTTATTAACAGGACATATCTTGTCTCACAGATGTTCCACAACATTAATTGTAACTTTTTTTTTTTTTTTTTTTTTTTTAAGTTTCCTGTCTTGTTCTTTAATAAATGAAAAATGGTAATAGTTGGCAAATTTGTGTGCTATAAGAGGAATACACCACTACCCGATGTTCATTTTCTTATGAAAATAATCACCTTTGGGGGATTGACATATGCACATAAACTCACACCAAATCATGCCACCCCGTTGTTATTTTCCTCTAACAGTATCGTCACGGTTTATTCCTTACTTACTGAGAATTTTTTTCTTCTCTGTAAACGGTTTTTGTGTTCATATATGTATAAGTGGTTTTTGGGATTTGGGGGATTCCATGCAGTTTCATCCATCACTTTTCTGTAATATTATTTGACACTTTTTGCTCAAAGTAGCAGTTTTGAGGTTAATGATCAGTTCCCAGATCACAAAATTCCCAGGTTTTGAGACCAATTTCTCAGCCTGCAAAACTTTGTAAATAATACTGCCATAGCAAATGGAAAGAACATAAAATTTACAGTAGGATTTGCTGACACAACAAAAAATGCACTGTTTATTACTGTACTGTTTATTTGATGTTGCAGATCATCACCACATGGTGGTGCCAATCAGCCACATAACTCCCTAAACTAAAGGCTGTAAGACACTGAGAGAAATGACTCATAAAATTATAGTAAAAGTTGATAGATAAAGTTGCTGCAACTTTATCGTACTCTATTTAAATCATTTCTATTGTCTACGTTGTCTTTCAAGCGGTAGGAAGACACTGTTTAAGCTAAAATATATATCCAATTTTACATAATTCATGTGAGAAAAGAAATCTAGAGCTCTGTCTGGAAACAATCCCTAATATTTGTATTATAGTGATAACCATCAGCGCTGTGATTTAGTCGAGAGCTGTGTTTAATCCCAGTGCAGCCAATTCACCTTTAGGTAATAAAGAGCCTGATTTTCCTGATTTCTGCCACTTTGCCTTCCACATGCATGGTGTGATGGTAATTCCTTGCTGTGTTTGTCAATGTGTCTACAGTTACACTTCCAGCTAAGTCCAAAAAGCAGGTCTAATGAAGGCAGGGGCCAGTCTGAGGTCATCGATTCCCCCAAGAGGTCATGCTGAAGTCATTTCCTGGGCCAAAATAACAAGATCCCCTCTCGGCTCTGTTATTAATACGAACGTATTGTATACGTGCAGTACAATAATCATTCTGCAAAATACACACTGGAGGGAAACCAAGCACTGATGCATTGGGATGGTGAAAGCACAGAATAGCATGTGTGTGTGTGTGTGTGTGTGTGTGTGTGTGTGTGTGTGTGTGTGTTCACCCTGAAGGTTGGGAAACAGTCTAAAACCTTCCTTTTCACACATCAGCAGACATGTTATGATTATGTCAGAATGGCTTGTTGTTTGTTGTTATAGTGCATATGTAAGTGTTTTGGACTCTTTAAATGCACAAACCGTGGAAACTTGAGCGAGAGATCACAACAGATGCCGAGTTTGAAGTGCCACATGTATTCAAATTCTCAAAACCACACACAGTTTTCAGTACCCCTTTGCTTTATTTTTCTAATTTTTCCCGTGTGCTGTCATGTTTAGGATGTCATTTTTTGTGAACATGTTAGAAGGGGGAAAATGCAAAATGGAGCAGAAAAAAAAAACGCCACTCCAAAGCAATTTTCTATGTGAGTTAGTTATACAGTCCAATGATATAGCTGAGACAGCTGAGAGAGTTAAGGGCCTTGCTTTCAGGTTCAGCTGGATTTGGGATTTGAACTCACAACCTTCTGGTTAGTAGCACTGAAGAAAGGGTACAAAGATAACTGAGTGTTTTAGCTTCTTAAAAGGATCCTGCTTGGATCCCTAAAGGTTCTACTTCCTTCAAAGGGTCCCCTAAAGGTATAAACCAAAAAAAACCCCAAAACAAAACAAACAAAAAAAAACTTTCAGGGTGTTAGATGTAAATGTAAATCTAACACCCTGAGCGTGGTTATACTGTAGTTATATAGTTATACTATGATAATTAGTTAAATAAATAAAACATAAAGTAAAACATAAATAGATATAGATACACTGTTACCAAAAAAATGGTTCCTCACAGGTTCTTCGGATGGTTAAGGTTTTGGTTTCCTAACGGGGTTCAACTTGGGATCTTGGAATGGAAACTGTCTTAAAAATGTTTTAAAAATAAAGGTTCCAGGAAATGTTCTTCAGAGCCAACCTATAGAAGAATCATATGGTTCCTTAAAGAACCTTTAACCAAAAGGACAGACAGGCAGACAGACAGACAGACAGACAGATAGATAGACAGATAGATAGACAGACAGTCTTAAAATATTTTAAAAATAAATGTCCCAGGAAATGTTCTTCAGAGTCAAACTATAGAAGAACAATATGGTTCTTTAACAAAGAACCTTTAACAAAATAATGTTGTTTAGGAAAAGATAGATAGATAGATAGATAGATAGATAGATAGATAGATAGATAGACAGACAGACATTAAAGACCACTGATGTATCTTTAAAGCTGTATTCTAAAAGTTAATTAAAGGTACACTACATGCACCTTCCCAGGTAAACGATACACACTTAAGTTACTTGATGGTACCCCCAAGCGACAAGGACTTTTCCAGTGTAATACCTTTATTTCTGAGAGTGTACTCTATATTCATATTCATATTCATATATGTGCTGATTAGTAGAGTAGATAGAAGTTCGTTAGTGTGGATGTTTCTCTTTCCATCTTACCACCGACTTTCTCCTTTGGCTCTTTGTTTTACTTTCTCTCTGTTTTCTCTCTATCTACGTGTCTCCCCTGCTGAGTTCAACATGCCTTGTTGTGCCAGAGTTGCGGTTGAGCTGTTGACCAAACCGGAGCTGAAATTCTGTTTAAACCGGAATCCACAAGCAGCACTGTATCCTGACGTGGTGTACTGTGAAAGCTGCCATGCACACACAGAGGTGTGTGTGTGTGTGTGTGTGTGTGTGTGTGTGTGTGTGTGTGTGTGTGTGTGTGTGTGTGTGTGTGTGTGTGTGTGTGTGTGTGTGTGAAGAGATGGGGTGGGGGGGGGGTTACAGGTTAGATGAAACCATGTGGTCGTGCTCACACACACATTCTCTTGTGCATAGGCTTGAATGACAGCCTCTGAAAACATGAGCTCCAAGCTCCAGCAGGCTAAAAGACAACTAAAATACAAAGCAGAGGTTCAGGCTGGATGGTGTTAATTAGTGATAGAGAAGTTACAATAGCAGAAAGCGCAAAGCAGGGCTGAGCTGAATACGCTGCTGATTGATTGGGCTGGCCGAGGCTCACCTGCAGGCCTTCTACACACACACACACACACACACACACACACACACACACACACACACACACACACACACACACACACCACACACCACACGCACACACACACACACACACACACACACACACACACACACACACACACACACCACACACCACATGCACACATGGGCAAGCACCCTGACAGCCTGCAGAGAACAGTCAGTGTCAGGGAACAATATCCTGCACTGTGCACCTCGCAACTGAGCACGCTCATAAATCACCACGGTGACAGAGCCACCGCCCTTACTGTCCGCACTCCATCACACACACACACACACACACACACACACACACACACACACACACACACACACACACACACACACATGCGGATGAACGTGTACCCATGTGAAGGCTGTCGAAGGACCTCAAACAGTAATTCTAGATGAAGGAAATGTCTTTGAGAAAATCTTCAGCTTCTTATGTTAAGCTTTTTTTTTTTTTCATATGACTATATCCACTTCTTGTAGTATTTTTATACACTCCTGCTAAACAGACTGTCAGTGTGTCAGGAAGGCATCCAGTAATATCCAAATTGAATGTTTCATTTAATCCTGCCTGTTCAGATGCTTCCAGCTGGTCAATTTTCAAAGCATCTAATAATCCTGTGCGTCAGCGCCGGCGCAACAGCGAGTCAGGAGAAAACTGGCATCGCAAATAAACACCAGCCAGGTGGTGGACAAGGAGCAGGTTGTGTGCAAAAGTTAGCGAAATTCAGCCATCACAATACAGCGCACAATAATGTAATACACATTTATTGCTTCGATCAACTGTGAACGAATGGAAATTTCAGTCATAGACATTTCTGGAGCTCCCATAGCCCTTTTATGTAATACCAACATTAACAGCAATTTACAAATTAAAAAAGGTTTGCAAAATTTTTACGGCCTAAGCCTTAAGCTACTGCATCTCTAAAACAAAATTCTGTTGCAAGATCTTTTTTGTTTTCTTTTTTGGTACATAAAAGTAAATTGCTGCATTTGCGTTGATTAATGACTGTCTCGAAACCGTCTTTTGTTTTGATAGCTTCTTTTTGTTGTTGTTGTTGAAATCTCCGGTGGTTTCTTGAATATGTTGGGTCGAAATGCATTTCAGATGTTTATTACAGCAGGGGTGTCAAACTCGAATTCCTGCCCAGGCCACATCAGCATTTTTGTGAGCCGTTGAAAGGGCCATAATCTAAGGCTATTAAATGTTTCACATATTATCTATTCAATTTATTAACACCAATAATTGAAAGCAGAATAGAGTGTTTCTAGCAAAAAGAAAAACTAGCAAAAACTATTCAACTGTATGCAGTATTAGGCCTAACACTTACTAAACTGACGCTATTGGTCAGGTGTGAATTCTAGACAGTGCTAAAATGTTGAGTAGTAGGTACTATGGGCCGTTTCAGTATTCATTTTTTGCAAGTTTGTCTGGGCTTGGGTTCGACACCTGTGGATTACAGACAGGTATCGAAATGCAACCTTTTAAAACACTGGCAGTACAGGAGTTACCTTCTGCTTCGAAAAAAATTATTGTATGTTATATAACGACACGATATTTTGGCAGAAACACTCACTGGATCCTTTAAACCAGTGGTTCTCAAAGTGGGGTCCAGGGCCCACAGGGGTCTGTGAAGTGTAGCCAGGGGATCTGTGAATAAAATGTGTTTAACCCTTTCTCACAGTACACTGGCATTTCAACCTACTGGCGGAATGGAAATGGACTTATCGGACATTTTCAATCAGTTTAAAGAAATGAATTATTTTAAAGTCTGTTATAAGGGGGACACTGGCTCAGTGATTACCTCTGGGTTTGGGGGTTCGATTCCCGCCTTCACCCTGTGTACGTGGAGCTTGCATGTTCTCTCAGGGCTTTGGGGGTTTCTTCTGGGTACTCCAGTTTCCTCCCCCAGTCCAAAGACATGCACTGTAGGCTGATTGGCATCTCTAAATTGTCCGTAGTGTGTGATTGTGCCCTGCGATGGGTTTGCACCCATCCAGGGTGTCCCCTGCCTTGCGCCCCAAGTCCCCTGGGATAGGCTCCAGGGACAGTGTGTAGGACAAGCGGTACAGAAAATGGATGGATAGATGGAAGTCTGTTATAAGATTAGTCAGGACATTTTTGGGTGTCTGTGTGTAGAGTATCGTGTTTAGCTGCTGGTGAGCAGTGCGATGGGAAATAGGAGGGGTTTAAACATTTAAATCTAAAAAAAGTAGGTTGAAAAACAGCACATTCTTAAAGCCCTGAGTGTCTACATTCATATAAGCCATTAACCACTACTGTCGAGTGTGACATCACAAATAAATTCAATGCTGAACACAGGCACCCCCAAAACAGGTGGAAATTCCATTTTATTCCAGTATGCCAATTCCAATATTATTATACACATTTGAACTTATTAATTGAATAGGTGGACAAGGCTTAAATTCATTAAATAAATCTGTGCTGAGGGCATCCGTAGGATTTATTTTACAGTGAAAGGGGGTCTGGGCTGCAAAACTTTTGGGAACCTCAGAACTAAGAATCCAAACTTCTACCTGGATCAAGCAGGTACAATCCTACACACATCACTCATCTGTGCACAGGTGGACATACTGTATGACCCCTAAATGTCCACACTCTGAGCCCTCGTCTGTCTTATCCTGGCTTCCCTTCCTCTCTTTTCTCCTCTGCTCTCATCTTTCCCCCTCCACACACACATACACTCACACACACACACACACACACACACACACACACACACATGCACACACTAAGCCACACAGCTTTCAGTGCATTCTGGCACTTTTTTTGAGAATGTGTAATTTGGCCTTGCGCTTATGAAAAGCGAGCACGATGGTTTGGAAGTGGAGGCCGAAGGCACGACAATAGGCTCTGTGAGCGAAGCTGGTCTCAGCCATTCCACCCTGACAAGCACTCGGAGAGAGAGAGAGAGAGAGAGAGAGAGAGAGAGAGAGAGGTAAGACATGAAAGAAATGAGAGCGGGAGTGACAGAGGGAATGGGAGGCACTTTCAGTCCTGGAAGAGAGAGGACAGAAACAGTGAGAGACAGAAACAGAGAACGAATCAGAGAAAGAGAAAGATGAAAGCTGGCCACTCTCTCCCTCCATCCTGTGAGAGAGAGAGAGAGAGAGAGAGAGAAAGGGATGAAAGGTCAGGTGTGTGTGTGTGTGCTGTGCAGGTGGTCAGGTGTGATCAGGGCGGTAAGTGACAAGCGGACGGCAGCGTCCGAGGGACACAAAGGCATGGTCTGTTCCACCCTCACAGCTGCAGGGGGCGGAGATGAGCACGGCTGACAGACAGACAGCCGCCGCATAAGACAGGGTGGAGGGAGGCAGAAAGATGGAAGGAAGACTCCGGTGGAGAGACTTCAAACGCAGGATTGGGTACTGGGTGCCGAGAGATGCATTCTTTCCGAGAGACGACGAGGGAGGGGGAAGGCAGGCAAAAGGAGACGTACTGATATAGAAAGAGAGGTGGAACATCAATGAAATTTTGTGTGTGTGTGTGTGTGTGTGTGTGTGTGTGTGTGTGTGTGTGTTTCCATTGATGCTCAGCAGCACTATCTGTGTGTTCACATGATGTGAAATGTGAATGAGCTAGGTTCCATTACATATGTGATTATCACTGGGTTCCACCTAGGCACCTACTTATGCTCTTTTAAATAAGGTGGATCCTCAAGGGTTCTTTGACTGGTTAAGAGTTCTAGCTTCCTAAATAGCTTTTTCTTGGAAACCTCACTGAAAGGGAAATATTGTAAGGGTTCCACAGAAGCATACCAGAGGACTCCTTTAGAGTGCTAAAGACAGCAGCATTAAAAAACACAAAAACAAACAAAAAAAAACAACAAAACAAGAGAGTAAGTACAATCAGAGAAAGGGTTATTTGGTTAAGTGTTCTGGGAATTTGGAATCCTCATTGAATGTGAAACCTGTTGAAAGGTTTCTACACAGAACCTTTAAGGGGTAAACAAAAGAATTCCTAAAAGGTGTTAAACATTTTTTAAACCCTCAGTGCACAGTACTGTGCAAAAGTTTTAGGCAGTTGTGAAAAAATGCTGTAAAGTAAGAATGCTTTCAAAAATAGACATGTTAATAGTTTATATTTATAAATTAACAAAATATGGCAGGTTGTTCTGGACTGATGAGGCAAAATTTGACATATTTGGCTGTAGCAGAAGGCAGTTTGTTTGCTGAAGGGCTGGAGAGCGGTACACGAATGAGTGTCTGCAGGCAACAGTGAAGCATGGTGGAAGTTCCTTACAAGTTTGGGGCTGCATTTCTGCAAATGGAGTTGGGGAATTGGTCAGAATTAATGGTCTCCTCAATGCTGAGAAGTACAGGCAGATACTTATCCATCATGCAATACTATCAGGGAGGCGTCTGATTGGCCCCAAATTTATTCTGCAGCATGACAACGACCCCAAACATACAGCAAAAGTCATTAAAAACAGCGTAAAGAAGAACAAGGAGTCCTGGAAGTGATGGTATGGCCCCCACAGAGCCCTGATCTCAACGTCATCGAGTCTGTCTGGGATTACAAGAAGAGAGGGAAGCAACTGAGGCTGCCTAAATCCATAGAAGAACTGTGGTGATGTTTGGGCCAACCTACCTGCCGAGTTCCTTCAAAAACTGTTTGCACGTGTACCTAGAAGAATTGATGAATTGATGCTGTTTTGAAGGCAAAGGGTGGTCACACCAAATATTGATTTGATGTAGATTTTTCTTCTGTTCACTCATGTTGCATTTTGTTAATTGATAAATATAAAATATTAACATGTCTATTTTTGAAAGCATTCTTACCTAAAACTTTTGCACAGTACTGTATATCAACAGAAATAAAGGTGCTCATCAAAAAGTTCTTTGGATGATTAACAGTTCTAGCTTCCTAAAGGTGTTCTACTTGGAGCTCTCAGCAAAATGGAAACCTTCTAATGCACAGGTTCTACATAGAATTTAAAAGGGAAACACCAGAAGACCACCTAAAAGGTGCTAAACAGCATCACTTTAAAAAAACAAAAAAACAAACAAAAAAAAACCCAAAAGTGTACCTACACTCAGAACTCTACAAGATGTAGAAGAATTTGATTTCTCACAGAAGGGGAAATCTAATGTTATAAAGGTTCTACATTGAACTTTAAGTGACAAACAAACTCCTTAATGGTTATAAATAACACCTTTTAAAGTGGACCTACACTCTTAAAGTTTTTTGGTTAAAGGTTCTAGCTTCCTAGAACCTTTAACCTAATGAGGTCTACCTCAAATTTTCCACGAATGCCCCTTAAGGCTGCTACACTCAGAAAAGGGGTTCCTCAAGGGTTCCTTGTTCTAATTGGAACCTAAGGGTTCTCTCAGATGGACAAACAAAACAGTGCAGGCAGCTATGAAGGTTGCTAGCCCACTGTCAATTTTTCTTTGCATTTTTGTTCATAGACCCATGTTGTTCCTTGGTTAAAATGAAGTAGCTAATGTAACATAACTTTACAGCTTATGTTGTTAGGTTGTGCAGCTAATTTGCTAGTTACAAACTTAGCCTCTAAGGTTATGCTGCTAGTTGTGGCCTAATTAACTCAGGGTTAGGGGCGAGTTTGGTGTTCATACTGTTTGATGTAAATTTGTATCCAATAGAACAGAATCCAACTGCCTTTGAATTAGCAAAAATCTTCATTAGATCAGGTTCTATTCAGTAAACAGGTCTAGTTATGTTCACTACCAAGTGTTAGTCTGAGATCCTTCTCAGGTACATTGATGAATGATAGTGAACAAACGAATACATCCTAATTTCCTTTTCAGCTAAAATGCTGTCCAACTTTGAAGGATGTGGCTACTGTGGCCTTCATACTGGAACATTTATTTGTTTGTATGTTCTTGTGCACATGCATTTTTACATTTTCAAGGTACGGTCCACATCTCCAGCTAACAACCTGTGGTTTTCACCACATGGCATCCCATCAAAGGCTCTCTGCACTGGGGCCTCCACAGGGAGTCTCCTGCCTCCGCTGGTCCATCTCTGCTGAAAGTGTGTGTGTCAGATCCCATTCTAATGTTTTTTAATGTGTGTGAGTTATTCTTTGCCTCAGCGGGAATCAAGTTCAAATATCCAGCTTCCTGTCAGAGTATCCTGTGACTTAGCCATCTGAGGACACAAGCCATTTGAGAACCATTCCATTACCACAATATTCCTACCTAAATTAGACCATTCCTAAGAGTACATGTTCATTATAGTACATCATTTTACAGCATTCTTACCTCGGATTGTAAGATATACAGTAACTCTACTGAACTCTACTGAACTCACTAGTAAGATCCTTGGATCTTCCTTACATTTTTAGGACTACCTTTGCAACCATTTTGCTTGGCAGAGGGGGGTGTTGGGCTTGAATATGAGCTACCAACAGGACGGTGGTAGCTCGGTGGTTAAGGAGTTGGGCTACCAATTGGAAGGTCGTGCGTTCAAATCCCAGCACCGCCGGGCTGGCACTGTTGGGCACTTGAGTAAGGCCCTTAACCCTCAACTGCTCCCTGGGTGCCACAGCAAAAATGGCTGCTCACTGCTCCGGGTGTGTTCACGGTTTGTTGTGTGTGTTCGCAACTCACAACTCCTAATGTGTGTGCACTAACTTGGATGGGTTAAATGCAGAGGACAAATTCCAAGTATGGGTTACCATACATTGGCCTTCACATGTCACTTTCACTTTGAAGGAGTCCTTTGGTGACCTGTTTGCTGATGATGGTTCAACATGCTTGTTGGGGTTAATTAAGTAGGTGCACTGCATTACAACTTTACTAAAAAGCCAATATGGCTTATTTTCCTTAGCAGACATCCTTCTCGAAGTATGTTGCCTATAGGGACATTGTCTTCAATTACTAGGGGCCTCAAGCACTTGCATGGTTTGCATGCTTTCTAGTTTTGCCTCTGGTCCCACATCCCTTTCAGCATATCTGTTCAATTGCACCAGGATAGAGTGGTCACACACACACACACACACAGACACACACTTCCTAATACTGATTAGAGGATCGAGGGCACTTCCCATTGGTCACAAATCTAACCTTCTGCTTTCCAGAACAGACAATTTCCCCCCACTTCAAAACTGATAGGAAACCCAGATAGTCCAGTAAGCTTAACGCAAAGAGATTCTTCCTTTTTCCTCCACTATTTCGCACACTTCTCTATCACTTTATGTACTTTCACCCCTTCTTTCTTTTCCTTTTGCTCCAGCTGTCCATCCTTCCGCAACCGTTAACTCATTGGCCGCCACCTGCGTGAGAGACATTTGGAGGTGATGCCAGGTGTGCTGGCAAGAGAAACGATGACGCCAATGACCAAGGCAGCGTTGACGCCTGAACTTGGCTGATGGGTAGGAAGTACCCTCCTGTTATTGCTGCTTCCTGTCTCGCGCCCTCTCCTGTTTACCCCTCTACTGACCTGTCTGCTGGTTGGCCTGCCCCGATCCTTTAATATCTGACCTCTGTGAAGCCAGCCAAATGCCTGAGCCGACTTTAACAGCCATATGCGCTGGTGCAAAGGAAGTGTAATGGTCTCTTGGCCTACAGTCAAGTGCCGATTGTGCCTTCTTGCTAAAGATCCAGACTTATCTGTGAAAATATTTTAAGGGTGATAAATGTGAGTAAGCATTAGGGCCAATGTAGTTCCTTATCCTGCACATCCATAAATGTTCTGCCATTAAACATTCTCAAAAGATTAACAGATCAATTTGATTCATATATTACATGAGAACACTGCCTTACTCTGGCATTGTTTCTAAAGCAGGTTTTAATAGTCTCAGATGTTTAGTATACTGTATATTGTTATACATTTGCCACCTGAAACAGACAAAATAATTTGGCTCTTTCATCAGCCACAATTGTGTGAAATATGTTGCAGTTTTGTTTTTTTTTTTCATTTCACAATTCTTAAAGCACCTGTATTTTCAAATGTGAGTATTGTGTTATTCCAGTATTGCCAGAAATTGTTCATACTGGTAAGAGTACATAGTGGTAGTTCGAGAATTTGTCAAACTTATACTTAACACATTTTGATAGATCTCCAAGAGGCACTGGACTGAAAACCTGTGTGACCATTTGGCTCTGTACAGTATACATAGTGATGCAGCCAGTTCAAGTATGGAAGTGATTGAGATGGATTCTTTGGAGAATGATTTTGGGGAACCTTGTGCTTTTGGAGTGAACCACTGTAGAGATGTTTTTGGCAGAGCTTCTTGGCAAGGAGATGGTGGGTTTTTGGAGGTTGATGCTGGTGGTGAAGAAGGGGGGGTGGGGGGGGGGGGGGGTTTAGCAAAGAAGGGATAGCAATGTGTCACCTGCCTAATCGGAAGAGCCTTTTTGGAAAACAGAACCGCAGAACGGTTGAGAGGAATGCCAGCAGGCAGCAGGAAACGATCCACGAGCCGCTTTCTCCCTCTCCCCCACCCAGCGTCCACTTCCTGCCAGAACTCCACACACTTCCTTTGCAGCCATTGGGAATCCCAGCTGGGACATTCCAACCATGAAATGTAGTCTCTGTCTTTCTCTCAGTGTGTCACACACAGTTATTGCAAGCCTGTATGATTCAGCAATTCAATTCAGTATCCCGTATGAACATGCACTGCTAGTAGGCTGCATCTCGAAGTGTTGAAGGACTTCTAGGGTTGATATATAAATTTCTCCTCGACCACTAGAGGTCGCTACACTACAAAGCACGAGAGGTTGAACGGTTTCCATCAATTCCTCGGCTCTTTAACATCATTACTGAGGTTTTTTTCTTTTTTTTTTCTCAACTCTCTGATCACGCACAGGCTTCGTAACTCGGGCCCGAAACTCGCCGTACTGAAAGCAATTATTCTGATGAAATCAGCTGAAATTAAACGGTGCAGAGACGCAGGCAGTGCGCGCCAGCGCTCGGGAACGCGCGCGGAAGAGTGAAAACAGCGCGCTTCATGACTTTGTGGTTGACCTTTTCGGGGAAAAACGAGCTAATCCCCCTGTATAATGGACTCGGGCGCCGATATGGAAAAGTGCGGCGCCGTTATCGCGGTTGCCATGGAGACGATCGGAGCTCGCACGCTGGGAAGATGGCGCGTTATTAAACGGGGGAGTTTGTGTATATTGGACCGGGCGCTTTTTTGTCATAAGTGTCACTCAGGGCTGCGCTCTGGTACCTGCTCCATTATGAATGGGAACCTGTTTTCTTTCCAGCATGAAAAAAAAAGGGTTGGAGAGCACAGTTAGGCAAAGAAGTCTTTTTTTTTTTTTTTTTTTTTTTTTTTTTAACAGACTGAAAGAACGTGTCTGAACAAAATGAACAGGCAGAGATCTGTTGACACAAATAGGCTACTAAAACATATTGGGCAAGATGAAGCTAATTATTTAAGACATCAATTAACTCCACAGACTTTAATTAGATCCAACAAATAGGATTTAGCAAACCGGCCGGAACCAGAGATTCAGAAATGTTACATTGTGTAGAAAATTATTAAGAGTTAATAATCATACAGGCTACAAAGACAACAACAACAACAACAAAAACAACAACAACAACAGCAATAACAACAACAACAACAACAACAAATATTATTACTATTGTTGTTATTATTATTATTTTATTTTTTTATTTTTAGTATTATAACGTTGATGGATGATGATTATTATTATTATTATTGGTATTATTATAACGTTTATTGATGATTATGATGATTATGATGATTATTATTATTATTAATATTATTTAATATATATTGTATGTTTATTGAATATTAATAATAATATTTTATTGTTGTTGTTGTTGTTGTTGTTGTTGTTGTTGTTGATTAGTCTGTTCAATGTTCCATCTTGCACCCTCGATTAAAAGATCTATAAGGGCTTTCCTTACTGAAAAGGTTCCATGTAGCCTAGAACCCTCAAAAAACAGAATCAGTTAACCAACCAAAGGAATCAGATGGACCAGAGGGAATCATTTATTTCCTAAACAGTGTGTATATCGTTTGCTGTGGTAGAACTTAGCCTATATAGATAATTGCAATTTCTCAACAACAACAAAAAAAGAGTTCTCATTATTAGATACAACTATCCTGGGCTATAGCTGATCTATCGTGTAATGTTTCCCCACAATTTACCTGCTCTATAGAGTAGAGGAATTCACTCAGGCCCGTGTGACTAATGAGCAGTGAAGGCTGAACGTCTAAATGCTTTTGGCCCACTGTGTGCTTATCCGTGGCCAAAATAAAACAACCCAGGGCTTTATAGAACAGACTGCTACTGCTTCTTTAGACTGTGGACTGAAATCTGAAGTGTACATCTTTGTGCCACAAATATAACCTCAGTGGGTTCATGTGGTCATAATAATTATAATAATTATTGTAATAATAATTATCAGTAGTTCTGGACATAAAAAGGCAATGCAAAGACCTCACAGAAAAATAAAAAAATAAAACATACTGATTAATCCTTGTACACGTGAGGAAACTTTTAATGGGAAGCCAATAGTCTGCTTTCTTTATGGCTGTCAAATGAGAGTTAAATGAGTGCTTTTCCCCCCAATTCATAATAACTATTCAGATTTTTTCTTTTCATTCTTGAGCCAGCCTAATAAAACATGGTGAGCAATAAAGCAGTCACATGAAGCCATGCAAGGAACAAGAAGAGGCACAAAAGGAACAAAACAGCAAACGCGGCGATGATTTGGCTGATACGGATGGAGCGGATAAACGAGGGAAAACAAGCGCTCGGACCAAACGGGCTAATTTCACCCCTAATGCAACACGCTACAAAATCTAATGAGAGGCGGGAATCAGCTCACAGATAGCTATCATCTCTGCGATATGAACGATGCTGGAGCGCATTCATATGGTAAGCGGCGCGGGTGCGCGCGCGCGCGCAATGGCCAATAAACCCGCTCAAAACAAGCTCATATTGGCCCGTTTAAATGTGTAAATATTTCTGCCCATGTGTCTCTATCAACCTGCGCGATCTCGAGACCCCTCTCCACCCCCCACCCCCCTTTTTCGAATGATGCATTAGATGCGCTGAATGTATTTGTTGTGCCGGGTTTCAAAAGGCACCGATAATCTGCGCGGGTGAGATAAGAAACACCAATTTATCCAGCGCCTCTGCGGAGCCCCGCATGCAGCTCTGTGCGCTCCGACACCTCCAGCGCAGAGCCGATAACGATTAGGCCATTTATTATCGGCGCGGGGAACAAAGATGGCCTCGCACCGATGAAATATTACCACCGGTTAATAATGAAAAGAAGAAGGGCCCCGGCATCTGATGCATGCATATATAAATAATAACCGTGGAAAAGCTGTAATGCGCATGGAAAAAAAAGAAATGAATGAATAAGAATGAATAAATAAATAAATAAATAAAATGCTACTAATACTAATACTAATTCTAATACTAATACTAATATTAATACTACTATACTACTAATAATAATAATAACATTTTGTGACCAAGTAAAACTAGTCAGAAAACTTTTTTGCAACAACCTTCACCCCTACACAAACCCGTTTAGCGTACATATGCACTTTCATTTTACCTTTACGTCTTTAGAACTATAAAGATATGGATAAGACCCCCCCCCCCCCCCCCCCCGCCCGCGTCTTCTTCTTCTTCTTCTTCTTCTTCTTCTTCTTCTTCTTCTTCTTCTTCTTCTTCTTCTTACTAGGCACAGGCCCTGCTTTGATGGACACGGTAAGATGGAAATGTCACTGTGTGTGGGACATGAGGAAAAGAGCAGGCAGAGCAGGCGAGCTCAGCACAGGCGCCTTTATTAGTCTAAAGTGTCTGCGCCTCTCCCCGGTTTTATGTGCTGCTGGAGCTGCTGCTGATAAGCGCTTATCGCGCGCGCATCGTGACGGAGCTTCTTTAGGCCACGGCGGCGACCTGAGCAGAGGACAAGTTAGCATGACAAAAGACTGCATTAATAATAATAATAAAAAAAAGAGGAAGCAGATGAAGACGTGGAAAAAATGCCCTAAGTAAACTGGAGCAGATGTATTAATGTTCAACCAACACACGTGTAGACCTTATTATTATTATTATTATTATTATTATTATTATTATTATTATTATTATTATTATTATTATTATTCACTACAAACTAGTAGCCCTATATTAATTTCAAGCAATAGCCATGTTGCTTCTAAAGAACCAAGCGTGCATCATTATTATTATTATTATTATTATTATTATTATTATTATTATTATTATTATTATTATTATTATTGTTGTTGTTGTTGTTGTTGTTGTTGTTGTTATTATTGTTATTGTTGTTGTTGTTGTTTCAGAATGCTGCAATAGTTGTGCTGGTGCAAAGTACATAAAGGTACTAAGTGTGCACTCTGAGAAAAAAGGGTACTAAACCTCTGTACTTTTTTCTTGTCCCTGAAAAAAAGTATTTTCTACCTTTAAAAGGTATTTAATATATTTATTATTTAATGTCCATAACTGGACCGTGATGACCTTTTAAGAGTAAATATTTAAAGCTCCACTACATGTACATACATTTCTAGATGCATACTAAAATGATACTTGATGATATATTAGATTGTTACCCTCACTGAAATCTCATTGAAATTGGTTGTTGATGTTTAAAGGATTGAACTCTACGCCAGCATTTAATTCGTATGCTATATAGCTACACAATTACAGCAGTTGAGAAATGTGCATGGTTTGAGGACCTGGATATAAACCCAATTTTATGCACGTGAAGTTCAGTAAAAATGTATATATATATATATATATATATATATATATATATATATATATATATATATATATATATATATATATATATATATATATATATATATATATATTGGCCCCATGTCGACAAGATCTCCTAGATAACTGATGGACTAACTGCGCGTTACACCTCTACAAGCCTCATTATTCTTGTGCAGAAGTAAAAGTTTGAAGCACTTGGCAGAAACTCTGCGATCGAGTGGCCAAATAATTGTCTCTCTCCTCTTATCTTTCATTTTAGCCTCATTGAAGAGAGGAGGAAGAAAAGAAAAGCAAGGGTTTTTTTTTTTTTTTTTTTTTTGGGAGGTATGCTGATTTTTATCGTAATCCCCCGGTTTGACTGTCGGGATATGACGGACGGTTATGTGGTGTTGACAACCGATTTGGCATTCTGCACGAGCTCGCGAACTCCAAACACAACAGGCGCCATTAAACACGGCATTAGCGGTTTAGTGCATTTTATACAATTGAATTAATGCTGTCAGAGTTCACTTTCTTCCTCTCTTCTTCTGCTTTCTCCGTGGGGACGCGATGAGGCGGTGGCGGCGGCGGCTCGCGGCCCTGCACCTGCCTCGCGCAGCCACACACTTGCGGAGCCCCGGACAGTCTCGTGCCGGAGATTTGGCTTTGCTGCAGCGGCTTTGCATGTTTTAAAACTTGGTGTCATGCGCGCGCGCGTGTGTGTGTGCGTGGGTCCCCCCCTCTCTTCTTAATAAAAAAAAAAAAAAAAACGGGAGGAGGAGGACGAGGAGGAGGTAGGGTCAGCCACGAAGTCGCTTTATTTATTTTTCTTCCAGCCTCTCACTTTATCGACACGATCATGCAGGGGGATTGAATTCATTAAGTCAGGGTCGCCTTCTAATGCAAGCAAAAGATATACATATTCAAACCACTTCAGAAAGCATCTGCAGAGCAGGGAACAGGGAACAGGGGGCAAGTTGATGCCCAAGTCACAATGCTCCACTACTATATCCCACTATCGCCATTTTATTCCGACTAGCTCTATTAACTACGCGACATGATATCGTAAATAATGCATTCCAAACAGCCCTAGCCTGTATGTGTCAATCCTTTTGCAAAACGCGGAGATTTATCCGCAAGCTATAGCCATTACATGCATAGCAATGCACGGGTTTGATTAGATGCGTGAACGAAACGGAAAAACATGCCAGTAGTTCAGAGTCCAGATTCCAGGTATTGGAAGCTCGAGACAGCAGTGGACAGCCATATTAGTACGTGGTAAATATTCTGTAAAAAAAATTAATAATAATAAAACAAAGGGGAAAAAACATAATAATATACCACCGTATTAACCATAGGTGGCGTGCTATTTTTCATACTCTTTTGGACGAAGCCTCAGATTGGCTGACGCGCACGGCTACGTGTCTGCAACCCTACTTTATTCCTCAAGTTTGCACACACACAAACACACACACACACGAGAGAGAGAGAGAGAGAGAGAGAGAGAGAGGCAAACACAACCGAGCAGCCTAAATACAACCACAAGCCACCGGAGAGAGGGATCGTCAGTTTGTTTTATTAATTTCTCTGCGGCAGTCGGTTCTGTCCCTGCCAACCGAGCTGAAATCACTGCACTCTGTCCATTACGCACCCCCACGGACGGCGCACGGAATTTGCCTCCAAGACGGACAGATTTCCAGAGACACAGGACGCGAGAATAAAAGCGGGTAAGAAAGTATAGGCTACATGCATTTTTCTTTTTAAGCTCATTATACATGAGTACCTTCAACACACACACACACACACACACACACCGGCAACAAAACGATTTAATGAGATATTTGGCAGCGGTGGCCACTTTGGGATTACTAGGATGGATCTCTCCCCCCCAGATTTATGCTGTGCTCTAGGCGCACTGTGAATGTTGATATTGCTGTGATGTTAAATGGCGCATTAATAACAACAACAGCAACAATGACAATAATAATAATAATAATAATAATAATAATAATAATAATAATATTAATAATAATAATATTAATAATAATAATAATCATTCTTGTTATTATTATTATTATTATTATTATTATTATTATTATTATTATTATTATTATTATTATTATTATTATTATCATCATTGCTGCATAATTGTCACATTTTCTGCCAGGCATGAATTACGAAAAATGAGTAATATCTAGTGTGGATTTATTATTTTACTTCTCACGATTACATACTTTATTTTCCTTTGAAAATATGGATTCACTTCAAGTATATATAAAAAAAAAATCTGTAATGGAAACCAGAATGATGGACACATTTAGAGCAGCAAAAATAAAATAAAATTCTATAAATAGGCCTTTTAGTATCTTTTATTGAAAATCGTGTATGTATGTCAAATATGTTTCTTATTATATGTATTAAAGGCTAATATACACAGTATTTTATATAGCTACAATCTTTATTTATTAACGATGGTGTTGAAAGTGAGTGCACCCTTGTGCCCAACTGCATCTCCACTGTAATTTAGCTTATTGCAAGATATGATAAAGATTGCAGATACTGTTTCATATGTGCCAGTGTAATGTTTACTGTGAAAAAAAAAAATAGGTTGCATGATTGTAATTTAATGCAATAACGCATGTAAGCTGATGATTTGGTTGCATGAAGCACGTGAAGCTCTACAGTATTATGACTGAGCCCATTCAGAAATTAGGAGCAAAGGCATTCAGACAGAAAGGCGAGGTGTCATCACGACGGAGATTTATAACCTCATCGCTGATCAAAGTCACACTGCTTTGGAAACTTTTGGTTTTCTCGCTGAGGGCGCTCGCGCGCGCGCGCGCGCACACACACGCACGCACAAACACACACACACACACACACACACACACACACACACACACACACACATAAAACGAAAAGCACAAGATGGAGACAGTAAGGACGGGTTATGAAAGGGAAGGAGGGGTTGTAGGTAAACGCCTCGAATCGGTGAAGAGGTGAAAAGAGAGAGAAAGGGAGGAGAATGACTTTGCCATGCTGACCGCCGATGCCCTGTCCCAATCTAATTACCCGTGAGTAAAGGACAATGCTGGTTCAGCTGCTCTGAGTCATTGCCCCATCTCCCTGCGTCTGCTTATCTTCACAGACCCTCCTGTAAACCCCCCCCCCCACCCCACCCACCTCCCCCTCCCTCCTCCTTTAACCCCTAGTAGAATGATAAACGCTCTATGGAGGGGACGCACCCCTTTTTGTGGCACCTGTTAATTAAAGGGACTTTCCTCAATTACGCATTAAACCCTGGTGAACACTGGTTTCAAGGTAAAATTGGACCTTGATGACATCATTACATATAGCATGCGTATTGCCAGGAGAAGTGCTCAGCTTATGGTGCCTTCAGTCGTGTAAAAGTGCCCTTGAGATCGCCTCATCCCCTCCGCCATGTAGAGACGTACATGCTGAGATTTTTTTTTGTTTTTTTTAGAGAACCTCCCTCATCTTTGTTCTAAGCATTGTTGATACCTGGTGGATTACTAGCAAGCATTTAGCACAAGTCTGCTTCAAAGAGGCCTGCTGTGAAGACGAGATGAATCAGGGTCATTCAGGAGGGTCATTAGCATCATTCTTGTTGAAGACGACAGTTAGTGCGACCATTCAACATCATTAGTGTTGCATACACTTTATAAATAATTTATCAAGCTTTAATGAATTGTTAATTACCAAAAGTTAATACCCATTAGTACTAGCATGCCTTAGATTCAATGTCACCATGATCCATTTTGGCGATTGCTGTTTAGCCCTAAACATAATTCAAAATTATTTTTTCCACCAGTCCCAAATGACCAGAATTTATTCCCTGATGTCAGTGGTGTTGTCTCTGCAGGCCTCTGGCTGCACATATTCTCCTAATGCCATGTGAGCCCATGCACCTTATTAAACAATACACTATTTATTAGTTTTAGGCAGTGACAGTCCAGGGGTGTTGCACATCTGGCCAGGCGCCATGAAAACAAAGGGATGTAGGCATCAAATAGAGAGTGGTTTGCTGGAGTCTGTTGGAGCTAGATATTAAAACACACACAAACTATCACACACATCTACACATGCATAAATGTTCATATAGATGTAGATATATGTAGATGTAGATATATAAGCAACACACCATTCAATTTGAATGTGGACTGGAGAGCTCTTAAGGCTAACTACAACACCATGGATGCACTCATTGATGAGGTTTAATCAAAATATATAGCTACTATAAGTGAATAATGATTGAAGTCAACCCTCCCCCCTATAAAGTCCTATAAGTCCCTTGAGTGCTCACAGACAGATTCTTCTTCTCTTCCTTCGATTTAGTGACGTCAAATGGGGACGGCAGGTCGGTTGCTGAGTTCCAGTTATTGTCTGTCAATCATCTTTTTGTTCAGACAACCTGTGACCTCTTACACTTTCGAGGCAGTGTAAATGCCACCATTTGTGAAAGAAAAAAGGAAAAAGAAAAGAAAAAGAAAGTACATCATGACTTCACGACAAATCCATCGCTCTGATTTAATAAAGCATGACACTTCAGTTAATCAAGATTCCAGACTTGTAGCTTTTTATTTATTTATTTTATGTATATAGATTTTTTTTATTTTTTTTTACCAGGACTATGTTAACTTCATTCACCTGAGATTATTTACATCCTAATTGTATGCTCAAAAATTTGCTAAAAACTCGACCAAAGAAGCTGACCAGCCGGAACGCAGACTTTAGAAAGCGTTTACAGTGCTTCCTTTGGTCCAGAGGAGTTCAATTAATAATTAATAAGCGCAAAGTGTTCAGTACAAGATGTCAGAGACCGCAGAGTTACAAAAGGTGCGAAACTGAAGATCGAGGGCGACTCGTAACAAAACGAAACGCAAACGAAACTGGGCTGGGCTGGAGTTACCTGAGAGCAGGCAAGCTCTAGCTCAAGTGTAATAATAATAATAATAATAATAATAATAATAATAATAATAATAATAATAATAATAATAATAACAACAACAACAACAACAACAACAACAACAACAACAACAACAATAATAATAATAATAATAATAATAATAATAATAATAATAATAATAAGTGTGGTTATTGCTTCAAAGAATAGAGCAAAATCTATTGGTGCAGTGATAATTTCGGAATGCAAATTGTGTCAAATACACACAGTACACGAAAATATGGACCACTGAGAGGCCATTTTTAAGAACTTTATTGGCACTCATTTATTGGCTTTTTCCTACATATCGGAAAGACAGTAATGTGCTATACCCAAAAAATCCAAATTATATTTCACGGTGAAAGCCGCATAATAGCTTATTATATATTTATCATGCATACCGGTTATTTAGCTGACCTGGCTCCAACGTTTATCTAAGGTCTTATCATGCTAATTAGCGACGCTGTGTCTTAATACCTGTGGTGGTCCACCCTACGCGTTTCACCGCCAGCACGAAGCCTCGCTAATGGCCACCAATTGGCTCTTGTTTCGGACAAGCCCATGCGACCTGTCGGCACCAGCCAGGCAGAGGGGGAAAGGGGGCCGACTATTTAGATGCAAAACGACTTTGATCGCTCGAGATCGCATGCGAAAAAACACTGTTTCCGCAAGAGGAATGCAGCAACTACTAATTAAAAACAGTTAGACGCTCGAAACAATGGCGCCCACCTTAGAGGCCATAAAGCGCTCCACCCCAAATTAATGCCCGGGGTGCTAGGACTGGTGTTTGTTTGCGTTACAGCTGTACGTGAAACTCAACATTTGTGGTTTAAGCGCGTCTTAATTACTGCACGATTGCAGCCATGTCTCTCGCTTTTTAATATATGACTTTCTTTATGGCACTAATAATAGGCCCAATATAGTATATACTATATATAGTATTTTTTTTTCAGGCTCTTTGGAATTGCACCAAAGACTTTATGTTTACTTGATGCTACATAATTTTGTTTTTTAAAATTTGATATGATATGATACATTTATGATGGGTTTTTAAAAAACATATATGATAATACATTAGGTGTATTGTAAATGACAAACTATTATGCTTAATAAAGATCATGAAAGACAAAAATAATAATCTTTCTAGACATAAAAAATAAATAAAAAATCCCACAGCATTTCGTGTGCATTTCTTTTTAGCTGGTGTTTGTATATATATATATATATATATACATAAGAATTATAAATGAAAAGCATGAAGCCATAAGAAAAGGTAAGGTAGATCTCAATAAATCGGCCGGTGATTAATGCTCCTCTCAGCGCTCCATAGGCCAATGTGAGCCTATCACAACCACCTCGCTCTGCCATTGGCTGACGGGAGGCCGCTACCAGCTCGTGACTCCACCCACACTCGCGTGATATGGAATTTGCTGGCGCCAGGTCCGACAGAGCGCGAGCGCGATTCATTAAAAGAAACACAAGCAGCGCGCAGGACGGAGACACAACACTTAGTGAGCGCGTTTAACAGCCGAATAACACAACAACACCTTACCGCGGCACAAATGTCAAGACGCCGTTTGGGGATTAACTTTATTTTCAAACGGACTAACACGAGTTAGAAAAAAAACAACAACAACAACAACAGTGAAAGAGGAGACGTGAAATGCAGCCGTGTGCAGTAAGTACCTCTTTGGCCGAACTAGTTTTTATCCTCGGTCAACTGAAAAGGGTTTTATTTGGAATATGAATTTTTAGGATGTCCATGTTTAATAAACAAATCGGCATGTTTGTTTGCAGTGTCTGAATGATGTGCAAAATTAGCTATATGCATACAGGCATACAGACTCATGTGCCTTACCTGTATGTTTTTGTTTTTGCAGGTGTATCTGAGTATCTGAGGACTCTAAGCATATCATCTTCATCATCCAAAAGACAACCACTGTGCACAAAGTGAAAAGGACGCTTTTCAACCACTATTTGGGCCTTTTTTTTGTTGTTGTTTCGCAGTAGACTAACCACAAATATTTTGCATTTTGGGAACTATAGATGATCTCGACTTTTAAAAAACTGCCCTAATACTGCAGATAAAAATAGTTACATATAGCTAATTAAAAAAAAAGCAGGAAATTTTGAATTTTATTTTCTGACAAGTCTGCACGGAGGCTTCAGGTATGGAAGTGGCGGCAGATCAGTCTCGGTGGATGGCGCATCATCACGCGGTGCTCAACGGCCAGCACCCGGACTCACATCATCACGGCCTCACACACAACTACATGGAGCCTATGGCGCCGCTTTTGCCCCCGGATGAAGTGGACGTGTTTCTAAATCACTTGGACTCGCAAGGCAATCCGTATTACCCTAACTCAAGGGCAAGAGTGTCCTACAGCCAAGCGCACGGTAAGTTTTATCACAACTGATTGAGAAATAACATTTGTGTAGGCCTTTATGTGTGTGTTTTGAGATCGGCCTGTGTTTGTTGTACGGCTGTCAAATATATTCTACTTATATCGCTACTATTTTTGTACCATAACATACTGTTGTTTACATATTAGTGTATTTTGCTGTTTTTTTTCCCCCACAAACATTTTGCATGAGATTATAGTGGCCTAATCTTTGTTTTTTATCGACTGTTCAACAAGACAGGACTAGAGGGTATGTGTAAACAAACTTAACCCTGGTGACAACTTGTCTGCATGCTTTTTGGTCTGTGATCAGTTGCAATCCAAAAAATGTGAAATATGTTGTGCACTTACTGCATACGGTTATTTGTTATTATGCTGTTAGTTTTGTATAGAACTAGAAGTGATTATAGCTCGCTGTTCAGTATTGTAATTCATGATGCTGAACTGTCATGCCGATGAAACGTGGCCTGAAGATTAAAACAAAAAGGGAAAAAATGTTCAGAAACTGACACAGGGAGGAAAGGGAAGTTCGTGTCACTGCTTCTCTTGGCTGTTGGGGGAGAGAGAGAGAGAGAGAGCGAGAGAGAGAGAGAGAGAGAGAGAGAGAGAGAGAGAGAGAGAGAGAGAGAGGCATTTCCCGGATACAAAATACAAAAACGAAAAAAAAAAAATCACTGATAACAGTCTTTTGTTCACTTACCTACTGTAACTTGTGCGAGGAGCAGAAGTCGGCACATCGGCGATTTTATGAAAAAGGTATTTTTTTTTATTTATTAGCCTGATGTGTAAAAATTTCCAAGAGGAAAACTTTAAGGCGTTGGCTTTCCTTTTGACTGGACTGTAGGATAAAACCCTTGATGTGAACATTTGAATAGTTCTATATCTTATAGCCTATCTTAGATACAGTTTGAAGAAGATGTCGAGTTTGTGTTATTCGGGAACTGAATCAACAGGTAGGAAACGGGGCAGGAATACAAATCTAATGCGCGCGCTGTCGCAAAAAAAAAAAAAAAAAAAAAAAGACATCTTTTGTCCGTAATCAATGACGATTGAAAGTACGTGTTGATTATGAATTAATGTGGGGAAAAATCAATTGTGTTTACAGCTCGACTGACTGGGAGTCAGGTCTGCCGGCCCCATCTCCTGCACAGTCCCGGCCTCTCGTGGCTGGACGGGAGCAAGGCGGCCCTCTCAGCGGCGCACCACAACGCCTGGGCGGTCAGTCCGTTCAGCAAAGCCGGGCTTCACGCCACCAGCGCCAGTTACGCTTGCAGCGGCGGCTCGGCCACGGCGCCAGGTTCCGCCTCTCTCGCACCAGCGAGCCACGCGAGCCCACACCCGCTCTACAACTTCCCTCCCACGCCTCCGAAAGACGTGTCGCCAGACCCGGGACCGTCGTCTCCATCCTCCTCCTCGGTCACGCGGATGGACGAAAAGGAGTCAGTCAAGTACCAAGTGGGTGACGGTATGAAGATGGAGGGATGCAGCCCTCTCAGGGGCGGCCTGGGCATGAGCGCGCCGCAAACGCCGTCCACGCACCACCCGATCCCCACGTACCCGACCTACTCGCTCCCCACGGCGCACGACTACGGAGCCGGTCTCTTCCACCCAAACCTGCTCAGCGGCTCGTCCTCCAGCTTCGCGCCCAAATGCAAGAGCAAGGCGCGCTCCAGCTCGGGTGAGTTGCATCAACTTTTACTGACCATGACATGGAGTCAAATGAACACTTTAACATTATAGGCGTATAATTCAAAATGTTTTTTTTTTTTTTTTGTGTATTGGTATTTTGGTATAAACTTTACGCGAGAGTTATTTTTGGTCTAAGGGGGTTCGAGCTGAGATTGTAAAACTCATTTAAAAAAAAACAATGAGGTGTAAATTTTAATGACGCTCTTCCAAGCTCGACATGTACAGCCAGTGAAATATAAATAACGCCCACAAACTGGTATATAAATTATAACCCGAACCTTACACACTGCACACGTGTTTCTATGATTTGGGTTTATGTATGCTTAATATTTGACAGGTTTAGATAATATCGAGAGACATGGTTAGATTTTTTTCCCCCTCAAGGCCTTTCTTGAGAAAAAAAACTTCACTTGTTGACAGTGATGGATCCCATCCAGATGAGTCATTGCTAAATGAGACGAAAAACGTCACTGAGTTGAAAGAGACACTTAACGAGTGGCTTAACATAGATGTGAAAAGACAAAAGACAAATTATTTGGACTGCAAATTGCTTGGACAAAAAGACAATAACGCACAAATGAGGCATAAAAACAGGATAATGTGAAATAATAATAATAATAATAATAATAATAATAATAATAATAATAATAATAATAACAACAACAACAACAACAACAACAATAATAATAATATGCGCAAAACCATGCAGATTTTTTTCTGTCCAGTCAGACATGAATGAACATTATGAGTTGACCCAACTAAAGGTGTTAATTCCAAACTAGGGTTTTTACTGTTCCCTAAAAATAAATTTAATCTGGAACTAAGTCTGATGTTATTGTCATGAAATAGAATAAAGCCCTAAATCAGTCCAGGCGCACGCGCGCGCTTTTCTCCCGCCTTTGAGCCTCTCGTTTTGTTTTTGCTTGACCGGGCTCCATGGCGTTTTTAAAACATGCAGGAGTCACGACGCGCTGGCTCCTGCCACATCCTGTGTACCTTTGACTGAACAAATCACGACCTGCTCCCCTCCCTCGCGACCCCAAAGCCATCAAACCGGGACGAGGCTCACGAATCTCGCGCCTGTTGCTCAAAAGCGTTATATTTAATAGCATAAGGTTATATATTCTAATGTTATAGTGTTATATGGAAGGGCTTACATAGAAGTAGACGATAAGAAACTTATTATTATGTTAATAATAATTAATTGTGTTAATTTATTATTATTATTATTATTATTATTATTATTATTATTATTATTATTATTATTATTATTATAGTAATAATAATCTACACTGTAGAACTAATTCTTACAATGCTCATTTGTGTACCATATGTACCAATAACTACGGGTTTTTCAGAAAAAAGGGTACCAAACTATACCACTCCTTGTCACTGGGGTGGCACCCTCAAGCAAACACCTTTTGTACCTTTAGTATTTATCTTTACCTAGATGCATGTAGTGTACCAAAAGATAAATGCACCACCCTAGCTCCAATGAAAGGTACAGTTTAGTACCCTTAGTACCCTTGGAGAGAGTGAGAGTTGTACCTACAAATACAACATGCATGATTCATTGCTTAAACACCAACCTATTGCAGCGTATTGTGTAATTTCTTACATGCACTAGATATGATTTTGTACAGATCCAATAACAGTTCTTGTAAAATGGCATGTTCTTCCCTACTTAGTTCCTGTAGTAAAAGCTAAGATGTGTGTTCTGGCACAGTATGCTGGTAAGGTGATCTGAACAATGTGAGTTGGACAGGTGCCTGTCGTCATTACAAAGCTGCATATGTAATTTCCATCAAACGCAGACAATCCCATGAAATCCTTCCCTCTTGGCAGGTTTATCTTAAAGCATGTGAATGCAATATTAGCTATAAAACGAAAGGAGCACCACCAAAAAAAATGTTCTGGCAGTCCTAATATTACATTTCTGACATGACAGAGTTTATATATCTAGTCATAACTGTAAAATTTGTACCCACTCGCACATTTGTTTCTTGTTTACCACAACATGATGTAAAATCTGAGTTCAATCCTACACCTTTGTAAAACAAAGCCAGTGTGGAGTCATCTCAGGGGTCAGTATAATGAAACTCTGTGTTTGGTCGTCGTTGAACGACCTGTTCTGTAATGGCCTGCAGCACAGGGCCCGACCCACCGACCCTGTTGCCATTTTGTCCTAACACTCCCATAACCATAGATTAGCTCAAACACACCGATCCCGCTTCGTCTGTTTAACAGGAACGGTGACACAGAAAAATGCAGCAACATGACCGAATTACTACACATACACTTCAAAAGGAGCACCACTATTGTCCAGGGCAGACTCCTTTCTCTGGTCTGGGTGGGACAGCTTGTCCCTCACATTAGAAAGAGAATAATAGAGGCATGATTCCTGGGAGAGACAGCCATGAGAAGAGAGGTGGAATGAATTAAAGCACCAAGTCATCACCAACAGGTTTAGATTTGTTTTTTTTTTGTTTGAGTTAATATACATGGGAATGGTTCCAGTAAACAGTAAAGCTGACAAAGCCAAATTAGGGCATGGAAACTCCCAAATTGTAAGAAGTCTATAATTAAGGAGTTACATCAGTGGCTAGGGTTTGAGACTACAAGCCATATACATGCTAATGTTGAGTATATGGCAAACTGAGAGACACAGAGATGTTCAGCAATAAATTATGTAATACTATTTCTCAATGGGCTCCTTGGGTTTTAGACACTCGCTGCTTCTCTGCCATGCTTTAGTGGATTATTTTACACGTAGGTGTCTATGTCCATTCTGATTCTTCCTGATTCACCAGGGCTGAGCGACAGACCTGGGGTCAGCCAAGCACGGATGTGTATTGTTCTCGTAATTCTTTGAGAGAGATTTTATATCATGAGGAACAGCTTAATGCGCTATCGATGGGAACGGTCAGATTACATATCGGCTAATTAACTTGGACAGCGTACCTGACCAGATTGCTCTTCTATGAGTTGTGCACCCCTGTGTGTCTTTATTTGGACCCCTTACACGTTTTTGCGGCCTCAGATAATTTCTATATCGACGTGACATGAACTTCTTAATTATATAAAATTCCCTTTGGTTTCCCTCCATCTGAATTCTGCACAGAGGGCCGTGAGTGTGTGAACTGTGGTGCGACCTCCACCCCTCTCTGGAGGAGAGATGGAACAGGCCACTACCTCTGCAACGCCTGCGGCCTCTACCACAAGATGAACGGTCAGAACCGGCCCCTGATCAAGCCCAAACGCAGACTGGTGAGTAGCACATTCCCGACATAGTCTCACACAAACACACTTGCAAATGAGGGCTAAATAGGAGCCTGGAGCAGAGAGAATACACACAATTCCAGGAAAGTTATATTTTCCCTATGATCTTCCTGGAATTGTTTGTCGCCCTCACCCCCCGGTGATCCCCTACACTGCCTGTTACAATACTGCTACTATTGCCATTGTTGCTGCTATCATTATTGCTGCTAGTTCTGATACTGTTACTGATACCAATGCCCGTGATGCCTAACCCAGCTTAATTAACACCACAGCACGGGGACAGGAAGACTGCGTAGACTGACCTGTCCATGCTTCCAAAATCTCACTGATCTTCATTAGATCTGCGGTTCCTCTGACTGCTGATAACAATATGTTCTTCAAATATATTTGGCTCTTATATACGTTATATATAGGCTAGGTAACACTCTCTGGGAAAAAGATTTTTTTTTTTTTTGCACATTCTGATATATTTTAGAAGAATTCGACACATTATATATTAGCTAAATATCTAAAAGTAAGATTTTAAAATGAATCACAAATTCATTCCTGACTACATTTTTCTTTACTTTTTTCTTTAGACTAGCTCAGTTTATGAAAGGATTTTAAAACAGTGCCTATTTTCTTTTTTTTTTAATTTTTGAAATTTAAAATAAAATGTTAAATGTTAAATATTAGTTTGTTTTTTTGTGTTTTTTTTTTTTTTTTTTTTTTTATACTTAGAAAGTACATTCAAAAGATATTAGGGAGGAAAAACATTCATATTTTATGATTAGGCTTATTTTTATGAAAAAGAAGGGCAAACAACAAGCCTTTATGTAAATTGAACCAATCATCTTTAAAAAAGTAAAAAGAAAAAAAGAGAAAAATTCAATGCATGAGTAACCCAAGGGAACGGATTTGGAGTTTTAAAGCGATTCACAGAGCGGATTTAACATGTTTGCGACATTTGGAGTTACTTAAACTGTTTACATACCCCCCAACAAAAAGAGAGAGAGAGAGAGAGAGAGAGAGAGAGAGAGAGAGAGAGAGAGAGAGAGAGAGAGAGAGAGTATTTAAAAATCTATTCATGACCTCTCTTTACTCGTTTGCTCGCATTCCTTTCTCAGCCGGCCCTGCACGCCGTTTTAATTGAGTGGGACAGTCTTATTCCATTAGGCGGCTGTTATAATTGAATTTGCACTTGCCTGAGTGACCGTCAGAACTGAAGATGCACGTCTCTGAGGGAATTCTCTCCGACTTTCTCTAATGTCAAGGAATGGAAAGTGTATTAGGCAAGATTTTGATGTGAGGGAATGATCGTCTACACTGTAAATTGTATCTAAAATTAAGAATGACTTGTATATACACACATAGAATAAAATATTATTATTATTATTATTATTATTATTATTATTATTATTATTATTAGTAGTAGTAGTAGTAGTAGAAGTAGTAGTAGTAATATTACACGCAAAAAAATAATGTACCTTATAGGGTATATAATTGGACTGTAAATACCTTTTAGGGTAAAGCTATAAAGGTACACTGCACATTTTTTCTAGAGTGTGCGTGTATTATTATTATTGTTATTATTATTATTATTATTATTATTATTATTATTATTATTATTATTATTATTATAGGCAGCCGCAGACATTTTGTTCTCGGACTTTAGTTTGTGCTGTGCTCTCAAAATAAAAAGATGAAAAGCCCATAAGCTTTTTTTCCATGGAGTCAGGCTACACAGCAGCTCGCGCTCTGCGTTTTTTGGGCCGCGGTGTTTTCGGAGCCCTTCCCCGTTCAAAGGCCGTCCAGTTGTTTCCTATCCGGATGTGTGGCCAGGCCCGATAAGGAAACCACGGCTCCCGGGTGTTTCCGTCTTCAACAAACTCCAGTGAATTCTGTACGGACCCGCCAGGCTCGGCAGTGGAAAGCGATTAAGCAGAGGAGCGCGGGAGCGCGCGGTGCGGGTCGGAGAGCGGAAAATCCCCGGATTTACGCGCTCGCGTGCTCTTGTTTGTCCTGCCTGGTTGGCACTAAGCGTCGGAATGCATGGCGTGTTTTTTTGTTGTTGTTTTTTTTTTTTTTGTCTATAAATTCTTAAATGTGAATGAGCACATGCATTTTTTTTTTTGTGTGTGTGTCTAAAGAGTCATTTTGTGCGTTGGGTTAATAGGAACAGTCACGTAAATTGTAAATGGAACAGAAAGTGCGCAGCCAGCGCGTACCCGGCTGCAGGGGGATTGTATTGTGCGCCTCTAAATGTTTCTTATTATGTGTGAAAAATTGATCTGTAATGGACACAATGCGAACAGAGACGCGGCACCCCCACAGCGCTACACTCAGGATCAAGAGAAATAATGCGTCGAAATGGGATAAACTAATGACGGATCTGGTAGCTTAAATTTACTGAAATGCGACATTTCATGAAACGCAGAGCCAGCAAATCTTGCCAGACGCAAAGATGGTGCAAATTGGAAAATTGAATTAAGCTTGCATAAATGCACAGAATAATATATTTAATTAACCCGACTCCCCTATAAGCCATTTCGTATGTTTAGCTTTGATGCTGTTTTTGGGATAGTTTTGAAATTCTGCCTGCTCTGGAGTAGTCATAATATCCATCACCCCAGCTTTTCCAAAAAGATCTTTATCATGTGTCAGGGCTTCCTCCAGAGCAAGGCCTAGCAATATTTATTTCATAACCAAACCAGAGATATAATGTATATTGCTATATATTGTATATATCTGCCTTCCCAGAGAGACCATGAAGTAATGAAAAGCACATGATATTTTTTTTTACACCCACTTTACATATTGTTAAAGCAAAACATTATATTGTAGGCAGATTTATTGCTGCATATTGTGATTGTGGTTTGCCTCACATTATACTGTAACACTGTGAAAGATTGGGGTGCATTATTAATATTTTTTGAGAAAGCATCATGTTGAAAATCAGTTACAGGTTAGAGGGCTAATGTGTGCATTGTAGTTTTCTGCAACAGCAACACTACACAAGCAAATAGCACAGTCCTGATTAAAAACTGATATACTGCTCAGTCCTAACCCTTTGGTCATTGCTGTGTTTCTCACAGTCGGCAGCACGACGAGCTGGAACCTGCTGTGCAAACTGCCAGACCACTACGACCACGCTGTGGCGACGCAATGGCAACGGAGACCCTGTGTGCAACGCCTGCGGCCTCTACTACAAACTCCACAACGTAAGTAGTCAATACAGTTTCAACAAGCACAACACTAGCACACAATATAGTACTTTATGGGACCTGTATTCAAAACCACATGATTCAATATGTCAAAACGGTATATGCCATCAGACGCTAGTCATCATTATTTTGACATACACTTTACTTAAGGTGCACAGCAGATGCAACGCTGCACTCTTCCAAATTCATTTTTACAATCAACTCAAGACCATAGACTTTAGTTTGGATATTTGAAGGCAGGGTTAAGTCGAACCTTTCTAAGAGAGTTAATTTAAGCCTTTTGTTCATGACATGTGGAAGTTGTTCTGGTTTTAACAGGAGTATTGTAATGGAAGTGGTTGCTGGCTATTTCGTGCATTTCATTACTTGCTTTCCCCAGGTCCTAAAAGTAAAACCTTATGTTTTGCCCCTTCTTGCCATCGTTAAACAGGAAAGCGAAGAGACAGACCAGTTGACATGTAGTTAGCTAGTTAAAGTTCGGCCACAGATTACCATAGGCCTACTTGTTCTGAAAAGAATGCTAGCGCAAAGGCAAGAGCCAATTTCTTTTTCTCTTTGGCACTTTAAATGTGATATGACATTTCGTAATGGATTTCCACTTGATACTAATGTATATGTTTTTTTGTTTTTTTTTTGGAGACCTCAAATAATCTGACAGACTACTCAAGCGAGTTTGTGTGGTTTCACTATTTTCCTGTCCAAGACTGTAACGTTAATTAAATAAAACAAATGTTTAAGTCTTCCAACATCATAGATTTTCAGCTACCAACATTTTCATCAGGGCTTGTGCTATATCTAGTCCCTTCCATAAACACAAGCCACCTCATCATAAAATGAGTGAGTTACAAATACGGTTCATGAGGCTCCGCATCTAAAACACAGCCCTGGAAAGGCCAAGCCGACGCGGTCAGAGGGGCGGACAGCTTCTATCGATTTAGGAGACGGGAAGGAGACTATGGGGACGCAAAGACGGCTTTTTCCTGTCAGGCAGAAGCCGCTGACCGTTTATAGCTTTTGATTAATCCCGCTTTGTTTCAATGGGAGGCGTTATTCCCAGGAGGGAGCGGAGCATGGGACGGCCATTCACACACACGGCGTCTGTTAAACCAATTCAGTGCCGTCTGAAAGTTCGCCCCCTTTTTTATGTTAAGCTTGGCTTCTATTAGGTGCTTTAATCCGATGAATAAATAATTTTCAGCCTAATCAGACAAGCGCGACAAAACGGCTGGGCCTCTTTCAGGATGGCCGTCTTGCTGACTGTATTTATAATTGCTCTTGACATTCAGGTTGAAGAAAACTAAATCATGACATGCAACACAGCAGTGGTTACTGTTATAACTGAGAACAGCACTAGCCTCAGAGGCATTATTATTTTTTATCTTTTTTTTCCCCTTTTATAATTATTGAGAATGGCATTGGTTCAGAAGAACTGCTAAATAAAACCCCTTGTTCAGAAGGCTGCAATTAAATGCATCTTATTTCTCAAACAAGGACTCTCTTTTTTCCATGTTAATAAAAGTCATACCTTGTTAGTTATTTTTAGAACTAAAAAATGTGCTGAATGTCCCTGCAGGCACAGATTGAAACGGATACCTTCGCCAATCTAACATCCGTCTCCCTCTGTCCCTCTCTCTGTAGGTCAACAGACCACTGACGATGAAGAAAGAAGGCATCCAGACACGCAACCGCAAGATGTCCAGCAAGTCCAAGCGAAACAAGCGGGCGTCCGAGGGCTTCGACGAGCTGTCCAAGTGCATGCACGACAAGACGTTGCCCTTCGCCAGCGCTGCTGGTGCCATGGCTGCCCACATGCCCCACATGGGCCACCTGCCTCCCTTCAGCCACTCGGGCCACATGCTGCCCACGCCGACCCCCATCCACCCAACGTTCAGCCACCCGCACCACTCGGGCCGCTCGCCTGTCTGGGCTGAGCCTCACTGAGGATCCCAGAAATCAACAAACTTTCCTATTCGACCTCCATCGGTGAGGTCCCCACCC
The DNA here is from genome assembly GCA_023630585.1 of Cranoglanis bouderius. Classification (NCBI taxonomy): domain Eukaryota; kingdom Metazoa; phylum Chordata; class Actinopteri; order Siluriformes; family Cranoglanididae; genus Cranoglanis; species Cranoglanis bouderius. Next base: position 15,617,973 of record CM042558.1, read on the forward strand.
CCCCTTTTTTTTTTTTTTTTACACAAACAACCAGAAGTGGAAAGAGGACAGTTTTCTTGTTCATAAATCCTCCTGTCCCCCGAATCACAGACACGGCGTGAAAGGAGCGAGGACAGTTGTTGCTTCTAGTGCTCCTTTATTTTGTACTGAGTCACTTTGGTACTGCCTGGAAAGACAGGAAGTGTGTTAGAGCAGAGTCACTGTGTGCGTGCACCAGTCTTATGTGTACTGTATGTGTGTGGCTTTTGGACTCTGAACCAGAGAAAAAATTACGAGAAAAGAAAGATTGCTTTTTTAAATTTAACATGCTGGGATACACATGATCCATGGACACGCCTGCCTCTGAACACACTCTACGGACATGACTAGCAAGCAAACAGATGTTTATAAAGCTTGATTGTTATTATCGTTATTGTTATAATTGTTATTATGATAATTTATTTTCACACTTTATTTCTTTTTTGGGCTCTCCTCAAAACCATATGTTTATTGTTATAAATATTATTTGATTGTTATTATTAAAAGAAAGGAAAAAAAGGAACAAAAAAAAAAAGGAACACTGACTTATCTTAGCCAAGGTGATATTGCTGAACTGTACGTTTCTATCATTTTCCATTACACAAATAAAGAAATAAAGTTTTAATACTTATCATCCACTATTTTTTCCTTTATGTGTCTATAGGCTATATTTGATACAATATAATTGAATTCAAGCAAATCTCATTAAAAATCCATACAAATTTGAATGTGGGTGGATTTCATGTGAATGATGTAGTAAGAAAGTCAAATGCTGACTCCGCCCCTAAACCTAACCTTAACCTTTGTGCCTTCATGGAGTCGGAATTGTTGAATTTTGGATGAAATCTTCAAATCTTATGAAAAAGTGTAAACAAACATGTCTAGTGTTTTTGAATTAGAATTAATTTAACACAAATATAGTCATAAAAAGACTACAAATGCTAACTCCACCCCCAAACCCAATGATAACCTTTGTAACTATTCGTACAAATTGAATTGTATGAATTGTTACAAATTTGTAAATCTGAGACCATTTTGGATCAAATCTGTCTTCAAATGTATACAGATTTGAATTAAACTAATGCAGCTTGATTGGACTTGAAACAATTTCATATTAATATAGGCATAAATACAGTGGGTACAGAAAAGAATCACTCCCCTTTAAAATAATCACATTTTGTTGCTTTTCAGCCTGAAATGAAGACAGACACAGTTTTTGTTTTATCCAGCTGTATTTACTCAGTGCAACTTATAACATCCAAGTGAAAGATATAACACCAACATGTCAGAAAAAAATAAAAATAAACAAAAAAACAGAATCATTGAGTTGCAAAAAGGATCACCCCCTCCTAAAAATGACTTGTAAACTCAATAAAGTGTAGCTAATCACCTTCTCAATGGCACACAAAGCCATTTGACTTTCAACTGTGATCAGATGTGGTCATTTTGATTAGCTCAGCATGAAAAGAGCTTTCCTGGGGCATTTTGTAGTGCAACTGAAGCAAACAATCAACTATGGGTGCCAAGGCACTGTCAAAAGATCTACGGATTAAAGCTGTGGACAGGCACAAGTCAGGAGATGGATACAAAAAAAATTCAAAGGCTTTATCAATACCTAGAAGCACAGTGAAGTCTATTATTAAGAAGTGGATGGTATTTGGTACAACACAGACCCTCCTTGGATCAAGGAGGGTCTGTAGCTCCAAACTGGATGAAAGAGCCAGGAGGAAGCTGGTCAGAGAGGCTACCAAGAGGCCTACAGCAACTCTGAAGCAGTTGCAGGAATTTATGATAAAGAGTGGTCATTGTGTGCATGTGACAACAATATCACAAATTCTCCACAAATGTGGCTTGTATGGGAGGGTTGCAAGAAAAAGCCACACACGACTGATCTTTGCCAAAACGCACTTTGAAGATTCTGAGGCCACATGGAAAAAGTTGAATGTCCTTGCATGGCCTAGTCAGAGCCCAGACTTAAACCCCATTGAAAATCTGTGGAATGACTTGAAGACTGCAGTCCACAAACGGTCACCATCAAATTTAACTGAACTTGAACAGTTCTGCAAAGAAAAGTGGGCAAATATTGTAAAGTCTAGATGTGCAAAGTTAGTAGAGACATATCCCAACAGTCTAAAGGCTGTAATTACAAAAATTAAGGCAAATTAAAGCAAGGGGGTGATATTTTTTCCAACTCATTTTTCCCCTGACATGTTTGTGTTATATCTTTCACTTGGATGTTATAAGTTGCACTGAGTAAATACAGCTGGATAAAACAAAAACTGTGTCCGTCTTCATTTCAGGCTGAAAAGCAACAACATGTGATTATTTTAAAGGGGGGTGATTCTTTTCTATACTCACTGTATATATTAACTCCAACCCTAGGCTCAACCTTAACCTTTAAATTTTTAAACCCGAGACCATTTTGATCAAATCTTCAAATCTCATGCAAAATTCAAATAAATAAGTGTAATTTGGTTGAATTTGGTTCTTAAGAAAGGGTACAAGTGTGAACCCCGCCCTTAACCTTAACCTTAAACTATTAAACTTTTCATACAAATTGAGTCATGTGAATTTGTCACGTTACGAATTTGAGATCAAATCTTTAAGTCTCATGAAAAGTGTATGCACCTCCAAACAGATGAGGATAAATATAAAAATCCAAAAAAAAACAAAAACGTATAAATCCAAACTCCACCCCTAATCTTAATAGTAATATTACAAATTTATAAGCCTGAGACAATTTTGGATGAAATCTTCAAATCTCATGGAAAATTGATACAAATTCGCTATAAATGAGTGAAATTTATTTGGATTTGGTTCAATGTCACACGAATATAGTCATAAAAAGGTACTAATGCTAACTAATGCCCCTAAACCTAACCTTAACCTCAGTAATTATTCATACAAATCGTGTTGTGTGAATTTCTATGAATTGTTAGGAATTTGCAAATCTAAGAACGTTTTGGATCAAATCTTCAAATCCCATGAAAAAAATCAAAGAAACAAGTGTCAGATTTAGGTTGTTCAATTTTATACAGCACTCTAAAAAAAATAAAGGTTCCAATTAGAACCAAAAAGGGTTTTTCAGTCTGATGTCATAGGAGAACCCTTTTAAGTTGCACAAAGAACCTTTTACTTTTAGTTCTTTAGAGAACCTTCTATTTACTGGTGCTTTAAAGAAGTTAACTAAAAATAACGTAGTTAGTGCTTTAAGGAACCTAAGTAAGGTTCTTAAAAGTGATCCCAGGAGAACTTTTTCCAGTCGCACAAAGAACTTTATAGGGTTCACTTTAACCTGCTAAGGATACCTTGAAGAACCAATACACTGATCTGAAGAACCTATAATGAAACATAAAGAACTGCTTTAATCTCCAAAGAACCATATAGCTCAACTCAAGAACCCTATACAATGAAAGATGGTTCTTGACAAGAAGAAGGTTCTTTGCAGAACCTATGGTTCTACAAAGTACCATTGAAAAACCTTTATTTTTAAAAATGAAATATAATTAGAAAAAAGGTACCAATGTTATCTCCACCCCTAACCGTAATCTTAATAACTTTTCATCCAAATTGAGTTGTGTCAACTGTTACGAATTTGTAAACTGTTTTGGCTCAAATGTTCAAATGTCATGAAAAGCTATACAAATCTGATCAAACGAGGGTTGGATTTTAATCAGTTTCATACCAATACAGTTATAAAAAAAAAAGAAGTATGAATGCTCCACCCCTAACCCTAGCCTTAACCTTTGTAGTTTGACATACAAATTGAGTCATGTGAATTGTTACACGTTTGTAAACTTGAGACAACATTGGAGCAAATCTTCAAATCTCATGAAAAACGTTTATGAGTCGTGTGTTATAAACCATTACCAATTAGCCCGTTTCAGACCATTATTACTCATGGCACTCCTTTTCGCTCAAGCATTCAAGCATTCATGCAAACCAGGAGCTTAATCACAGAGATGTGAACACACCCTCTCACCTCTGCATACACACACATGTACAAATACACACTTGTTGCATTCAGAGGGAATTCCATCTAAGTTAGTGTGGGAGTGTGTATCCTGAGCACTTGTGTGGGAAGTTTACCAGCCTTGGGGTTTTGCAGTCTGACTCAGACCAAAGTACTAAATACAGTGTATGCTAAGAATTCACACACACACACACACACACACACACACACACACACACACACACACACACTGACAAACATTTACTACATGCCCATGCTCATGAACTACTATGAATACATACTGAGAAACAAACACAATCTGTGCATGCTCATCTGTACTTGTCCAGTCTTCTTTCTCTCTTGCATATTCCTCTGAAACCGCTGAGAGGAGTGAGAGGAAGGACAACGAGTCTGAAAAGTGCATGAGAGAGAGAGACTGGGAAAGAGAGAGACAGAGGAAGGAAAGGCAATCAGGCCAGCCGTGAGCAAACACGTGGGGGGCAGTTCGGCTCGGCGCTCTTCTCTGTCCCAGATGTGCTCACAGCTGAGGCTGCAGGAAACAGCCCTCAACCGGCTCTCATTTGGAGAGCATTTAACCCAGAGGAGCAAGCAAAGCACTGCCCGCGCCAGCGGCTAATCAGAGGGGCCAAGAGGACAGAAGTGAGGCCAGGCCAGTTCTGCCATCTCTCTCTCTCTCTCTCTCTCTCTCTCACACACACACACACACACACACATACATGTACCATGAGTACGGCCTGTGGATTCCAGGCATCGTTTAAAGCACCATGTTAACAATTTTCACGAACGAGTGATAACTTTTACACAACCATTACTGTATACGATCTTCTTGTGTTAAAACTTAAAATAATTCTTAGGAAACTCTTTTATACCTCAATTCTCAATTTTGATTGGTCAGAAGCACTTGATTAATTTTCTATAAAATCAACTCTTACAATACAGTTTGTCCCAAAAGACTTCATACAAGGGGGAGTATGTTTGCCAGCACCACTTCGTCAGTATATGTTGGTGGACGCCCACCATTTGTTTTGTTAGAATTTGTTAATAAGTTGGCAGCAGTGTCGTGTGTGATGTGCTGGCCATGATTCCTGTTAAAGACCATCACAACGTTGCGACAGCTTCCCGATCCAGCCATGAGAATGATTTCAATAAGTTCTTCTTTTGTCAAAGACATTCTTACATTCTTAAAGGCTATCTGGGGGAAAAAAAAAATATATATATATATATATTGAAAGACATTTTGCTAAAAAGTTTTTGGGACACCCCGTAGTTCACAGATTTATATTAATGCTCTTGCCATAATATGTTTTTGTTTCTATAGCAACAACTTACAAAGAGACTTATACTGTTTAGTGGATGTAATTTAGCTGTAATTTTACATTTACTGCCACACCAGAGTCTTCAGGACAGGGGACATTACGCTTTGCGGTTTCTCGATTGCAAGACATGTTGGTTTGTTTGTCTTATTAACTTTAAGTGAAAGTAAGGGAATGACTGTTTGTAGCTGTTATAATGTATGTGATAAGGGAAACCCATTTTGCAGATGTTCCATAACATTAATGGAAATGCAAACGGATTGAAAACTATGGTGTTCTTTAATAAACAGAAATTTCTTTCCTTGGCAAATTTCTTTTGAATAAGAGGAATAAAACACTACTGGGTGTGCTGTTATTGGAAAATAATCAACTTCAGAGTAACTTTTTTTCACACTGGGGCACATTACACCACCCCTTCATTGATTATTTCCCTGTTTTATCCCTGTTTAATTCCTTCCTTATCCAAGCACCCCACTCAACCCAAATGAATAAACGGTTAAAGGAATCATTTTTCCCAAACACAAAATGTGCACCAGTTGATCAGCCAAGACATGCTTAGTATCTGATGTTTGCACTGGAGCTATCAGGCAAACACGTAATGGAAGTCTATCTCACCCGAAATCTTTTCTGTGAATATCTGCCTTAATCTGAATCCAAGTCCTCAGTAATGTTATGCAGAACTGATGATGTGGTTTAGTGTCACATTATGACCTAGGACTGTGATTCATGAACTGTTAACTGTAATGATTTATCTGTCTCCTGTTTTGTAATATAAGTGAAATAGTAGAATAGAAAAATAATACATACAGCCATTTATTTAACGCTGAACATAGTAACTTCAGACTGTATAACATTCCAAAGGGAAGACGCAGCACAAATAATAACAAACATACAAAACCTATTAGATATAACTTGGTTATTGTTAAAATTAACATTCTTTACATACATGTACATGAAATTCTCTTAAATAATTGCGAATAAGTAGTTATGTAATAATTGTGACACTCATACTGTTATATATGAAACTTGGTGGTGGTAGCAATTTTGGATAACTAGAAACATTTTATTACTTAGAACTATTTGGTATCATTATATTAAAATGGAATAGGTTGTTTAAATTCACAACAGAGACAAATACATGCAGATGAAAATATTGTTAGCAAATATGTGCTATATTTGACTATTTTACAATGCATTTCAATGCAGAACTAAACAAGCAAATGGTGACTCAGTGGTTACTTGGATTGGATTTCAAATCCCAGAAGCCCACCCCCAATCTTCATAACTCAGTTGTTTTTGGAGAAAAACACCTGCCAAGTGAGTAATTTGTTTTGGGGGCCTCCCTACATACATCGCACACATACAGTCACTGCTATCTTGTTAATGAAGTTTACTTAATCATTTAAGCTCATCTTATCTACCTACTGTATCCTTACCATTGTCATGTGCTTAGCTAGCTAGCATAGTTAGCTAGCAACTTGTCTGACCACTGAGCCAATGTTAGCGTCAATCCTCCTTACCAATACTGAACGCAATAGGAAGCAACTAACAAGTGAGACTTTTAAAATTTTTGTGAGTCGTCAGCAATACTTGAGAAGGATATTTTTTTTATTAATATAGTATGGAAATGATCAGGCTTATGGCAAGTTTAGCTAAACAATAAATACTGAGAATGAGACGTGAAAAAATGAGACCGTATAGTTTGTTTACATCACCAATTGTGATATTTTCCAGCACCTGCTGTCTTTGCCACAGAAAAAAAAAAAAATTATTTGACAGCCATGTTTGAAGATAAAGATAATTAACATCTGTGACAGTTTCAGGTAACAATGCATTGCTTCAGTGGAGCTTGACGATGCTAAAAACCTAAATGTCATATGCCTACACAGAAAAGAATCCAACTAATAGAAATCAAGCTCTTCTTCCATACCCGAATGGGATGAAAATCTGAAATTGTGGTGGCAGGCCTGGATGAAAACCTTTCATTACTGTAACACCCTCTATTTCCCTGCTTAATGTTTGCTTGTTAGAGTTTTTCTTTTTCTGTTTGTCGTGTGTGTGTGTGTGTGTGTGTGTGTGTGTGTGTGTGTGTGTGTGGTGCCATTTGGCTGGGCTCCCAGAGCATGAAATGTCCACCGGACTCAAGTGAGGCCCCTCCGAAGGGAAAGAGCCGTCTTCCCCAAAATAATAAAAGGATCTGCCCCCGTCAGAAAGACGGCAGAGGGAGAAAGAGCTGCTTTATTCATCGCTGAAGACGAGCCACTGTGACGCTCTCGTGTGGTGCCCTCCGTGCATGTTCGTGTGTTTTTCTATGTCTTTATGAGCTTTCTCTATTCCTTTGATTATCCTGATCTTGTAAAGAAGCCGAACAAAAACAGCAAACACAGTTGCATTCCTGACCCGTAACAATATGTTACCTCCCTAATGAAGAGCCTAAATCATGACTAATAAGATGTAGCACTGCTCTTTTAATGGCTGTGTAATATAGTGCAGGGAAACTTATGATCACCGCTTTCGGAGCAGCATGGTGGCCTCTTGTCTTCTTCTCCGTGAGAGCTTTATTAGAGCCATTATTGAGATGAGCCTCCTCTTCTTCTTCTCGTCCCTCACCCCCCTGTGCCTTTACCTCTTTTCTTTTCATCCTTTCCCTCTTCCTGCATCTCCCTTCATCTCCCTGTGTTCACTCTCCCTCCTCGCTCTCATGTATTTGTTTATGTATTAAATTGAATTAACAGAATCAAAAGGTACGCCGGCCGTCCCCACACAGAGCCGAGTTATGGAGCTCGAGATGAAAGATAAAAGCCGAGGAGAGTGCAGTTCAGCCGCGGGTCTCTCCCAACGCCTGGGGTCACACTCCTGACCTTGGAGAACTGTTTTAACGGAACATACCCTCCCTTTTTTTTTTTCTATCTCTTCCCTCTGTCTCTCCCTGTCTCTTTCCATCTCCCCCACAGAGGAAAATAAGGAGGCATATCCTTACTCCGGCACTGTCTATGTCACTTCCTCTCCTGTTTTTTTGTTTTGTTTTGTTTTTTTAAGTGCAAACGCTTCAGCTTTTATGTTGACATGCCACGCTCATTTTGACATCGTTTTGGAAAGAAATGTGGTGTTTTTTGCTGTAAAAAAAAAAAAAAAAAAGCTGCTCGCTTGCATTGATGATGACCATTCGTTTATATTCTTTTTATACAAAAGGTAATATTTAAAGCGATGAAATAACAAATGCTCATTTTGGAACAGCATTGCATTTAATGAGAAAGATTACAAATAGAGAAAAAGAGAGAGGGAGAAAATAAATGCTGGACCTATTACAGACATCACTTGGCTCATTTTTCGGCTCTTTGAGAGGTTTAGCAGCTTGGCTCAGATGAGACAGACGGATACACACACATACACACACACCACATCTCTGTGCAGAATTAACTGGGTATTATTAGCTGAACTTCCTCTTTTCAGGGGCCACCGAAATTCATAGAAGCACAGTCCCTTGGTAGTGAAATGCCAGCCAAGGGGAGGAGTAACAGCGACACTGCTCAATAGCTCGAGAACACTGTGTAGGAGGTCACACATTCTACAGGTAAAGTGTCCCTTCCTCTCTCTCTCTCTCTCTCTCCCTCTCTCTCTCTCTACATACACATACTCATACAACCAGCTGCATCTGCAACACGCAATCCTTTCCCTAAGTGCATTACTAAAGTAGAAGAGGAAACCAATTACTCCATCTTGAATTTTTCTTCCCCTGTCTGAGGCACTGTGGAAAGGCCATGAGAAAACCAGCAACACTTCTAACTTCCCTCCTCACTGTTATTCCTCCCAGTTTCCTGACCACCTTTAACGCTATTGTTTTAAATGGCAGAGAAGCAAATCGCAGCCAACGTAAAGCCTAGACGAAGACTTAGTGTGAGTTGCGTGAGCTCAAGGGCGCTGGAAATTTACCTCGGTAAACACCGGGATATTGTTCTTTGCCGAGTGCTTAATTTAAACAAGCTCGTAATGACCTTCAATTGACCAAGGCTGAGAGTGTTATGCAACTTAGAGAAAACACATTATACCACAGTGCTGTTGAATTCTCCAAACTGTTTAGTCAGAAGGTGTTGATTATTTTTCTATAACACCTGACAGTCGTTCCGGCCGCAAAACAGATCACAGGTTTATATTAACGCACTGGTTCTACTATGTTATAGTTTCTATAGTAACAACTTTGAAACATAGGGAATTACCGTATATGGCGCATGCTCCAAATAAACAAATAATAATGACTATTTTTTAAATGATTATTTTATTTAACATTTCTGGAGTCTCCACTGTCAGCACTGCAACAGGCAGGGGTTAAGGCCGTAACGATTTTCTGACACAGGAAAGCCTTCAGGGCAAAATAATTTTCTGTTTGTTACTAACATGACAAGTTTGCATGTTATTTTTTGCCTTACTAACTTCCAGAGAGAAAAAAGAGAAACTAGTGCAGCTATAACATCAGTGATATGAGGAACTTGTTTCACAGACGTTCCACAACATTAAAAGTAACTGTAAACAATAACAAGTACAACCTGTCATTTTTAATTGTTAAAAAATTGTTAGTGTTTTAATTATGAAAAAATTGCTGTCCTTTATGAGGAATAAAACACTTCGGGACGTGCTGTTATTGTAAAATAAACAACTCTGTCATTGATTGTTTTCCCATAACAGCTACGCACGCATGTTGCTTATGTGTTGCGTCCGACGTGAATTCTTAGTAACACAGAAAGGTATTTTGCCACGTGATAACTTTGTAACATAAACTTTCAGGTACATCAACTTCATAGAGAATAGATTTATAGCCTATAGCCATGTGTCAGTGTATCTATATGATTCCATATGCATTCAAATATCGATTCAAACTGTCTCGGGCTGTTACTCAAAGTCTTCTGCTTTAACTGAATGTTTCCGTGGAGTCATGCTAATTACGATGCATCACAAGACCAAATGTCATTTTACTTCCTTAAAAGTAATGAAAAAAAGAAAAGAAAATGCAAATAGACCTGCTTGGTACGTTTTCACACTATCAATAATCATTATTAATAAAAATGTACTTTACTTTTATATTAAACATTTAAGCGTTACAGAACAAGACAAACATATACAGTACAGGTGCATCTCAATAAATTAGAATGTCGTGGAAAAGTTCATTTATTTCAGTAATTCAACTCAAATTGTGAAACTCGTGTATTAAATAAATTCAATGCACACAGACTGAAGTAGTTTAAGTCTTTGGTTCTTTTAATTGTGATGATTTTGGCTCACATTTAACAAAAACCCACCAATTCACTATCTCAACAAATTAGAATATTTCATAAGACCTATAAAAAAACATTTTTAGTGAATTGTTGGCCTTCTGGAAAGTATGTTCATTTACTGTAGATGTACTCAATACTTGGTAGGGGCTCCTTTTGCTTTAATTACTGCCTCAATTCAGCGCGGCATGGAGGTGATCAGTTTGTGGCACGGTGGTATGGAAGCCCAGGTTTCTTTGACAGTGGCCTTCAGCTCATCTCCATTTTTTGGTCTCCTGTTTCTCATTTTCCTCTTGACAATACCCCATAGATTCTCTATGGGGTTCAGGTCTGGTGTGTTTGCTGGCCAGTCAAGCACACCAACACCATGGTCATTTAACCAACTTTTGGTGCTTTTGGCAGTGCGGGCAGGTGCCAAATCCTGCTGGAAAATGAAATCAGCATCTTCAAAAAGCTGGTCAGCAGAAGGAAGCATGAAGTGCTCCAAAATTTCTTGGTAAATGGATGCAGTGACTTTGCTTTTCAAAAAACACAATGGACCAACACCAGCAGATGACATTGCACCCCAAATCATCACAGACTGTGGAAACTGAACACTGGACTTCAAGCAAACTTGGGCTATGAGCTTCTCCAGCCTTCCTCCAGACTCTAGGACCTTGGTTTCCAAATAAAATACAAAACTTGCTCTCATCTGAAAAGAGGACTTTGGACCACTGGGCAACAGTCCAGTTCTTCTTCTCCTTAGCCCAGGTAAGATGCCTCTGATGTTGTCTGTGGTTCAGGAGTGGCTTAAAAAGAGGAATACGACAACTGTAGCCAAATTCCTTGACACGTCTGTGTGTGGTGGCTCTTGATGCCTTGACCCCAGCCTCAGTCCATTCCTTGTGAAGTTCACTCAAATTCTTGAATCGATTTTGCTTGACAATCCTCATAAGGCTGCGGTTCTCTCGGTTGGTTGTGCATCTTTTTCTTCCACACTTTTTCCTTCCACTCAACTTTCTGTTAACATGCTTGGATACAGCACTCTGTGAACAGCCAGCTTCTTTGGCAATGAATGTTTGTGGCTTACCTAGTGAACCAAACTGAGAGACCATTTTGAAGGCTCAGGAAACCTTTGCAGGTGTTTTGAGTTGATTGGCTGATTGGCATGTCACCATATTCTAATTTGTTGAGATAGTGAATTGGTGGGTTTTTGTTAAATGTGAGACAAAATCATCACAATTAAAAGAACCAAAGACTTAAACTACTTCAGTCTGTGTGCATTGAATTTATTTAATACACGAGTTTCACAATTTGAGTTGAATTACTGAAATAAATGAACTTTTCCACGACATTCTAATTTATTGAGATGCACCTGTATATAACATCTGTAGAGAAACAGTAATGCATCAACTGTGCAGAGATGGAAAAAAAACCCTTAGCATTTTAAGCATATATTTCCTGTTACCCCTTTTTAAAACTTCTCTTTCCAGTCTTGATACCCTCTGCCCTCTAGTTCACTCATACCACCACCACAGCTGGTCCTAAACATAATAAAGCACATAAGTGTCGTGTCCCCCCCCCCCCCAAAGAAATAAAGAAAACAGGAAGTGAAAACGACAAGCAGGAAATACTTCCACTGCATTATTATTTCCAACCGAGTCACAAGTCTACAAACAAGCTATATATTGATGAAGGAACGCTGCTGTGAAACTTGCAGTTAATCGTCATGCTTGGTAGGACAGACATGTTACATATAGGTCATACACCTGTGTATGTTTCTCCGGACTGTCGGTTTTAGACAGCACCCTGACTCACTGATGCACCCTGTGCATCACTGCAGAGAAGTGAAAAAGAGAAAAGGAATAGTAAGAGAGAGTTTCATATGAATGTTGGTGGTTATGAGCCACTTTTATTGCTTCTTGTGGTTTTTCATATTGATGCAAGACCTACAGTGTTGTGAAAGTAACTGCAAGAGAAATTGAAAGTAGAATTTCAATTTGGTGTCTAGTGGAGTTGCATATAAACAACTGCGATTCGAAAACAGCTGTACATGATATCTAAACTGTGGCAAAACTACTAAAATTAGATGCCACTGTATGTACATTGCACTTGCTACAACATGTCATTGAGTGTGTGTGTTGAGCTTAAATGGTTGTAATATTAGATATATTAGTGCTATATTGTATAGTAGTTGTTCTGGCTTGAGTGTAGTTTAGATGGATGAAGAAGGCATTTCTGATTGCAATGCTAGCTGAAAATAGGTCACTTTTCTCAACTGGGACAGGCAGCATTGAGCCATCTTACACCTGAGAGAGTTGGAACTGATCTGAAGGTTGGATGGGGGCCACCCCTAAGAACCAGCACTGAAATAATTCCTTACCAAATGGAATGAATACCATCCTCAGGAATGGTGTGTATCAGAAATAGCATTACTGCTGTACATACCCTAGAGCTTGCCACAATGTAGACCTAGCCCGATTTTTTGGCTAGTTTGACTAATCATCTAAGAGAAATAGGAAAAACAGATAAATAAATACTAAAGCTTTTAAGTAAAAATTTAACTCCACATTACAAATGTACTATGCCACACTGTAGGACTAGCTTTGAAACTAATCAAGTCCAGGGACATTGTTAAAGTCTTCACTTTTGTTATAGCTAAGTTTGTCTGTTGTAGTAGCGAAATCATCTGAGATTGTAATTTAGGATGCTGTTAATTTAGAATTTAAGTGCACATTTCTTCACATTTCTACATTTTCCTGCCTTAGAGAGTGATCTTTTAGCTAGCCATATTAACTAGAACTGGCTTTGAGACTAGTAACGTCTTGGGAGAGTTTGAAGTTGTGCTAGCTAATCATCTGATAGAACTAGCAAAAGCAAAAAAGAGAGCTAACTGAACATTGCTACTAATCCTGCCTTAGAGAGGTGTTAGAGAGCTGGCCACAAGGTAGAACTAGCTTCAAGAACAGGGGCAATAGTAAAGTCTTCTTTTTTTGTTATAGCCAAGTTTCTCAGTTATAATAGCTAATCATGTGAAATTCTAATTTAGAGTGCTGTTAATTTACAATTTAAATTATTACTATTAATCCTGCTTTAGAGAGTAATCTTGTAGCTAGGGCAATGTAGACCTAGCTTTGAGACTGTCTTTGCTATAGCCTACTCTCTCAGTTGTGCTAGCATTAATCTCAGACTGAAAAATTGAGAGAACTAGAATTGCAAGTTTCCAATGCATACCTTGAGTGAGCAATAAACATAAACAAAGTTATGACGATCTTTGAAAACATATCCCCTACATATAATCTTAAGATAATGTGTGCTTCATTTGAGAATCAACAACTCAAGAACGGTTAGCGTTGGGGCAGCATTCAAATGAGAGAACCAATATCAGTGAGGATGAGACTACGATTGAGATCACTCTCACCTCGGGGAATTAACATTCAGCAACTCCTACGCCATTAATCCATACCACCTGAGATGGTCTCACCATTCATGGCACCCTCCCAGGAGGCAACATATTCAGGCCTTCCTGTTCTTCTCTAAGGCAGACAAATTCATCCCTGCTGTCTGTGCACAAACAGTTGCATTCATCCAGCTTCCCATTGATAGAGCGAAAGGGGCAAGTGCTAATGCCAGAGCAGGCTCAGGGGAGCCACAGTCTGGACAGGCTATCCCCATCCGCACCCCATTCGCTTTCACAGGCAGGTAACCAGAGAGGGTGAAGCCAGGCCAAACTGGCCCACAGCCGAATGTGGGTGGTGGAGGTATAGAGAGAGAGATGGCGAGGACCTAGTGTCTTTTGCTAGATCTTCCCCGTGAGGCCTCAGTGGTAGCCCAGATCCGAACAGACAGTGGGCAGCAGGGGCTCCTCTGGGACTTTGGATACCTGAAGAGAATCTAGGCCTCAATGTTTCACTTACTCAATGATGCCAGAGAGAAAAAGAGAGAGACGCTGCACTGCACAATAATGTCCCAGGCACAAGTGAAGTCTTATTTCAGGGCAGATTTGAGCAGTTTCTCTGTTTGCCCCCTAGCCCCCATGGATAAGAAGTCAAGCTCTGGGTTTGATCAGAAAGCCTAGCATACCATCTCATTCATGTACAGCGAACGTTGGCTCAGTTTAGGGCAACAACAACCTTATTTACACATGCCTCTGCTTTTTGTTGTGTCTCGTCTACCACCGTCTTGGTCCTATGACTCTAAACATCCTGGTCTTGAGTCAGTTCTTTGCATTGTCATGAAAACATAACCCATGGAATGCTTTTCTTCTATAAGAGCTGGCAGTGTTTGAAGATTCAAGGCAAGCACAACTGATTTACTGGATTGGTGAAAAGAGGATGAATAATTCATTTTTGCAAGGTCACTGGAGCAACAAGAATGATGGATTCTGCAGTCACTGGTTTATCAGTTCATTTGTTTTTAAGCCTGTGGCTTCAAATTCAAACCAACCTGAGCCACGTTCCAGATTTTGAGTAGACTGAGAGCATATGATGCCCTTACAAAGCCATGGGATTTGAGACTTTACTGCCATCTTTCAGCTTCACAAGCCTTTTCTCTCCTGGGCCAGTAGCACAGTTATCCTTCATGCACGCGATGCCGTCATGTTCCTAGGCCTGTTTAAGCCTAGCAGATGCCAAGTTCTGGGTCTAGACTGATCATAGCGCATAAGGAGATCCTATGAAGAGCTGAGATTTAAGATGTTATTGGCATATTGCAGCTTAGATACTTGCATCATAACCTCTCTAGTAGTACAATTATGGTTCCAGCATGCAATAGTGCCATGTTTGGACCCACGCCTGGCAGACATCAAGTTCAAGGAGGTTAACTGGACTGAGAAGATATAGACCTCCAAGGAAGCCTTGAGATGAAAGATTTTACTGCCATTTTTTTTTAGCTTGAATACTTCTATCGCAAGCCTCTTATCTCCTAGGCCAGTAGCATGGTTATGGTTCCTGCATGCAAAAGAACTGTGCTTTTTGTCTGTTTGAAAAAAAAAAAAAGCTAGCAGACACCATGTTAAAGTTCATTATTTGACTGAGATCTTATAGAGCCCTTATGAAGCCTTAAGATTTGAGACTTTACTGCCATCCTTTACAAACCTTTCCTCTTGTAGGACAGCTAAGGTTCTTGCATGGGACAACAAGACAGCAAGTTCAAGTTCTAAATTGGATTGGAAGTATATGAAGCTGATTTGGAGCCTTGAGGGGACCACAGTGGCTTTGGGGGTGCTTCAAGGTTTTCCTCCAGATTGTCTGGTTTCCTCCTCCAGTCCTATGACATGTGCTGTAGGCTGATTGGCATTTACCGATTGTCCGTAGTGTGTGAATGTGTGTGCGATTGTGCTCTGCGATGGGTTGCCACCCCATCCAAGGTGTCCCCTGTTTTGTGCCCCGAGTTCCCTGGGATAGGCTCTAGCCCCCCCGCGACTGTGTAGGATAAGGCATACCATCACACGTGGTGATGGCGGTATGGAAAATGGATGGATGGATGGAGGAAGCGTTGAGACTTAAGACTGTCCTGCCACATTTCAGCTTGGAAATGTTCTTGCATGTGACAGGGCCATGTACCTAGGTCGCTTTAAGCCTAACCCTAACAGACACCAAGTTCAAGTTCTAGACTGGACTGGAAATACATTGGAATTGTTGTGAAGCCTTGAGATTTAAGATTGCCATCTTTCAAATTGGATACTTCCATCATGAGCCTCTCTTTTCCTAAGCTAGTAGCCCGGTTATGGTTCCTGCACGTGATAGGGCCATGTTCCTATGTCTGTTTGAGCTGAAGCCTGGCAGACGCCAGTCTCTGTAAGATTAGCATGGTAATCAGTGATGCTGAGGGTGCTGGAAGAGCAGTATCTCTTCCGAGATCGCTATGAGAACCTCTCTGCACTGTCTTGCTCGCTCTGTGGGATGTTGCAACTCCAGCATCTCACGGGCCTTATCTCCCTGAGGCAGATTGCAGAATTTGATATGCATCTGCAAAATAGTCGGAAATGACAATCTCCAAAAAAATATGAGCCAAACGATGTGTCTCAACATCACTCCTCACTCATTTTCTCTCTTTCTCTCTCTCTCTCTCTCTCTCTCTCTCTCTCTCTGCAGTATGCTGATCTCTTTCAACTTTTAATCTGTCATTCCAAGGTGAAATATACTCTGCATGTCTGTGTGCACACATTTGCTCAAGTGCAAAAAGTAAACAAACAGATGTGGTTGCACTTGACTTAACCATGTGTGGATGTACTTGTGTATGAGAACCAGTGTGTGATGATGGTACTGGAGCAGTGCAGGATTGCCATCAATAAGATGCGATCTCTGTTTCCAGCATGAACATCGGCACTGATAAAGGCTTGTCCTCGTCAGCATGACACGCTGGCTGAACGCAGACTCGGAGATGGGCCTTATCATGGGCCCTGTGGTGTGTGTTTAGGATTGTATCAGTGGAAAATCTCACATGATAGGAGATTATGGTGGAGCGAGAGGGAAAGAGATGGCACCAGCCGTTATGGTTGGTAGTTAAATGTACGTGGAAGTGACCACTAACCGAACATAAGACGTTGATAAGAATCTCCCTTGACTCGTAAATGTTTCATGTAGGTTTGGAAACTGAATCACACTTTTTAATCTTTCACTCACGTTTTCTGCAGATTTTCTCAGTAACGATATATGATTTGATAATCTACCCATGATGCAATGTGGGCAACCGAATCTGTGAGCTTCTAACAGTTTGTTCAAATGATCTGTTATTACTAGGATGACAAGTCAGCCTCTTTTTTTTTTTTAACCACACTTCTTGAGACTCAAAAAATGACAACAAAAACAAAAACAAAAATCAATGACAGAAATTTCACAAAAATAAATAGCAGAAAAATACAAATTAAGTAATAATAAAAGCTATGAGCTTTGACCGAATCCTCATAAATGATGTCTGTTAAGTTTCCTCATCAGATATGCAAGTCCCTCAAAGTTCACCTAAAAGAGTTGACTCGAAAAGTCGACTCATTCGCATACATCACATCACTGCTGGTCAGGGTCACACTGGGCGTAAGGTGGGAATACACTCTGGATGGTACACCAGTTCATCACAAGGAACAATACACTTCACACAATTATTAATTGGCATACTCATTCACACCTAGGAACAATTTAGAGTTTCTCATCCTACATGTTTTTGGGGGAGGTTGGAGGAAACCATGGACACAGGGTCCTGTGGAACATGTGAAAATCCATACAGAGCTTAGGATCAAACCAACAACCCTGGAATATTTATAGCGGAGAAATTCAAAGTTTGCACATTATTATTATTATTATTATTTTTTTAAACAATGATTGCCTAATCTGCCACCGTTGGACTAAGAATAAAAGTCATTGTCATTTTGAAGAACTACAGCAAGTACACATTCACACACACACACACACACACACACATTGAGAAGGCTACATTTTTTCTGTTAGACCGCCCTTGCATAGTCATTGTGACCGTCCGCTTGAGATGTCACAGCAAAGTCAAAGCAAGAAGAACACTGTAAAAGGAATCTTAATGAAGCGCACAGAATCATTTGACATCAATGGAAAAGGCAAGGCTGGAGGGCAGTGCCAACAGATCAAGCTTTAATTTGCCATGAAACATGCTCTATAAAAGGAGAAAAAAAAACTTTTATGCAGTCAGGGTGGGAGAACAGCTCGGCAAACAAAAGGAAGCGAGCTCGTCTTACTGGCCCTCTCCTACCCATAGCATGTGCGAGGACAGCCACGAGTACACTCGCCCTGGGGTCAACTGCCAGTGACATCATCAGTCGCTCAGGTCACGGAGGAGTGTGCGCACACCAGAGGGTCCACACTGGACTGCACTGAGAGAGAGAGAGAGAGAGAGAGAGAGAGAGAGAGAGAGAGAGAGAGAGACAAAGAAAAAAGTAGAGGGCTTTTGATTTGTTTCCTTGGCAGGAGAACAAAACTGTAAGGAATGCAGGCATGAAGGGAAAAAGGAGTAATCAAGGGATACAAAACAGAGAGAGGGCGAAGCGGAAGAGTGACAGACTTGCTGAGTAAGACTGTAAAGCGTGTTCCATTTCCCCTAATTCTAAAACTCATTCCATCCCTATAAGGCTGACGATTGCTGCCCAACATAATAATAAGTATAAAGCTGTTAGTATTACGTTCTATGATAGAACCGGGTTCTTGAGGGACATCAGATACTTTTACGAGGCCATTAAAAATGAGGCTGGGATTCATGTGTACTGTGTTTGGTACTATAAATGACCTCCCAGGCCACAATTAGTTGATAGTAATGCAATTTTGGGACTAATCAAAATAAACTTATCTTGAACCAACAAGTCAACCACAATTAGGAAAATCCATCCATATATTTTCCATATCACTTATCCAACACAGGGTTGTGGGGGAGTCTGGAGCCTATCCCAAGGACCTTGGGGCACAAGACAGAGGACACCCTGGATGGGGTGCCAAGCCATCGCAGGGTACAATCGCACACACATTCACACACTACGGACAATTTGGAAATGCCAATCAGCCTACAATGCATGTCTTTGGACTGGGGGAGAAAACCGGAGCACCCGGAGGAAACCTCCAAAGCATGGGGAGAACATGAAAACTCCATGCACACAGGGTGGAGGCGGGATTTGGACCCCCATCTCCGGAGGTGCGAGGCCCTCCCTCCCAATTAGGAAAATGACAGATTAACAATTGAAACTCCAGGTATTGTCATATTCTCCACCTCTCATTGTGAGTACTTAAGTTTCCTTCTCTTCTGAAATACACACTAACTGGAGACTTGGTTGAATTGCCGGTGTCTATCTAGGGTATTTTCTACCATGGGCTCTGGATCCCTTATGACTGTGACCAAGATACACTGAACGATTCAAAAAATGATTCAGTGGTTCAGTAAATATGACAAAAACAAATCTGTGAATTTTATACAAAAAAGCAAATTATTAGTGTATAGTTTAAAACCCAACCTATATATTGTACTTATTTACACTATTATTTTGCAAGTTCTCACAAAACTAGGAAAAAATAAGTAATGTTTACTTGAATCGATTGCATACACACAAAACTTTAAGGCCTAAGGCTATTGTATTATGAAATGTTTTGAACAATCAAGTGTTTCAGTAAAGTTTTCTTGGGTCAACCTCTTTGTGTTTCTTAGTCAGGTGTGTGTGTGTGTGTGTGTGTGTGTGTGTGTGTGTGTGTGTGTGTGTAAGTCAGTTAAGTAGTCAGTGCTACCAGGTCAGTCTTTATGAAGTGCATTTACTCATTGTAATTATATTTTGGTTGGAACCATTAATGGTGTAAGTGACACTTAAGTAGTAATTATAATGTTTCGATAATGTGTACTTATTACAGTGTTGAGATTTATGTGGCTCATTTAACTCAAGTTTGAGTAAAATGTACTTATTAAAGAAAAAGAAAACTGCTAGTTAAATTTACTTACATTTTTTTTTTATAAACATAATCCTTGGCACTATGTAAATCTTACTTAAAATATGCTTGGTTAAATTTACTCAGATTTTTTTTGTGTGTGTGGAAATTGGTACCACACTTTCCTTGAGTAGTCCAGTCAGTGTACTAAAGAGGAAATGAAAAATCTAATAACCTTGTTGAAAAGCCATTATTTGGGACTACTATATGCTCACCTAGCTTGTTACAGTGGATTATTTGAGCAGTCATAAAACCTAAATGTAGAATATTTCTGTGCATAGACAAGCATTTGGAGCCACCACAACCAACCATATTTCACTATATTCAATTTCAAAGTCAAATTTTCCACTAACCAGACATCCTTATGGAACTCGAGGCGCCCAGCACTGAGACTAGCATTTTCTTTAGCCTGCATGGTTTCCTGTTATGTCTTTCCGGGGGTTCAGTGACACATGGTCATTTTGGGTGAAAACGCAGAAAGAGGCTCTCAGAAAGGTTACACTGTTTTGACTGCAAGACCCCTGGAAGCCTAATGGTGCGTTCACAGCTAGGTTTAAGTGTAGTGCTTGGGTTCGGTTTAGATGGTGTGATCATGGTTCAAATGCAAGATAAACAAGGCGTGTGAAAGGCAAAAAGTGACCTGTGAAAGCATGATTGAGTCATCTTCCTCTATCTCTAGCTGGCCCTCATACATACAGTACAGTGCACAGCCACATCATTATAATATCACTCTTACTCACACACACACACACACACACACACACACATGTCAGGCCCATTTCACAGCACACCATCAACCTTCTGTGTGTGTGGCCGGCGGGCAGAGATCAGTGTGGCATTGGGTAAACATTAGGACACAAGCTCGCACCCTTGCGCTGATTAATGAACCGAGAGCATTGGACATGACAGCCCAGTTAGGCCTCTGAGAACCAGAGCCACGCGCTGAGAAAGGCCGCTCTGTTCTCTCACTCTGTCTTCTTCCAGGATCTCCATCGATCACTCTAAACAAGTGACATTAAAGGGATTCACTCCTTCTCGCTCAGTGAAATTTTTTTTTTTTTTTCATTCTCTTTACACATCCTCTTTTTGTCTAAAGATGTGTTGCGACAGTGTGTTGGTCGCTGCCAGACTGTTTTTGAGTAAAATTCTTTGTAAGTGAAGGATTTTCAAATGCTGCAACGTGACTGATACTTCAACGTAATTCAGATCAGAATACATTTGTTTTTGTAGAGCTTTGGCAAACTTAGCAACGTTGCTGTTTTACCAGTCATGTGTTATGCAAGGAAAAAAAAAAACACACAATCGGTTAAACATTGCAGTGTGATGTGGCCTGACACGAAGCAGGAGTACTGCTACCACCCTGAAATTGATTAATTTCTAAACTTTTCCAATTTGCCGACACTAACTCATGAAATAGGTTCCAGGTATCACTTACAGTATGTTATAGCATATACAGTATAATCAGACTCTCTTTATTAGTTAATAAGGCAAAAAAAAAAAAAAATGCAGCTTGATACTGAGAAACCACAAAGCTCTCTGTCCTGAAAACTTTCCCAGCACAGATTATCCTTTGACTGCTACAAAGCACTGACGCTGGAGACTCCTTCCATACATATTAATTAAACCTTAACTAGTTAACTAGTTAATTTTTTTTCTTCTACAACAGAGGTTAATTTCAGACCAGGCTCCTGTTTCCTAGTCACTGTATCTTTCTCAATACCCATGATGGTGCAGTAACTTAACACTTTGTGAGATTTTTTTTTTTTTTTTTTTTTTTACTTTTCTTGGAGAACCTGTTCACCTTAAAACAACTTGTTTCAGTGTTGTTCTTAAAACAGAAAAAACATATAACATATAGAGTAACGTATAGAGTTTTGTAACATATAGATTTTAACATATACCATATAGATATATTGTAACATATTGTAGTGATATTGCAACATATAGAGTTTAAATAGCATTAGCTATGTGTCCACTACATATAGAATATGTTCTCAGGCTATATGTTACAGTACATATAAATATTACTATTGTATTAGTTGTATCAGAAATGGAAAACAAAGAAAATCTCCTTATATGAACATTAGCTGTATAAGAATATATCTGAATGGTTTGCCAGTTACTCACTGTTTGTTCTTTCTGCTCTGGATATTTTAAACTCATTAGTCATTATCTGTTGCCTTTGCTGTTGAATTGTAACAGTCTCAAAATGGCTTGAACCTGTACACTGTATACTCAATACTCAACCGGTATATCCTCCATACTGCATCCTATTCTTCATAGTAGTATGCTAGTAGTATAATAGTAGTAGAGAATGCAAAAATGAGTATTTACTATACTATACTACACAGTCATGTGACTACCAGTCTATCAGATTCACTTGTGGATGCGGTTCCTTCTAAAATTACGTCAGATGGCTTCATTTTCATGATTTTTCATTTTTATGTTTTTCTTTTCTTTTTTCTTTCTACTTAAAATGTGTACCCATCTGGAGATAAAGCTAAAACGAAGCAAAGGAAACAGAGGAGAAAGGCTTTAAGGAAGTCAAAAAACTGCATCTCTAATGATGAAACAGGAGTGAAATGTAAATACAGTAGTATATAACACAGCTAGCATAAACCGCTAATGTCCTGTTCTGTGTCGAGTAAACCTCCAGAGCCAGTTAAGAAACAGAGCAAAGAATATTAATATTAAGTGTATTACTTTGTTAATAACTGACCGCTAATAGTCAATAACGTGAATACAATACGTTCTGCGCGTTTTGTAGCTATAGATAAATAGTTGTGTGTTAGCATTAGCATTAGCAGGGTAAAAGTTTCATTTATCTTCAATATTAAGATGAAACTTCGTTACAGTTTCACAGAGTTTAGTGTTAATACGCTATTTTGACCGTAGCCTCAGGGATCAGTGTTACACACTGTACATTGGGCCTCGTTTATCAAACTGGATACAAATGAATTTATTCATAAATTGTTTGGAGGAGGAATTACACAAGAAATGTGGTATTCTTATTAATGCAGTTAGTTCGGGAAAACTTTCGCATACTACAAGCTGCTGAGTTTGTGTACATTTCCGTATATGGAACCTCACTAATGTAAACCTCAATTGATAAATCGTATAACTGCAGCTGAGTTACTGCAATTCTATGTACAGACTATGTTGACAAGTTGAAATCAGTTTTTTTATTTCAATCACACACACGAATCTAATGAACATTTTGGGAAAATCTGTCATTTCATCCAGAAATCCATAAATTAAGACAAATAAAACTAGCCATTCACTTAGGACAAAAAAAAAGTAATGGCACCCTATAAAAATGGTTCGTTGGTGTGTGTGTTCTGCATTGGTTAAGCTGCATTACTAGAAGATATAGCTCATGGTGCACTTCAGAGGCACTCTTTCACCATTTAGTTGTAATTTGTTAATCTCTTTGCCTTTTATGGAGTTTTGTGGGCGTGGCTAAATATAAATCATACAGTATATAGGTGCCGTGAATGCTCTTGGTGATTTATGGCTGATTAGCATTTATCAACCTGCGTTTGAAGGAAATCAGCATTACCGGAAAAAATCTGGCGGGAATTTTTCATTCGGTTCGGCCTACAAAAGCATTCACACACAACTTTACAATAAGAATGATAAATGAGACCCGTTGTTTGTATATAAGTGCGTATGCATGTTTCTGTGTAAAAGAGAACAGAGAAAGACAGGGATGCAAACAGTCATGTTGACCCAGACTGCAGATCCAGCAACGAGGCCTCACACACACACACACACACACACACACACACACACACACACACACACACACACACACACAGTTGCACACGCGGACACACACAGATACACACACCGCCTCAGCTCAGGTCATGTGTCATCAGCATTAATACTCCATTGTGTAAAGAGAGGGAGTTTGGCTGGAAACTTTCCTTGTCATGTGACTCCAGTCAGCACCCCGAGCCGCCCGGCCCCTCTGTCGTCGGTGCCCCCCGCCTCCTGCTGGCGCCTACATGGTTTGTTAGGGGTTGCCATAGGCCATCATGTGAGCTGGACACCATTTGCCAAAGTCACAAAACACACACGCACACACACACACACACACACACACACACACACGCACACACACACACACACATAAAGGCGGATCAATCTCTCCTTCATTTTATGTACATATTAACTGGCATGTGGCCGGGTCTCTTTCATCGGGGTTGAATCAGAGAGCTAGTGCTAATCGCAACAATACAAGGCATTATGCGGTTCATATCACAGGTCCCAGTGTGTGTGTGTGTGTGTGTGTGTGTGTGTGTGTGTGTGTGTGTGTGTGCGTGCGTGTGTGCACGCATGCATGTGTGTCTTGGCCTGTCACACCTCACCACCGGCTGCCTCTTTGGATCACAGATCTCTCTCTCTCTGTCTCTCTCTCTCTCTCTCTCAAAGTGACACAGTATACACAACACAATGT
Source organism: Cranoglanis bouderius (assembly GCA_023630585.1). Classification (NCBI taxonomy): domain Eukaryota; kingdom Metazoa; phylum Chordata; class Actinopteri; order Siluriformes; family Cranoglanididae; genus Cranoglanis; species Cranoglanis bouderius. The sequence goes on from CM042558.1 coordinate 15,642,410, forward strand.
CACAAGGACCTTTAAAAAAATTTGGTTGGAGAGTCAAAAGTCAAAGTCTCTCTCTCTATGTCTCTATGTCTCTTTTCTCTCTGTGTGTGTTAACTGTCTCTCTCTTTCCATCTTTCTTTCATATCTCATCTCTCAATGTTTTTCTGTCTGTCTCTCTAACAGTCTGTTTCTCCATCTGTCTCTCTCTCTCTCTCTCTCTCTCTCTCTCTCTCTCTCTCTCTCTCTCTGACTGCTACTACTACTACTTAAAGAAAATCCACATAATGAAATAAAATGATTTTTTTTATTGTAATGTTTTAAAATAAAAGTGTTTGAATGTCATCTCTCTCTCTCTCTCTCTCTCTCTCTCTCTCTCTCTCTCTCTCTCTCTCTCTCTCGATCTCTGTTTAGTTAAGTTAGTCGATTCAATTCACACCAGCTGTCTCAGACAAGAGTCTGATTGTGTTTAAAAAAAGGAAATTAAAAAAGAGTTTTTCGTAAAAACTGTCAGGCAAAATCTGTTTTTTTTTTTTTTTTGGTGGTATTTATCAAAAATAGATAAAGAAAGAGAAAAGGCCATGAATTGTGCTCTAACTCTTTTTCATTCTCTGTCCCTCTTTCTCTCTCTCAGAACCCCCCACGCTCCCCAACTCTTTACTGGATGTCTGCCAGCCAGTGTAACCGAAGACGATACTGGTTCTGCCCTTCCTAGAAAATTTAGGAAGCCATTAGCAACATCAAATCATTACTTTAGGACAGAGGGGGAGAGAGGGAACCGGGGAAAGAGAGGGAGAGAAACCGAGAGAAAGAGAGAGAGAGAGGGACAGGAAGATCGGGTTTCTCAGTGTTTTCATGCGGCCACTCCATTACAGTAATGTGCTGGGGCCCATTTAACTAATGCAGAAAAGCACATCGATACCCACAATAAACAGCATTACACAGTGAATTAGAGCCCAGGATGGCACGAATAGAAATGTGCTCACTCTCTCTCTCTCTCTCTCTCTCTCACACACACACACACACGCACACACACAAACACACACAACGACAGTTGTATAAAGATATAAAACTAAGAAAGCCTAACGCCGACAGACATGTAAACACAAAGGGACAAAAATAACACACGGGCGCAACAACTATACACATTATTAAACAAGTTTGCTTATTGTTTAAATTTTCCCAAAATGAAATAATTTTGTCCTTTCTTTCAAACTTAAAAGGTTCATGACATACAGTATATCATGACTGTCATGAGTCATGAGGAACTTTTGGCACAAAAAAAAAAAAAGAGTGAAGTGCTTTTCCTAATTAACAGGACCTAAGGATCCGCTTGTGGTAACTGGTATAAAAACTAAATCATTGGTGAAAAGAATCAAAAGAGTCAAATGTAGAATAAAAGAGTCTAGTCCATTGATGATTGTGGCATCGAACACTTACATAGTAAGGTTTCTTCAAGGGTTCTTTGGATAATTAAGCATTTGTACCTTTCTTATATATATATATATATATATATATATATATATATATATATATATATATATATATATATATATATATATATATATATATATATATATATATATATATATATAAACATTCTGTTGTAAGCTCTACATAGAACCTTTAAGGATTACCCCAAAGAGACAAACAAGGGAACCCATAAATGTTTTAGATTTAAAAGGGTTTCTTTGTAAGTGTGTAGTGCATTGATAATGTCCTTTTGCTGTTGTTGTTGCTTTGTCATATTTCAATAACAGGGTGAAATTTAATTAAGTAATTGATTTATTTATTCATTCATTCATTGGTGAAAGGCAGGAGAATTCATCCCAAATGTGAAGCCAGTCCATCGCAGGGCACCACACACCTTGGGGCAATTTAGCATAGCCAGTCTGCCTACCTGCATGTTTTTGGGCACTGGAAGTAAACTGGAGAACTCAGAGGAAACCTACAGGGACACATGAAGAACATGTGAAACTCCACACAGACTGTAACCTGAGTTCGGGATCTAACCGAGGAGCTGTGAGGTGAGAATGCTGCGCCACACTGACCTATTAAAATCTTCCTAAAATCATGTTAATAGTTTTTTTTTTGTTGTTGTTGTTGGTCTTGTCATTATTGTTGCCAAAAATCCTGTCATCATCAAGCCTTTTCATTGTAGCCCGTAGAAACTGGTTAACCAAATGTCCAGGCTGACCAAGGATCAGTGTTAATCCAGGCACTTCTTCCAAGTTGAACTTAACAATCGACTTCTTGTGTGCTAAAATGGTGCAACTGTTCCAGTCATCTCTTAAGTTATTGGAAGATGAAGTAGAAACTCAAGTTCTGCTGGTTCCTGTTTGGGCCTGTCTTTGTATTTGGATGAATGGTGGGAAAACAGATAAACACACTAAAAAAAACAGTGACAATCCCAAGAATCGGTCCATAATTTTGTTTTGCTTTTTGTTTTTTAGGCCTAAAAGTAGAGATGTGCTCATTTTTAGCCTGGAAAGCAGAATTCCGTTCTGGGCTTAAAAAGTTTACACCTTAGGTCCTAACCCTTTGTCTTTGTAGCCTTATGTCTTTTGATACTCTGCTAAAATCCTGACCCATGCTCTAACCGAAGCATACCCGAAATCACAGCACACGGGGCCCATATGCACCCGGTTCACCAATTCAATTACCTACATCAACAAACAAACAGTTCTGCTCAACCTGCCATACTTACTCACCTCCCTCGTACTCCAACGCTCATTCTCTCTCACCTTGTCCCTCTCTCTCTCACCCTCACCCCTATGCTAATCCAGTTCAAATGTAAACAAGCCTAGGTCTTCATTCCTCACTTAAACCGTATCAAATGTATCAAAGCCTGAGCTCAGCGGCGTCCCTGGCTACAGCGAGGTCACGCCGCGGCTACACGGGGCCACACACCCAACTCAATTAGCCCGAGAGCCAGGCAGTCTGTCTGTCCGACACTCCCAGTGTGTGTGTACGCGTGTGAGCACGTGTGTGTGGAAAGAGATCGGAGGGCTCAGCGCTCGTAATTGTGTGTGAACAAACGTGTGTTCCAGTGTGTATGTTTGTGTGTATTGGGTTAATAGGTCAGAGCATGGTAAGAGGAGCAGGCAAGTCTCGGATTCTGCATGTGTATGAGTGTGTGTGTGTGTGTGACAAAAGCCCTATGTTAACATTATGCCTTAGAGGAGACTATAGCTGGATAAAGAAACACTCACATATTTGAAGGGTTGTCTGCCGGTCAAAGCTATACTGAAAACATTGTATTCAGTCACACACATCATGCCTGGAGAAAAGCTTCATATCTCTCATAATGTTGTGGGATAAAGCCTATCGTCATTTGTATAGTTTGGTATGATATCCATTCATCCATCTTCCATACCACTTATCCTACACAGGGTTGTGGGGGAGCCTGGAGCCTATCCCAGGGAACACCCTGGACGAGGTGCCAACCCATCACAGAGCACAATCACACACACAATTTGAAAATGCCAGTCAGCCTACAGCACCCAGAGCACAAAAGCACATACAAGCTCTGCTCACACAGGCTGGAAGCGGGATTCAAACCCCCAACCACATGGTTGTGAGGCAAACATGCTAACCACTAAACCACCATGCTCCCCAGTTTTGTAAGATATTTAATACTAAATTATAAGACACAAAGTCACACCAGTTTGTATTTCCATTAAAAAGCATGTCTCAAAGTGTTTTATTCCTCTTATATAAGAGCAACTTGCCAAACCAACAAACAATACTTAATTTTTCCTATGGATGTTTTATCCATTTATAGTTACATTTAATGTCATGGAATAAGTTCCTGTTGTCATTCACATTACAGGAGCTATAAACAGTCGTAACCAGCTTCTCTTTCTCACCCATGTCATGTTATCAAGAAAGTCCTGAAGACTTTGTTGTTTCTGGTATAGCTTTATCTTTGACTGTTACAAAACACTGACACTGGAGACTCCTTCCAAAAACTTTTAATGAAACATCGCCTCACAGAAAACTTATCATCACCATATCAACGATTACATGTTTTCTTTTTAAAAAAAAGTTCTTGCGTAAGACTTGGATTTGGGATTTGGATCTTGGATTTATTCTCTGCTGCTTCTGATTTCAAGTGTACTTTAGTATTAGTTTAAGGTATCTGTTGGCTGATTGCTAATTAGTTGTCTCAGGTGTGTAATCAAGAGAGTGAACTGTGGGTAGGGTTTACTGTGATATACTAAAGGTGCATCCAGTTCACTATTCAGTGTGCTTTGGGTTCTTCTTGGATATCTTGGATTTATTCTCTGATTGGAAGGTAGGCTTCTGGTTCTTTTAGTGTACTCTCTGCTTGACTCTGTTGACCTTTTGTCAAGCATTGTTGATGTTGATATGCAACAAAAAAAGACAGCAGTTAAAGATGATAATTCCATAAATCAGATCCTAAACATGTCCAGATGCACTTTGACCGCTCTGTGGATTAAATATAAGAGTGCTCTGCATTATAATAACAAAAGTTTACAAAGCTGCCGTAAATTGTATGAAAAGAGTTTGCATGTTCTCCCTGTACTTTGGGGGTTTCCTCTGGGTACTCTGGTTTCCTCCCCCAGTCCAAAGACATGTATTGTAGGCGGATTGGCATTTCCAAATTGCCTGTAGTGTGTGAATGGGTGTGTGATTGTGCCCTGCGATGGGTTGGTACCCCACCCAGGGTGTCTCCCCACCTTGTGCCCAGACTTCCCTGGGATAGGCTCCAGGCTCCTTGTGACCCTGTATAGAATAAGCGGTATGGATAATGGATGGATAAATGAACGCATAATGAGGAATGAAGGTGCCAAAAGCTAAAGAGACAGAACGTATGCTCGCACTGTGTTGTGTTAATCACACCTTTAATTTACAGTCTGATCCGAGTCCCCACACTGTCCGATAGATCACTGGCTCATCGGTGTGGGAACGGACCGATCCGGTGTGACCCATTCCCTCTGTTCGCTCCCAACCTGATAGCCATCACCTTCAAATTCCCAAGAGATCCTTCACATCCCAAATCGTTCCTAAAGCAACTGGTTGTAAGTCTGTATGTAAAGAATTGCACTGATGAAATTCCCAAGAGTCCTCTTGTCACGCAAAGGTAATTTCTATTGAACCGCTGAGCCGTGATTCTGATTTGAGAGCATCCTCATGACTGGGTTCACACACCCTTGACCCTCACTGTCCTCCAAGCTCATTACTCTTATTGGAGCACAAAACAACAACGTGTGAATATGGCTCCAATATGGGACGAGGCCTTATCTGATTCCTCAGAAACTCTACCTATTATAACAGACAAATACACACAAGCCACAGAATCCCCCCAAGACCACCACCCTCCAGGCAAGCCAAGCCAATGCATATTCCCACCAACAACATTCCCAAACTAACACACGCATACACACACACACACACACACATACACAAACAAAAAGGTTAAACCAAGCACAGGGTTAATACTCTTTAATTTGCTACATTTTACTAAGGAAGGATGAATAATCCCTTCCCAAACTTGTCAAGTAATTGTGTGTGAGGTGTGTATGCAAGGAGCAAAAACCTATACAGATCTATACAAATATTTCTTTGTGCCATAAGACTTAAAATGCAAAAATATTAACACACACACGCTCCTAATACAGTGTTAACAGTTTTAATTTTTTTTATTATGATTATATCCATTCAGGAGAAGTGTGCACACGTGTGAAAATAGTCACTGCAGATAATTTTCCAAAAAAAAAGGTGGAGCTGAAAATCCAATAAGTCAGTATTAATCATGTGACAAGCAAGTGTTTATTGAGTGATTCGATATGAGTATCCACTATGTTCCAATATGTACAAGCAGGTCATGTAACATGTTTCTTGTCCACTGTTTGGGGAAGGGGTGTGTGGGGAGGTTTGGGGGCGTTCCTAATTTGCATATTTATCATGTGCTGATTTGCATTTGCCAGTATTGTAGGCACTTCACTACAAATGTTATTTTTTTAAAGCGAGGCCTTTGGTGATTTGAAAACACAAGTGATATTGAAGTAAATACTTCAGCGCTTTCTCATATTGTGCCTTGTTCTTTTCTTTCCCTATATGTGATATTGCTTGTGAAATAAAATTTTAATTCAGTTTATATAGGGGTTGGGTAATATGGCAAAAAAAATAATGCTTGCAATGCTTGATGATGCCAGTTCATGATGCACCATATGGATTTGCATCAACAAAATACAAGCAACAGTACAAAATATAATATAAACATCCAATTGGATGCTGTTTACAGTGAGTCACAACTGGTGCCATGTTGTTATAGAAAAATAATCAAGAACATCAAGTGATATCTTCCTATATTAGCACATCCTGAAGTTTTATAGACCATGCTTTTATCCGTTTATAGTTACATTTACTGTTCGGGGACGTCCGTGAAACAAATTAGTTCCTGTCATCATTTATGTTGTAGCAGCTATAAACAGTTGTTCCCTCACCAACCCTATTGTTGTGTTACTGAGAAACTGTGCAAAGTCCAAAGTCCTCCACCCTGAAGGAGGCAGAAAACATGATTACAACTTGACCCCTAACTGATACAAAACTCTGACACTGGAGACTCCTTCCAAAAATGCTACTATATCAACAATACCACATACTGTAAATAAAATATTTTTCAAAAAGTGTTCCTATGAACGGAAACGATAAAGTATTAGAAACAGAGCATTAATATAAACACTGAGGCCGAAACTATTGTCAGATCTGCTGTTATGCAAAATTAATCAACATTTTCTGACCAATCAGAATTGAGAATTCAGCATTGGTGGTGGACTAGATATGGACATTGCGGTCCATGTGGGCAAGAGAATAAAAAAATACAGAGAGAAACTTGTGTGTGTGTGTGTGTGTGTGTGTGTATGCTGAATCACTGTAACAGATTGAATTAGTCAGGTATTTCGGCTCCAATCGCCCCGTGTCCCGTCCATCACAGACAGATTTAATTGTGCCGGTTAATTAATAATTGCGTTTATCGAGGGGACATCAGATGCTGGGACAGGAGAAAGCCTTGTCAATGTAATTGGGGGGTTTGATTAAGCGCCAGAGGAGAGAGAGGAAGCTTTTAGCCGGCAAGGTTATCAAAGTCCCTGCCCTGTCTGTCATTTACCGCTCCTGTTTAGCTTTTTTCCCCTTTCTCTCTGTCTATCTCACTCTTTTCATCCATCCCCCTGTCTGATTTTCTTTCTCCTTCTCTCTATTTATGTCCCTGTCCATCTTTATTTCTGTCTTAATCCTTTATCGCTTTGTCTTACATCTCTATCCAGTTTGTCTCCTAGTGGAAATACTCAGGACATGTATATGCATGTACACACACACACACACACACACACACACACTCGTTGCTTTAGCTCAGATCAGCTCTGCCTGTTAGCTTCAGTCTAAACAGGTAGCAATTGAGATTGATCTATTGATGCTTATTGGCTGAGCCAGAAATACTAACACAATTACCCTTAGCCCAACTCATTCCTGCTGTGCGTCCATCTTCATCAACACAAAGCCTGAGGGGACGGTGTGACTGCCACACAAACACACACTCGCCCACCTCGCCATTCTTTCTGCCGCTTTCCTTCTTTTCTCTCAATTCTACAATCTCTCCATCTCCCCCTTTCTCTCTTGACCTTTTGGCCTCTGCCTTGCACAGCCCCGAGAAACCCCCCCCCACCCGCTCTCTGTCTCTCTTCAGGGAATTGCAGTAACGGTAAAAATGTCCCTCTGCGCCATTTCTCCGCAGTTCTTTGCCAAGCTCTATGCGGGACTGTGTACATTTAAAACTCGTTCAAATGCACCAATAGTGGTGCTTACATGCCAATAACACAATCTGCCTTTTTTACTTTAAGCTCACACACACACACACACACACACACACACACACACACACACAATTGTGAGGATTTATGGGTGCAATGAACCCATTAATGCTGATCACCTCAAATTGACCAGGTGACCAATAACAAATAGGAATCCTGTAGATTGCATAACAGTTTTCTGTTATATTTCTGTTGCACAATGACATATTTGTTCATCACTAATTTTTAACCAGAAATTCTCTGACTGAAGACTCGTGGCTGTGTGTGATCTGGAAGGCCTCAAATAGGACGGTCACACCTTCGGGCCCCAGACAGAATACCAGAGGCGAGAGAGAAAGGCGACAGTGTGTGTGTGGAAAGATGGCACCTCAGCAGAAAAGAAACAAACTCCGTACAGAAGGCAGAAAAAGCAGCTTGTTTAAAAAGGCAGAAGCAGAAGAGTGCAGGGTTACTGTGCGCATTTCACGTCACTTGGATGTATTTACACGCCGTAGGCTGACCTGTTGATCACTGATCTCTTTATCAGCACAGAAGAAGCCTTAATCATGCAATGTTTCTCTGGAGCAGAACAAAAGCTCCTTTATTAGCAAGTGAAAATCTCTGTAATAGAGTATGATTTTTTTAAATACTTGTCATTATGAGATTATGCTCAAACAAATATAAGATTATTGATATTTTAGCTTTATTTTGACTAATTTCAAGCTTGAAATTGTATTATTAATAAACCTTGTATTGGCAAAAGATGTTGCTTTTTATCTGAAAAAAGAACTTGAGTGTTTCAAGTTTGATAATGATATGGGTTTTGGAGTGTGACATGCAGAATTTCAGTACTTTGCTATATATATATATATATATATATAATTTTAACCCCCTTAAAGTCTGAGTCTATTAGTCACGTATTTTAAAATATATTACTTAGGGGTATTTGAAACATAACATAATATTTAACTCCTAATGTATATTTTTTAATATATTTCAAAATATACTATTTTATTTACTCATTATTACTTTATTTTTGAGAAAAATGTGTGTGTGTGTGTGTGTGTGTGTGTGTGTGTGTGTGTGTGTGTGTGTGTGTGTGTGTAATATATAGACTCAAGTGTCTTCAGTTTCCCAGACACTACTGGAATTTCAAATGGTATAGGGTTCTATGGTCAGATGAAACCAAAATAGAGCTTTTTGGCAGTAAACACCAGAGGTGGTTTTGGCACACAGAGAGGTAGCCATATGGAAAAGTACCTCATGCCCACGGTGAAATATGGTGGTGGCTCTTTAATGTTTTGGGGCTGTTTTTCTGCCAGAGGACCTGGATATTTTATTAGGATACATGGCATCATGGACTCTATCAAATATCAACAGATATTAAATGAAAACCTGACTGCCTCTGCCAGAAAGCTTAAAATGCGCCGTGGTTGGATCTTCCAACAGACAATGAACATACATCAAAATCAACACAAAAATGGTTTTACTGACCACAAAATCAAGGTCCTGCCATGGCCATCCCAATCCCCTGACTTGAAACCCATAGAAAACCTGTGGGGTGAACTGAAGTGGAGAGTCCACCAGCGTGGACCTGGAAATTTGAAGGATGTGGAGAGATTATGTATGGAGAAATGGTCTCAGATCCCTTGCCATGTATTCTCCAACCTCATCAGGCATTATAGGAGAACACTCAGAGCTGTTATCTTGGCAAAGGGAGACAGCACAAAGTATTGACTACAAGGGTGCCAATAATTGTTGCACACCTACAGTATCTCACAAAAGTGAGTACACCCCTCACATTTTTGTAAATATTTTATTATATCTTTTCATGGGACAACACTGAAGAAATGACACTTTGCTACAATGTAAAGTAGTGAGTGTACAGCTTGTATAACAGTGTAAATTTGCTGTCCCCTCAAAATAACTCAACACACAGCCATTAATGTCTAAACCGCTGGCAACAAAAGTGAGTAAACCCCTAAGAGAAAATGTCCAAATTGGGCCCGAAGTGTCAATATTTTGTGTGGCCACCATTATTTTCCAGCACTGCCTTAACCCTGTTGGGCATGGAGTTCACCAGAGCTTCACAGGTTGCCACTGGAGTCCTCTTCCACTCCTCCATGACGACATCACAGAGCTGGTGGATGGTAGAGACCTTGCGCTCCCCCACAGATGCTCAATAGGGTTTAGCTCTGGAGACATGCTTGGCCAGTCCATCACCTTTACCCTCAGCTTCTTTAGCAAGGCAGTGGTCGTCTTGGAGGTGTGTTTGGGGTCGTTATCATGTTGGAATACTGCCCTGTGGCCCAGTTTCCGAAGGGAGGGGATCATGCTCTGCTTCAGTATGTCACAGTACATGTTGGCATTCATGGTTCCCTCAATGAACTGTAGCTCCCCAGTGCCGGCAGCACTCATGCAGCCCCAGACCATGACACTCCCACCACCATGCTTGACTGTAGGCAAGACACACTTGTCTTTGTACTCCTCACCTGGTTGCCGCCACACACGCTTGACACTATCTGAACCAAATAAGTTTATCTTGGTCTCATCAGACCACAGGACATGGTTCCAGTAATCCATGTCCCTAGTCTGCTTGTCTTCAGCAAACTGTTTGCAGGCTTTCTTGAGCATCATCTTTAGAAGAGGCTTCCTTCTGGGATGACAGCCATGCAGACCAATTTGATGCAGTGTGCGGCGTATGGTCTGAGCACTGACAGGCTGATCCCCCACCCCTTCAACCTCTGCAGCAATGCTGGCAGCACTCATACGTCTATTCTGCAAAGCCAACCTCTCAATATGATGCTGAGCACGATATAATGCAACACTCATCTTCTTTAGTGTGTTGAGTTATTTTGAGGGGACAGCAAATTTACACTGTTATACAAGCTGTACACTCACTACTTTACATTGTAGCAAAGTGTCATTTCTTCAGTGTTGTCCCATGAAAAGATATAATAAAATATTTACAAAAATGTGAGGGGTGTACTCACTTTTGTGAGATACTGTGTATTGAACAAAGATTTTTTTGGGATAAACCTGTGTTTTGTTTGCAATTGTTTGATATCCATGAGAGCAGAGTATTTTTGTGAATTGTTTGACCAAAAGATCAAAAGGTTAAACAATAAAGACAATTTTTCACAGCCTTCTTTGCTCATATGTGCTTCTTTTTCATATTTAAGGGTGCCAATATTAGTGGAGGGCACTGTGTGTATATATGTATGTGTGTGTGTGTGTGTGTATATATATACATGTATGTGTAATGTGTATATATATATATATATATATATATATATATATAATTTTGTTGTCATGGTGTACCCCCTTACAATAGGACATTCTTTGACTGTGCTTTTGCCTCGCACCTCCAGGGTTGGGGGTTTGAATCCCACCTCCACCCTGTGTGCACGAAGTTTGCATGTACTGCCCGTGCTTCGGGGGGGGGTTTCCTCTGGGTACTCTGGTTTCATCCCTCAGTGTGAATGTGTGTGTGACTGTGCCCTGTGATGGGTTGGCACCCTGTCCGGGGTGTCCCCCACCACATGCCTCAAGCTTCCTGCGATAGGCTCCAGGCTCCCCTGCAACCCTGTATAGGATAAGCGGTATGGAAAATGGATGGATGGATGGAATTCTAGATGCATCAGCAGTTCGTGGATGTATAAGGGCTTCACATGAAGAATATTCTTGATATTGATGGTCCTATGTACAGGAACATAATTTTAACACTAAAGGGACAAAACTAGACTATAACAACAGAGGCTGAATATACATACTGTAATGCATATAGAGTATTTTTTTGCACCTCAAGCAGGAAGCATACTCCTAGACCACATGCTATACCTTGGGACAGCCCTGACTTTATTTATATCTCTTGGTCACTTTATGATTTATTAAGTGATTTATTATAGAGACATGCCTATTTCACATAAGTAAGTGAATTCAGACTTGAAATTTCTTAGTGACTGGTTTTCATGTCCAGCTGAGCTGATTTACCTCCTCCATTTATTTTCACTCTGTTTAGTCTTAGACAATCCCCAACTGGTAGCTTATTCCTCTCCATCACATGACAGCCACCAGGCCAGGAGGCTGAAGGCTAACATGTGCTTCCTTCAAGTCGTATCAAGTGAGCCATGTCACTTTTTTTTTGTTGTCGCGCTGCTCCAGGCACTATTGCTGCATTGGAAACTCTGAGTTCCTATTCAGAAACTCAGGACGATCTCCTCAACCAGTCTGTGACGTCAAATCAAAATGGCTGCCCACAGCTTCAACAGTAAACAAAGCAGCACGTCTTTACTTTTAAACGAGTCATGCTGTATGTGTGAGTATTTGCTTTAGCTCAATCAGCATACAGAAAAATGAGCTCGTTAAGTCTGCAAAATTGAATACACAGTTTTGAGGAGGTAAATATAAGTCACTCATCACACAGGCTAGATTGTTGCTAACAAAGGAAGGACGTTGAAGGCATCCATGTTTTTTGTAGCTGGGCGTTCAGACTTCCCATTTCTGAGGTAAGTCGAGTGGGATTTAACCTTTGCTTCGTCTCTATCTAAACACAGCGATGCAGCGGCGCTTTAGTCCTTTGGTCTGTCCAGCTCCTCATCAAACAGATCAGCTGCCACCATCATCACGCCCGTCATCATCGCAAGCCGAGTCTCTGCCACAACTCGGAGTAGAGCTGCATTGCATTCTCAGTCCAAGGTTTGCATCAAAGTCTCCACTACCTCTGCGTTGGATTTCTTATTAATATTACGCGGGGAAGTGGTGAGTGGAGAAAAAAGAAGCTGAGCAAGAAATAGAGGAAGAAATAGAGATCTGTGCATTCTGCTACACGAAGGATGGAAAGATGAATTTAAAGATAAAGCGAGGAGAGAAGATGGAACTGCTTCATTTTATTGTCACGAGTCACTGCTTTTGCAAATATCAAACACAGATATAGTTAGTGCTGAACTCTGATCAGTTTCCTTCCTCTCTCTCTCTCTCTCTCTCTCTGACTCCATCACTCGGTCTCTGGCCTTTAATCCGTTTCCTACGCTCATCTTTTATTCCCCTCACTCCTCTCCGTATTTCTGTCTGTCGACGCTCGTGAGCTTTGCTGTGTCTCGCCGCGTCCTCTGTCTCTCAGGCTCCTTATCGCTGCGTATAGTGATAAACTCCTTCAACCGTGAAAGCCTTCAATGCGGCACAATTTAGCCTCTGCGCTGTTCGAGCAATCATGCTATTAAAGTCTCCTGTGATCAGGGCTGTGTGCCTGGGACACAGATTAACAAGGTGTGTGTGTGTGTGTGTGTGTGTGTGTGTGTGTGTGTGTATACGTGTACACGAGCTTTTTCTTTTAATTTGTAGTGATGTAATTCCCTGTGTTCTTTCAAAACGAGGGACAAACGATGAACCTGTAGCCTGTGAAACGTGCATAACACTTCTCCCAGAACTGTGATAGAAAAAATTGGTGATCTGGGAGAGGTTATTATAATAAGTTCTAAAGCTATTGAGCTAGTTGTTTGGGGATACTGGAGGGGGGGCGGGGGGGGGGGGGGGGGGTTCACAAAGTGATTCACAGCTGTCACTTCTCAAACATCACACGTGAATGATCACATCACACACGTGGATTTTAGAAGCACGTGGTTTTAAGACACTTCACGTGAAAAAAAAATTTTTTTTTACACGATTCATTTTTCACGTAGATTTTTTATTTGATCTACTTTAACATGTAATCTTGATTTACACACGATTCAGTTTTTTCAAATTCGATTTGCAAAACATATTTCGGTTTTCGTACACGTATTTAATTTACATATGCTTCATCTTTTACACTTGATTCATTTATATCCACGTGAGATTTTATTTACACATGATTCTCCCATACACACACACACACACACACACACACACACACACACACAAATTCATTCACTTTCATGTGATTTTATTTACAGACGGAACTTTTTTCACACGACTCATTTATTTTCACGTGATTGTTTACACGATTCATTTATTTTTTTACGTGATCTTATTTACACGTGATTCTTTTTTTTTTAACAATTCATTGTTTACACATGATTTATTTTTCACTTCTGATTATTTTTCCACATTGTTCATTTTTCCACACAGAGGATAATTTTTTTAATGTAATTTTATTTTTGCATGATTTTTTTTTACACTTGATTAATTTATTTTCATGTATGATTGTTTTTTTTTTACACAATTCATTGTTTACACACGATTCATTGATTAATCTATTTTAACATGTATTTTTATGTTTACACATGATTCAGTTTTTTCACTTTATTTATTTTCTTGTGATTAAAAAAAAAAGATTCATTTTCCACACGATTTTATTTACATATGTTCCATATTTTATACTTAATTCTTTTATATACACATGAGATTGTACTTGACGTGATTCATTTTTCTCCCCTTGTGATTCTTTCCATATAATTCATTTATTTTCACACGTGATTTCATTTACACAGGATTTCATTTATTTATTTAATTCAATTTTCATCTGATTTGTTTTTACACATGATTCGTTTTGTATACATGATTCTACATGTGATCTTTTACACAATTTATTTACATGATTCGTTGATTTTTCACGTGATTTTTTTACATTAATTTTTTTATTTACATGATCCGTGTGATCATACACAGTATGACTCACATAATCACTTGTGAAATAAAGATCGCTCAGTTAGTACTATAGCTTTTGTTAGCTTAGCTTGCTTGTTAAGCTTCACAGTGCTCATTTTCTTATAGTGAAACTCCCCAAAAATTTAAATGGGGGGAAAAAGGAGAAAAGTCTAAGTTTTAATAGAATTTCCAAAAAAAAAAAAAAAAAAACGTGGTTAAAAACAATCAACTTGTGTGTGTTATTCTTTAATACTGTAATGCCTGCCGTGTGTGTGTGTGTGTGTGTGTGTGTGTGTGTGTGTGTGTGTGTGTGTGTGTGTGTGTGTGTGTGAGATAGTGTCCAAGCGGATGCTATGATTTAGCCCCAGTTTAGTGTGTGTGTGTGTGTGTGTGTGCTGTACTGTCAGGACAGACCTTGCTGTATGATTGATAGCAGGCCTCAGAAAGCGAGGCCTCCAGCTTTATGTGCTTATTGATATAAATAAGAGCTCAAATCAGACTCGGTGGCTCCAAGAGAGAGATGAAGCTCTGATAGCTTGAACTCTACAGCTCTGGAACATCATTTACACACTACCTGCCTGTACTTAGACCTATCCACCCATCCACATGTGTATACACACACACACACACACACACACACACACACACACACACACACACACACACACACACACACACACACACACACACACACACACAGAGAGAGAGAGAGCGCAGGGGAAATCACAGAAATTGGCTCACGTCCACAGTTTTGAAAAACATTTTGATTTTACAGTTGGAAGTCCCCCTTTACGCCCAATCCCTCTTTTATTCTCCCTCTCTCTCTCTCTCTCTCTCTCTCTCTCTCTTTCTCTGATCCGCGATCCCTATGTCTCTGTGTTCTGGACCAGAGCGGTTGGGTCTAGAGAGCCGGGACCCCTGTGTCCTGTCCTAGGGCTCATCCGCTAGCCTGCTTTAATCCAGTTACGGGGGGGGGAGCTTCCTGTCTTGGCTCAACAGACCTGCCTAAATGAGGTTTTTGCTTGCCTCGGGGAGCAAAGTGTAATGGACCTTGTTAACCGAGTGTGTGTTAGTGTGTGTGTGTGTGTGTGTGTGTGTATATACATTTGTGGGTGTATTAAAGTGCACATACTGTATGTATATAACTTATACTATACTAGCACTCTACCATTGTTGATATATAATGAATTGATTTATCTACATCGTGTTTTCTGTTATAATCTTTTATAAAAACAGTAGCATTAACACCGATTGGTTACTGGACCAGATTCTGTTCATCAGAAGTACTCCTTAAGCATTAAGGACATTAGTATTGCTAGTTGTTTCTGTGGCAACGATGAAGTCTGAACTTTTGAAGGAACTTATTCTCTGAACACTCCACTTCGAATTCACACAATTAATGTCTTTTGACTTTGTGCTTAAGTATAAATATGACCAAAAAAAAAAGTGTCCATGTAAAAGTTCCATAAAAATAAATGACGCTCTTGCTGCAAAACATGTTCTCGTGCAAAGACTTTCCAAAGGTTGAGACGATTTCACGAGCATCAATCGTGGTGAAGTTGAAGGAGCTTCCTAAACTTCTCAGGGACATTATTAAACAATACTCGAATGGAAATTGGTTCAGGTGAAAAGTTCATGGAAGTATGACTAATTAAGTAATACCCGGACATGTGTGCCACGCAAGATTTCACGACGCACTTTCAGACTAATGGATACGGAAGGTAAGAGAGAAGCCAGCAGTCAGCTGAAAAGAGTTGCAGGACGACCTGAAAGCAGCAGGAACAGTTACACCGAGAACAATCAGCAATGGACTACGGAGATAAACATCTAAAAGCTTATAGACAAGTCAGAACTCTTTTGGAACAATACACTCTGGTTAGATGAAACCAAAATCGAACTTTTTGGAGGTCATTCAGCTCATCATGTTTGCATGTATGATCACAAGAACACCAGTCAAAATACGTATGTACGTTACATGTGTAAATTTGAAGTGGACATATGCACTGAAAGTATATTAATTAACAAAATCAAAAGTGTCCAAATACATATTTACCCTTACTGTATAAAAATATAATATTGTATGCTTTTGTTGCTTTTATACCAAAATGATCTTATGAGAAATTTGTACGATTTTTTCTTGTCGTTCTTTATGGACATGAATGTGATTCAAGGTCGTTTAGCAGTTATCAGCTGTCTTTCTATATATCTTTGAGACAAAAAATGCACTTTGCTTTATAACACTATTAATAAGTGATGTTATATTGTATGGCAAACAATTTTCATCTCTGATCAGTAAACGTTTGTGTAGGTTATATGTTAACTACAATCTTAGCTTAACAAAAGAAACCACTACTACATGAGACGAAGGGACTACGCTTTTATTTATTTATTTATTCATTAAAAAAAAAAAATAATAATAATGTATTTTACTCTGTTTTTTGGAAAATAATAAATCAGTGTACAATGTACAGCAAAACTAATATACACAGTACTGTGCAAAAGTTTTAGGCACATGCAAAGAAATGCTGTAGAGCAAAGATGCCTTCAATATAATGAAATTAAATGTTTCTACATTTAAAAAAATACCGTAAAGAGCAGTAAACAGTAGTAAATTAAACAAAGTCAAAATTTGGTGTGACAAAAAAATAAAAATTAATATAAAAATAGTAGTCTCCAGTACAATTAGTGCAGTTTTATAAGGAAATGAGCTGGTAAGTTTTATTGAGCATCTTGCAGAACCAGCCACAGTTCTTCTGGACACTTTGACTTTCACACTCACTTCTTATTTTTACAGCGAAACCCAGCAGCCTTCATTGTGTTTTTTGTCTGAAAAGTGTCTCTTACGTAATATGCTGCTTTCTTTAATACATACAAACATTTTCCTGTAACATTTAATTTTGTGCTAGAAAACTAATGTAAAATAAAAAATCTATAACAACGTTTGTACTAAAAAAACAGGGTGCCTAAAACTTTTGCACAGTACTGTATGTATGTATGTATGTGTTATATACAGGCGCATCTCAAAAAATTTTAATATCGTGGAAAAGTTAATTTTTTTTCTGTAATTTAATTCAAAAAGCAGAACGTTCATATATTTTAGATTCATTACATATAAAGTGAAATATTTCAAGCCTTTTTTTGTTTTAATTTTGATGATTACAGCTTACAGCTCATGGAAATAAAAAATCCAGTATCTCAAAATATTAGAATAAAGAATTTATAATGCAGAAATGTCGACCTTCTGAAAAGTATGTTAATTTATGCACTCAGTACTTGGTCGGGGCTCCTTTTGCATGAATTACTGCATCAGTGCGGCGTGGCATGGAGGCAATCAGCCTGTGGCACTGCTGAGGTGTTATGGAAGCCCAGGTTGCTTTGATAGCGGCCTTCGGCTCGTCTGTATCGTTGGGTCTGGTGTCTCTCATCTTTCTCTTGACAAAATTCAGGTCGGGCGAGTCGGCTGGCCAATCAAGCACAGTAATACCATGGTCAGCAAACCAGTTACTAGTAGTTTTGGCACTGTGGGCAGGTACCAAGTCCTGCTGGAAAAGGAAATCAGCATCTCCATAAAGCTTGTCAGCAGATGGAAGCGTGAAGTGCTCTAAAATCTCCTGGTAGACGCTGCATTGACTCTCGACCTGAGAAAACACAGTGGACCAACACCAGCAGATGACATGGCACCCCAAATCATCTCTGACTGTGGAAACTTCACACTGGACTTCAAGCAGTTTGGATTCTGTTCCTAACTATTACTTTCATCTGAAAAGAGGACTTTGGACCACTGAGCAACAGTGTTTTGAGTAAAAAGGTGTTTTGAATTAATTAGCTGATTAGAGCTCTTCTCAGGTCAACAGTGCTGCATTATAAATTCTTTATTGTAATATTTTTGAGATACTGGATTTTTTCAGTACAGTATATATGAATGTGTGGCTGTGTTTCATCAATTCACATTAAACATTAAATCATAAACCCAAACCTTCTTTATTTACTTGGCACTAAAAATGTATTTATTTGTTCTGTCTGTCTATCTAGAAAAAATACAGTATTTCTGGTTTGATCCTGAGCTCGGGTTACACTCTTGTTGGAGTTTCACATGTTCTCCCTGTGTTAGCGTGGATTTCCACTTGGTTCTCCAGTTTCCTCCCAAAAACATGCAGGTAGGTGGACTGGCTATTCTATATTGTATGTACGTGTGAATGTGTGTGTTTGGTGTCTTGAGATGGACTGCTGTCCCATCTAGGGTGTATTCTGACCTAGAGTGACTAGAGTGTTCCAGGGATAGGCTCTAGATCCACTGAGACCCGGACTGGGAAAAAAAGCTTACTAAAGATGAATGAATGATTTGTATAATTTGTATATCGACCTATTTACAGTTTGGTGTCATTTAGACCTTTAGAAAGCAATGGGTTAAACACAAGCAGTTATACAGAATTATGTACACACACACACACACACACACACACACACACACACACACACACACACACACACACAATGCTCTCACTGGCTTACTCCACCCATTCTAGCATGTGTGTGTGTGTGTGTGTGTGTGTGTGTGTGTGTGTGTGTGTGTGTGTGGGAACCTGTACTCAAGGGATATGAGAATACAGGTCGGCCTCGGTGTGGCCTGTAGTGCTCTGAGAATGTTTATGCTTCACTCTCTCTCTCTCTCATTCAGGCCACCTTTGTCAAATTTCTCCCTTCCTCTCTCTCTCGGGGGAGATGGTTGTCGATCTCTCCTACCCTGACTTCATCTGGTCAGGCTGTTGCCATGGTTACGGGCCAGATGTTAGCCTCTGATTAGCCGAGACTGCCAAATAAAATCAGAGCAGCGATAAAGATCAGGAGGCATCAGGGAGAGAGGCGAGATGTGGCAAAGACACACACACACACACACACACACACACACACACACACACACACACACACACACGAATGCACACACACAGTTATAGAAAAACACAAACAGACCTCCAACATATTGGCACTTAATGACACACTAGTACTCTTTGGACACAAAAGCAGCCCCAGTGCACAGTAAACTGGTCACCATGGTAAGGTATAAATACACACTCCGATCTAAATAGAGAGTTTTAGCTGGAGCACGTTTCCTGCAGAAGACAGATTCGTCTATTTTCATGGTGCACACAATGGGGCCATGCCCTCCGCCTGTATACGACTATAAGAATTCATTTATTCACTTTCTCTATTTGTACGTAGGTGACGTACCCAAGGTGCTTATTGTTTTAATCACACACACTCAACTTGCTTGTCATACCGTTACAAACAAAAGCATGCACCAATTCTCAGGAGGAGAGCATGTTAGACTGAGCTAAACCTTAGAAAAGATGTGTTCTCCTAATGATCCACTGCTCATAGCGAAATAACCGAGTTTAAAATTGATTCTGAGCATTGTTTATGCCCGCAATATCAATTTTTGGATTTTTTTGGACGTCCTGCCAAGAGTGGTATTCTGGGAAATGTTAAGTACCTGCTTTAGGGTGGTAGTTAAAACATATAGAATGAAGGAGCGTTTGAGTTTCACCAGATGACAACAAAAACCCCAAACCTCGTTATTAAATCCATCTTGGTTTCTTGGCCGAAGAGATTAAATTCTCCTTTAATATGTCCTGGTACAACTCTCCAATCATGTTTCCTTCTATCATGTTTAAAGCATAAGTATTGTTTACAAACAATCCGTACAGGATTTCGCTGAGTTTTATTTTTGCGATTGTTGCAGCCAAAATGCTTGATTTTGCCGCGGCTTTTTAAAAAATTTCAAGTTTTTTTGGCTGAATGTGTGTTGTGATGACCAAATCTGCGGTAATTCCAGAAATTGCAAGCTCTTCTGAATATTGCAGAGTTTTATTGATTCTGCGTTAATTTCTGCGCTCGCAAAATCGCGAAATCCCCATATAATGATGTTCCCACGCCCATACTTCACTGTAAGTATGGCGTTTTTGGGGATCGTAAACGCATCCCTTCTTTTTCCGAACATGACGAGCTGAATTATTTGCAAAAAACGTTCTGATTTCCTGCAACTCTATTCGATTAACTGCTGGCTTTTCTCTTACCAGTTCCCTACCGTTAGTCCGAGAGCACATTGTGAAATCTTCTCTGAGGACGATTCATTGTCTAAGGTCCACTCTAGCTCTGTAGCGTTTTCCATTTGAGCGTTATTTGATGACAGTGTTGTCCCTGAGAACTTTATGAAAGCTCCTTCACCTTCACCGTGATAGTATTTTCTTACGTTGTTACATTTGACCCGTGCGTTACAATGGTGTACACTTAAATGTTAAATATATAGGCCTAATGTCTGAGCCTTCAAAAGGATCGGTGGATTTATGGCACACATCCTAAGTGCAGTGATTAGTATATTTTATATACAAACAGAAAATCAAGTCTGCGAAAACGGTCAAGCTGCAAACCCGATTTTCCGAACGTTAGTAAGTGTTAGAGATGGGATGGATACGCTTGTGGCGGTACCTGCGCTCTGTTCCAAAGTGTTCATTGATGGCAGGGTGTTTCCTGTTCGCTGAAATTGCATTACGTCATTAAATCATTTAAAACAAGTCCATGTTAAAGTACCTCCACTGATAACAACTTCCATCTCCACTCAATATGAGAGTGAGAAGCAAAATGAGAGCGAGAGAGAGAGAGAGAGAGAGAAAGAGAGAGGGGAAGTGATGGAGACAGATACAGTTGAAGAGAGAGAGAGAGAGAGAGAGAGAGAGAGAGAGAGAGAGAGAGAGAGAGAGAGCTGGGGGCTACACCATGAGCTTCTCCATTTTCTAATAAACTCCAGCAATCGGATCATTTGTGCTTTAAATGGGGGACTTGATGGCAACAGCCTGCATTAGCCACTGGTGCTTTCCAAATCCGATTAGCCACAGACAGTGACAGTTTCCAGCCAAAGCAGCAGGTATCACACACACACACACACATACACACACACACACGAGTGTATTCACTGACAAGCCCCAGAGGCAACCTCATTCTCTGTCTCTCGTTGTATGTCCATTTCACTCTCATACACACATACACACACACACGTACACAGATGCGCCCACACACATCGCACACACGCTCAGAGGACCTCTTGCTGGTGTTTGTGGCGCTAATTGAATTGTCTGAAGCAGATGTCATTATTGCTGAGCATTTAAGCACTTGATGGTTCCAAGTTGTTTGACAGTAATTTAGGCTTATTAGCAGCTTTGCTAAAAGGCAAAGGCCACAATATTGCCATGCGGGGGGTGTGTGTGTTAGCTAGGGTGTGTGAAGAGGAAACTCCACCCTGATACACATTCAGTATGTCCATGCTGAAATATTTCTGAGTTGTTTAGTGATTTTGTTGCTAATTTGTTGGTTGGTGCTGCTTTGTTTTGTTGTTTTATTTTTGTGCGTTTTTCTTTTTAGTGATTGCCTTTACAATAGAGACACAATTTCAACAATCTCAAACATCGGGGACATTGATACAGTTTTGCTCCTGAAAGCAAAAGCGCTTCTCTTCTCACGCAACGCTTTCCAGCGATGTTCAACGCCACATTAATGAGAAATCCGGCGTAGATATAGTGGAGACCTTGAAGCAAACGTTGGACCCAATGTCCCAGGATGCAATGCAACTACATGACGCAGTTACGACGGAGATTCGGCTCGGCTAGTTAACGACCTACAAGATGACAAGCGTGATGGCATTGATGTTGGCGGTGTTGACATGAAATTGGTAGCTTTCGGAGTGTATTTCTTTGAGCAGGGAGTCGAGCGGGATTATGGGTAACGTAGGAAACTTAACCAATCTGAAAATAAACCAACATGGATAAAAGATGTTTAAATTACGACTCAGAATTTGATTACAAAGTAAATCAAGATCATGTGATAATCAGGGTCTCTTTATACGGCTCGTCTCGGAGAGGTGGCCGTGTCTGAGCGCACACCTGTTGGCTCGTTGAAAAACCATTAGTGCGAAGCACGCAACGAGGAGTAATGCTAACCTCCGGCCCTTATCGCGCACAAACAGGAGGAGGCCGACTGCACTCAGCACATTCAAATAGCCCTGGAAATCGAATCAGGGCACCTGTAAAAGCCTGTAACGCCACCCAGATAGACAGCAGGCCAGAGAGAGAGAGAGAGAGAGAGAGAGACTGCGAGAGTGTCTCTGGTTACAAGTTAGCTAACAAAAATTAGTCCCCTCTCGCACGGCTTGAGAGATCGGGCTCGCTGATAAGGTGGAGTCGTGGAGCAGGATATCATTAAGTGTGTATACGTGAGCGAGAATGTGGAATAGTCATCAGGAGGGCGTGAAAGGCAATTTCAAAAATGGAATGGCCGACTTTGCATGAGCGTATGTGAAAGACAATGGAGCTTATCTTGATTGTGTAGCATTATACCACAGCGCTATTAAATTCACAAACCTGATTGGCCAGAAGTTGCTGATTCATTTTCTATGACAGCAACAAGGCAAATCACAGGTTTAAATTAATGTGCTTGTTTTTTAATTAGCCATGTTATTATTTCTAGGGTATGTGTGTAATTGTTGATATGGTGAAATTGTTATTTGCAACAGTCAGAGGTAACAATTATAATTTGGCAAGGCTTCGCAACTAGACAAAGGAACATGAGGGTATACACAGAAAAAAAAACTGTTCAAGGGCACAACTAAGAACAGGTGTACACATTTGGGAAGTAAACCGATGTCAAGACAGGGGGTGGAGACGAGACCAAAACCTAAACAAAATGGCAGTGTGACACTGACATTATGTTACTATAGAAACGATAAAATATTAGAACAAGTGCATTGGTGTCATGAAGGTGTCACGTAGCCCTATGAACACATATTACTGAAAATCTGTGTGACTGATGATGGCCATGGGGTGACTGGCCATGGGGTTGTCGTCTATGCATGTGTGTGAGTTTTGTGTGTTAACCTAACATGCAGTATATATCCAGTGTGGAATCACATGTAAACTCTTACGTTAAAGCGAGTTATCCACTTACATTAATCTCTCTCTCTCTCTCTCTCACTCTCTGGAGTATAAATATCTCCATCTTTTGATCTTGCATGTGAATGTGTACTGTTCATTAGCATATGTCAGATGCAGCGCGGCTCAGTAATCTGTTGGGGGGGAGCGAGGATGGCAGGAAAGAAAAGAGAGAGGAACGGAAAAGTGGAGAAATGTGGACGAGATTAACACTGACCCTTTGAATCTTCCCTTTCGCTACGCTGTGTATTAAACCATGGTGAAAAGAGATCTCACGTAAACCTCACTTAGATTATCTTTATAAGTGTTTCTCTCTCTCGCTCTCTCTCTCTCCCTCTTTCTCTCTCACTCACACACACACACACACACACACATGTGTTCATTTTCCTTGTTAAACAAGCTGATGTAACTCAAGTTCGATCTCACTGATCATTTCTCATCACTCATGAGATGAGAGGAAGTGTGTGTATTGTTCGTGTGTGTGTGTGTGTGTGTGTGTGTGTGTGTGTGTGTGTGTGTTAAGCCTCGGGGCGATTATTCTGTCAGGAGTGTGTCTTTGCTGCCGTCCTTCCTGCCAAAAGCCAACTTTAAATCCATGCTGATCGGGCCATGGAGGAGATATTACCATTCTCACATACTCCAGAATCTTAACATGGTGTAGTTGAGGATCTCTCTCTACACACATACACACACACACACACACACACACACACACACACACACACACACACACACACACACACACACACACACACACACACACACACAACCCATAAGCCTGTGAGCATGGAGAGAATAAGACTCAACGCTCAGTCATGCCTGTTCACTGTGATCACTGTGATTTTAAAATACTGTCCAACACTGCTGTGTGTGTGTGTGTGTGTGTGTGTGTGTGTGTGTGTGTGTGTGTGTGTGTGTGTGTGTTACCATTCAGACTTACACTAAGCATTTTACTGTCTTAAATTTTTTTTGACATACTGTGGCAATCCAGCTCAAACTGATCTCTCAAGCATGCAAGCAATGTTGCACAGGGCAGCAGGATTGACTGATAATCACAGAAATGAGAATTAATCTTCGCGACACAAAAATCATTTGAATTGGATACCAGCTTTGGTTCCACCCCAGAATCTAGAACATGCCAAAAACAGCTAGACCGAGAAGGTGGATATCTGTGTGTCCAAGAGATCAGAAGCATATAGTAATACATTTAATATTTACATCACAGGGCAGTGTAACACCCTCGGAGGAAAGCGCTATCCACCCTCTTCCGCATACATGAGCTCACGGATGCGCATGATTGGCTAGTGTCAATTTCAACAGTGTCAGCAGGGCTCCTCGATTTTTTTTTCTTCTCTTGGCCACGGATGGCTGTGTCTTCGAACTTGCAGACTTGTGATCTCCCAACGATTTTGTTATTAGAACAAAATAGAATCATTAGAAATACTTTAAATTCACTTCCAATTAAAATGCTTTAAATTCATGTAACTATGTGGCTAAATCTCAGTTTACTGGATTGAATTAACAACTATTTTGCAAGTGCTTACAAAACAAGTAATGTTTACTAAACTGATTGGACTCGCACGTAATTATGTGCTGAGCAGAAGAGGACCATGGGGTTGCTACAGTGCTGCACATCAGTTAACACCTTTTTCTATGTCCTATTATTAATAATATTCTACAGTATTATTAGTAAGAATAGTTCAAGTTAGCTTCACGTAATTTATTCAAGCTCTGTTGCATGAAGCAAATAAGTAAATGTGACCTGACACAAATAAACAATATAGATTTGATTGGCGGTTTTTTGTGCAATATTTAATAATTTAATTAAATGTACATTCTACTTGAAATAACACGAAGTTTACTTAAGTAACTTAAGTAACTAATACAATATTTGGTTAATGCTCTTTTGTTAATATTACTGATGGTACATTAATGATGAAGTATATGGTTTGTAACTGCTGCATTAAATAATGTCATTTAAGGTTGACCATTTTCTAATGTGATGACATCCTTCCCAATCTGTTCCCTACATCGAATTTGGTGCTCTTAAGGATATCCTAAATGTGTACCAGAGGGAGAGAGGGAGAGCGAGAGAGACCCACAAACTCACACACACAAGCCAAAATACATCTAGGGACGTAACAAGTGGAACTTTAAAGCCTTTAAATCGAGTCACAAAGTCACAACCTCTTATTTTTCAGAATTTGAATTTCTGATTTGGATTTGAAAAGTTTCCATTACCCAGTGGGAATGCAAGTAAAGAGAACAGGATGAAAGCAAAGTGCTGTCATTATATAAGGTCACTTGCAGTGTTAATGCACTGACAAATGCCGATTATGTATCACATCAGTTCACCTACTGCTCTACCACTCTGGCGTCATTTGAAAATGTTGATTATGGTTACAAAATGTAGCATTTTTTTTGTAGCCAGTTCTCATAAAACAGGAAATGGATTCATTGTGATTCATAATGATGTCATATTCATAGAATTAGGTGGGGTTTCCCATAGCAACTAAAAAACAAGATAAAGAGGTAAACAGGTAGTGGTTTAACTAATAAAGAAAGAGATAGCGGTCTAACACATCATTTTAAAACTGTTGAAGCTCCTTTGGGGTTCCAAGCTGACGCAACTCTCTAAAGACCTTTTCATGCTAGTTTTACCTTTTTGTCTGTGATTTTAATCCAAACATGAATCACCAATTTTTTTTAAAATAGTTTAAATGGATGTGTAAAATGAATAATTCTAGAGCAAATCAGCTTATGCCCTTTACTAGACAGAGAGCTGAAATCCCAAATTACATTACAGAACGTCTTCTGATAAAACTAATCCAACTCCAATAGTAAAAAGTTGGCGAGTTCTTGGTGATGCCCCAAACACTCGATCAGAGTCATTGACATTTCCATGGAACAGTAAGAAACCAAACAAATAAGAATGAAATATTCCAAAATGAATCATGCCTGACATGAAAGTGATGATAACCTTCCCAGATAGCAAAATTGCTGTGGCCCAGATCCGGCCCACACCTGACACTTTCATCCGGCCCACATACCGCATGGAATGATGGCACTTGGGCGGTCCACTCCTGTTTGCCAGATTTGGGCCACATGCAACATATGTGGGCCACTTTTGGTTTACACCCAGATTAGCCTTTGCCGACTGTGCCACATTTGTTTTGTGATATGTGGGCCATATTCACTATTTACCACATGGGCCACTTTAGGGTCACACTCAGATTATACATTGCTGTGAGTGCCGCATCTTTGCCTAAAAAGGCCCACATGTGATTTGGGATATTTGGGCCATATTCGCTATTTTACATGTGGTCCACTTCAGGCTCATATCCATTTTGTCCGGGACAAAAGAAGGCCAGCAGTGCCGCATCACTGCCTGAAGTGGCCCACATCTGGATGCTATCTGGGTTGTTATCTCATACATTCTAGCAAACTGTCGTTCCCATCATTACAGACGGCACTACTGTCAAAGCTGCTGTTATAGAAAATCAAGCAATACCTAATACTCTGACTAATCAGTAGCAACCATACAATGTGGTAAAAGTCTTTAAAAATGGCCCTTACCCAATCTTAATAAGTCCTACAATTCATTCTCTGATTATATAACACTAGCCAATCATGGGCGTCTGATAGGTCAATAATACAGAATAGCGTGATCAGTGCTCTACTCCGAGCATGTTCAGCTCCCCTATGACATTGTGTAAGTGGCGGAATAAAAAAAAAAATCTGTTTCCTATTCTGCTGTGAAATGGTGGGATCTAGATAATGGAATGGGAATTGGCAACCACTAAATTGCGAGAAAATTGAGTTTAAAAAAAAATCATTGTCCTCAAGTCGATATGGTTAAAGGTTTCACTGGTTTTACATACATAATTTAAATCAGGAATGGCCAAGAAAAGCCAATTGTAATTTTCCTTATAATTTTATTATTATGAAATCCAAAGAAATCAAGTTATCTTAATATGAAGTCATTTTATGCAACATCAGGTTGTAGTGGCTATTATATCGAGATCAACTAATATAGAGAAATCTCTCAACTGTGTATTTCTCTGGTCCCCCAAGCATGAAGTGTGACCCCTCAATGCTACATTTACTACTCATAGCACTAGAAAACTTGTAAAAAGAGTGGTGCAGCATTGACTTTGTGTACACAGCCCATCACATCTCTGTTTATCAGTATGTGTCAATCAGGAAACGTAGCTCTGTGTCTTAACTCAGCTTTTACTGATGTACATCTCCAACCTTAATTTATCTGGGTTAGCAGAGGAACTCTGATTGCGCAGATGCCTCACAAAGTCAATGCGAGTTCATAAATTTTTATAGATAGAAACAGATAACAGCACTACTGCAGTTCCTTATATGGCTTTTTCACACCGTGGGGATGCAGATGAGCCATATCAGGCCAGAATGGCTATAGTTTTGTTTTAGAGAAGGTTTGGTGTGGTTTCGTTACCTGGAAATAACCTTGGATGGACCAAAAGCAAACTGTTGGTAAAATAAAACGCATTTCCTGTGAAACATTAGTGGAAGGTCTTCGAACACCACACCCTAATAAGAGAGGAGACTTACATTCAGCCGTTTCTAAGCAAATTTGAAATTTGCATATAACAAAACACAAATGGAAACATTCCAAAATAGCATTTTTGCTTGTCTGAAGTGGAAAAAGTGACTCACTGGCTAAGAGATGCTGTGATGTTGTGTGATGGAAAATAGAATTTTTTTAATTATTTTTTTTATGTTAAATAATGGTGTAGAAAGTGTGTTCCAATCTTTTCATGGATAGTGGGTTTGGTTGGTGGACATTTGTTTACGACGTCTTATCAGAAATTCAGTTGCACGTTGTTTTGCAGTACGTAACTAGTAATTAATAGGTAAGTACGTGGTAAGCACCTAGTAATAAAACGTATGTGATTTATTGACCTTTCAGCATTATTACAGGCTCCTAAAGACAATTTTTGTTACAAATACTGAATTATTTTTGCTGTTACAATGAAACATCAATACTAAACATACCAGAAATGTGAAAGTAAATCAAAAAAATTTTAAATGAACCACAATTCAAGTTAAGTGACCTTAACCTTGTTAAGTACCTATTATCTAATAGGTAAGTATGTGGTAAATAACTAGTATTTAATAGGGGAATTTGTGGTTTAAAAAAAATAAATAAATAAATAAATTGAGACGACATAAAATACCACATTATTGGATATTCACTTACATAGTAATTTAGCAAAACTAACAGTATAATAGTAATACTATTAGCTTCTAACTACAAACTATTAACTATTAACTACTTAGCAAAACATAACAAAACTATCAGTCATCTAGGAGTCAAGACAAGAGAGTAGTCACTGTTTAATTACCATACACAAAATACACTTTATTTTACAGTCCTGTTACTACATTGTTACTAGCCAGAGCACTGATATATAAACTTGGTATTTTTTGCATAGGTTTATTATGTACTTGAATATTACAGAGCTTGAAAACTGACAAAAGTATTTGAATATGAATTCTGTATATATTTGAATTATAGACTGTGCACGTCACAATAAATACATTTGCCGTTGAGATTTCTCTTTTAAAAATATATCATTTGTAGGGTATCATTTCTGAGATTAAAAAAAAAAAAATCAGAAACCTAAAAAACAATCAAATCATAAAACTACAGATTTTTATGTAAGCTGTGGCAAAGGTGAAGCAAAGGTGAAGTATCTGGGATACCTTTAGAGTGACCTAGCCAATCGCATTCGTCTCTCGTGCTCACACCCATGAAGTGAACAGTAAGATTAAACAGTGTCAAAACAGAAGATATGAACTACAATGAGGTTAGTGCAGCTAAAGTTTTTATGTTTGACTGAAATAGCTGAATTACTGTTAAACAGCTAACATTAATTATTGCCAGCAAGATAGGAATGTGACCTAAATAGATGGCCTAGCATATATTAAGCATTAAGTGTTTAACATTATTGTGGAAAAGCTATTTGAGTAGAACATTAAAACTTTTTTTTATTATTAGTTTGACCACTTTGACAGCACTGACTTTTCCATGGGAATCTGAGATGCTTCATCTTTGAACTAATTTACATAAAATCTCACTTTTTGAGATTTTAATTTTGGAGATTTGTATTTAGGCTTCTGGGTTTTTTTTTGTGTGTCTTTTGTTTTTTTGTTTTTTTCAGATTGTAATTTTGGAGATTTGTATTTAAGGATCTGATTTTTTTCCACCTTAAACCGTAACCCGTAATTTTGAATCCTGTGTTATTATAGGCCAGTCTTACACCTAGCAAATTCAAAACAATGAAAAACATTGAAAACAATGAAAAAAAAAATTATTTAAAGTGACGTATTTAATTAAAACATACGAAATTCTTATTCAAATCCTTTTGTCAGCTTCCATTTATTGAATCTACTAGTATTTATTATACTAGTCACTTACTGGACTGTAAAATTAAATGCAACCACAAATTACTCTTTACAAATCTTCTATAGTTCTTTCTTCATAAAGACATCTGTTATGGTTATATCAGAGGAAAGTGTGTTCCTTTCTGTTGTAAGGAATAAAGAAATAAAAAAAAGAAGAATTGACAATGTAAATTTGTGTGTGTGTGTGTGTGTGTTTGTTTGTGTGTGTGTGTGTGTGTGTGTGTGTGTGTGTGTGTGTGTGTAAAACGGTAAAAGTGGAGCACAAATCATTCAAACTTCCTTTGATTCCTTTGGTAATAAATAAAGGAAAGGAAACTCACTACCATAGCACCTGAAGACTTCCAGCTTTGCTTGTGAACATGGCAGGAACTTGGAAGAAATGAATTGAAATGAGACAGCCCATAATAATGATGTACGTACATTATTCTTGGAAATACATTCCGTTGCCAGTTTATTAGGTACATGTGCCTAATTACTAACCACTCTGAGAATATAAGGGAAAACAATGTTGGCTGCTGAACCGAAGGGAAATAAATCAGGTAGTTTGTTTTCAAGACAAATCAAAGGTTTCTTCACAGGGACTGGATTTAAAATACGGTGAAGTTTTCCATAAGGAGACGTCTAACACTGGAGGAAAGAGTCTCCAGAGTCGACACTTTGTTACAGTCAA
Source organism: Cranoglanis bouderius (assembly GCA_023630585.1). Lineage (NCBI taxonomy): Eukaryota > Metazoa > Chordata > Actinopteri > Siluriformes > Cranoglanididae > Cranoglanis > Cranoglanis bouderius. The sequence continues at coordinate 15,672,916 of CM042558.1, forward strand.
AGGTAAAACTGCAACTCAGAGTTTTCACAGAAGAGTCTTTAGGACGTAGGACTTTCCGGTTTCTTGGTAACATGACACTCTGTGGATTTTTTTTTTTTTTTTAACTTAAAGAGAGAAAAAAAAGAGAGGGTGGTGAAGGAAAAACTGTTTAAAGCTGTTAAGTGATAACAGGAACTTCTACAAACTTAAATGTAACTAAAAATGGATAAAACGTATGATATGCGCAGTGTGGCTTGGCAAAACAAAGTGCAAACCATATTAGTTGAGCTGATTCTTTGTGTGTGTGGGTGTGGGTGTGTGTGTGTGTGTGTGTGTGTGTGTGTGTACAAGTATAGTAAAGTGATGGTAGCTTCCTCTGTGTCGCAGTGTTAGTGATAACACACTTTTACTGACCTCAGCAACAAACAGAAAAAGTTCAAGGTATTGTGGCGGTTTGTCAGATTTGTGTAACGCATAAACTGTGGGAAGATGAAAGTAAGGTAGTGTGTGTTGAGTATAAGAACGCTAGCTTCTTAAATGACCATCCTTTTTAAAACACTGACAGTCGGTATATCATTTCAAGTTGAATTGATTAGGCGTATGTCCGTTTCGTTAGGGCATGTAGCTCTGCAATGACTTGATCAAAGCGTGTCGTTGAATGTCTGAGGGAAAACATTTATCTTGTTTTTACCACTTCATTTGTTAAACTGGCTCATTATACAACATGATCTGTGAAGAAAGACTGGAAAAAGGAAAGCATTCCCATAACACGTTATATTTATAGTTTGAGGTGTCAGTGTGGCAGAAAAACTACATTTTTCACAGCGACATCCAAAAGGTTGACATCCACCACTGCTTTTTGGATGCGTACGTTATTCCGGTTATTTTGTTTCCAGAGAATGAGAGGTAAAGTATCGAGAGAAAGAGAGAGAGTGAGAGAAAGAGAGAGAGAGAGAGAGAGGATGGCTTACCCTCCCTTGACCCACATCCTCGAACTCCCTGTTTTAAGACGCTCCGACATCTTTTCCTGTTTTGGTTTGATACTCGTCCTCAACCCCTCTAGTGTATTACCTAGTTCTCCTCCCCACCATAAAAAGCTCAGAGTTTTACAGCTTCGACATGAAGACTTAAAAGCGAGCTGTCGTAAATCCTCCACAGTAATAAAGCGCTAGAATTTAATTTCTATCCACTTTGCTTGTTTTCTTTCCCCTTCACTTGTTTATATCCCTCTCTCAGGTGGGCTCGGGGGAGACCCTTCTTTCCACTTCAGATGTGTGTTTGTGTGAGTGTATATCAGATATGTTTTCCTTTTAAAACTAAAAAGGGAGGGTTTGGCTGTTTATCGGAAATTGAAGATCAAGTGAACAGGTCTAGTTCATGTACACACATGCGCGCACACACACACACACACACACACACACACACACACACAGTAAACCACAGATGCACAGGTTCACATTGATAATGTACTTAAAAACATATGCACATTATTTAAATATCTTCATTATTCAGCGCTGTTGAATTCTCGATTCTGATTGGATGGAAAGTGTTGCAAAGCAAACCGTAGATTCTAATATACTGTACACCAACACAGGGGCTTGTTGACAAACACTCCACATAAACAGATTGTGTAATTGTTGATATGGTGAAGGTTTCCATGAGATGTTGTTTTTGTCCCGTGTCAGCGTGCTGTAACAGTCAATACATTTTCAGTCACAGGGAAGTCTTCAGGATGGAGGACCTTGCAATTTCTCAATAACATATCAAGCTGTGTGTGTGTGTATGTGTGTGTGTGTGTGTCATTTTTATTTTTTTTTATTTTTTGCCTTATTAACTTCAAGAGAGGAAAAAAAAGAGTGCCTGGGTAAGGAACTACTGTATACAGTCGTCTCTGAAACTATTGGAACGGCAAGGCCAATTCAATTGTTTGTTCTATACACCAAAGACATTTGGGTTTGAGATCAAAAGATGGATATGAGATGAAAGTTTAGGATTTCAGATTTTATTTTCTGGTATGTACATCTAGATGTGTTAAACAACGTAACACTTGGAACCTTTTAGAAACAGATTAAAGTAAATAACTAATGGTAAATAATTAACAGTAAATTAAAGTAAATAACACTTCATATTTGGCTGCATATCCCTTGCTTGAAGTAACTGCATCAAGCCTGCGACTCAGTGACATCACCAAATCGTTGGTTTCTTCTTTTGTGTTGCTTTTCCATGCTTTTACCACAGCCTCTTTCAGTTGTTTATTTCGGGGGGTTTCTTCCTTCAGACTCCTCTTCAAGAGGTGAAATGCTGCTCAATTGGATTAAGGTCTGGTGATTGACTTGGCCAGTCTAAAACCTTCCACTTTTCCCCCCTGATAAAGTCCTTTGTTGAGTTGGCGGTATGTTTTGGATCATTGTCTTGCTGCATGATGAAGTTCCTCCAGATTAATTTGGATACATTTGGAGCTCACGGTTTAAACAGTCAATCTGACAGGACATACCTGGGTAACAAGAAAAACCTGTCAGTCACATGTTCCAATATTTTTGCTCACCTGATACAAAATGTTCTATGTCGTTGAACAGGATAACATATAAATACCAGGAAATAAAAGCTCTCGTCTCATATTCGACTTTTGATCTCAAACCCAAATGTCTTCAGTCTACAGCAATAACAAATGAATTGGCCTTGCTGTTCCAGTAGTTTCGGAGGGGACTGTAGCTGGATATATTGTTTTATATATCTATTCTTTAATATGTAAATACACACACACACACACACACACACACACACACACACACATATATATACACACACACACACACAAACACGCACAAGCACAGAAATCCATTTAAATTGTGATATACTGTACATAATTGCATATATGGAAAAGAAACAAACCCATTGATATACTGTATATAAATGTACACACTGTATATATTCATAAACTTAACCCCGCTTATACATACAAACACACACACACACCCATCGAACAAGTCCTCTCTTCCTACCTGACAGTGTGGCCAGGCACGTGGCCTCGCTCCGCATTCCTCATCGGCCCGATCGTGAATCTCCCAGAGGAATCTGAGAGCGCCTCAGGCTTGAGGCCTTCTCCCTCTAGAGCTCGTAAAGACATGCCTGGGTGGTCAGGGATACCCTCGTTCCTCCCTCTCATTCTCTCTCTCTCTCTCTCTCTCTTTCTCTGTCTCTCTTGTCCTTTCTCCCCTCACCTCACTGCCATCCATCACACATGCATGGCAGTGAGGAGTGCTTTGTTTGCACTAAATCAGAGAGCCAGCACTGGGCCAACATGAGGCCAGCGTGGGCCATGGAGGGTCGACACGCCGTCCACCCACATGCGGCCAAAACCGAGCATACCAGCATGATCGTAACAGATGTACGAATACCATAACTCCATAACGCTCCATAATTCTCCTTGTGCAAATTTACTGCATAAGTAACTCCCAAATACCCATGCCTGCTTTGTGCTATCTGGAGTAAAGATCTTCTATGATTTGCTCTTTAGTATGTAAAAAATGGACTTGTTGGCAGATTGCTGTGGTATAAAAGGAATAAAACACTTTGAGATGTGCTGCCATAGGAAAGTAATCATCTATGAGGTAGGAACAGTGCTTCACACTATTGCATCATGTTGTATTTTCCTACATCACATCCTGTTGTTTTATTTCTATCAATACAAATATCTAAATGAGGATTAAGTTCACTTCTAGATAACTCCATAACGCTCCTGCGTGCATCATACTGTACATTAGGGCAATACCTCTTACCCATGCCTACTGGGTAATATAGCTGTAAATATCTCTTAACTCCAGGCTGTATCATATTACACACTTTGTTTCATATCATACTTTTGAGTCTAGTAATAATAATCCTTGTTGAAGTATAGCTTTAGCCATATCACTAGGCCTTTATTTCCAGCCCAAATTCCTAAAATACTAATAATCTCAATGCTAGTGGCTCTTTGTATGAGAAAACACGGTTCAAGGTGGCCAGAAGGTGTACTGCCAATGTCTCAGCATCTGTTAGGTCCGTGGTTAAAGACCTGCACCTGTGACCGGAGGATTGTAAGTTCTAAATAAAGCACTAAAGACGGTGACGGTGAGTGAGCTCACACCTGGAGGGGTACACACCAGTGATACTATCCAGCATAGTCTCACACATTTCCTAAAAATCTCTACAACAGGGACGTGCATGGTGGACGCTCTACATGACCTAAGTTACTGTGATATGACACTTACTGTGAGGAAACATTTAGTTTAACACTTACGGAAGGAGTCTCCAGTTTGAGCGCTTTGTAACAGGAAGTTTTCTGTCACAGCAAAGGCTTCAGGACGGAGACCGTTCTGGTTTCTCAATAACATGATATGCAAGGTTTTTGAGTTGTTGTTTTGTTTTTTTTCAGCAGAGAGGAAAAAAATAGAGGTTGGTGAGAAAATGACTGTTTATAGCCGCTATAATATAAATGATAACAGGAACGAACTTGTTTCACAGACGTTCCACAACACTAGATGTAACGATAAGCGGAAAAGTACAACTTGTCGTTCGTTAATAAATAAAAAATGGTTGGTGTTAGGAAATTGCTGTGGTATAAAAAGAAAAAAACACTATGGAGGATGCTGTTATTGGAAAATAATCAGTGTCAGGGTGGTAACAGTAACTCGGCTTTGTATGAGTGTGCTTTTTTTTTTTTCTTTTTAAACATTAACCATGTCTTTAGTTTCTTAATACCTACTGAATAATACATTTGAACTTAATAACCAAATAATATCCTGTGACTTTAACTGATTTCCTGTGACTTCAACTGATAACTGAAACTTCAACTGATAACTGAATCTACTTAAGGGAAATTTTCCAATAAGTCTCAATTAAGTTTACGCAAACACAAAGCTAAAATGGGAGAATCGTTCTTAAATCTAGTAGCAGGAAGACAACTCATTTTCTAGGAAAAGCGACACTTCTTCGAACTGATAAAAACACCCTTGGCCTGTGTCAGCCTCATGGTGAGGGCACAAACTGCTGAAAATGATGCTGTGTCGTCTCTTCTCATGGGCTCAATACCGCTTTCTCCCCTCGCTGATGGAAACACTCCAGGAGCGTAGACGTACACAGCGTCGAATCTGAAACATATCATAAACGATCAGACAAATATTTTCTTGGAAACAAAAACAAAATAAAAGCTACAGTCGCACCTGAGCTAACATCTTTTTTTGTTATGACTGATGAACAGTTTCAGCAGAAATGATCGTATGATGATAAGCTATCTGAACCTGTCTAAATCCAAATTTTAAAAAAAAAAAAAAAATCCCCAAACAGAACATTCAGTATCAGTCACTTCAAGATATTGGAGTCAGATACTAAGCGCACCATAGACTGTGCCAACATGTCAAACATCTGACCCCGTCCCAAACCAAACTCCAAACTCCATCCTCCTCTTTACATCTACATATTCCTATATGCTACGCTCAGATCCCATAGACGGAGCAGTGCATTACTACAGAAAGACAGACAGACAGACACGGGGGCAGACGGCTCATGACCTCCACAAGCATGTGGAGACGTACAAGCGCAAAAACACACGGTCTCTGTGTTCCAGACGCAGCAGTGGGTGTGTGTATGGTACCTCACATTTATCCCAGGGTGGGACTGTGGGAACCGCGCTGTCACTTCCTGTCCCTGCAGGCCTGAGCCAATTGGCATCAGATAAGCAGCAGGCCTCGGCCAATCACCGATGCCTGTGATGAAGTAGCGCAAATCGCGATAAGCGCCCTGTTTCCCAAGAAAAGAAAAAAAACTACCACCATCTTGATCTCAATTGCGCCTTCCCACCAAAAATAGTTATTTGGGATGGGGTTGGGAGGTGGGGGGGACAAGGTAGTTTTTGTTTTCAGCGTAATTATGGACTCTTTTCATCCGCGCGTCTGTTCCCCCACGACCCGTGACCTGTAGGGTCGGAGCGCAGGATATCCCACTCCTCTCAGCTCCATAATGTGGCCTTCAGTGCGTATGAAGAGAGGCATTGAGGCGGCGGACGGCAGGAGCGGGAGAGGAGGAGAGAGGAGGCCTATCGCTCCATCAGAGTGGCTGACAAGCTCGACACCCCCGGCACAGGCTGCAGAACCAGATCAAAGAGCCGCCGACCTCAAAGAAAGCGCCGCCGCATGCCTCATGCATCTCGCTCTACACTGAGCTCAGCTCAGGAGCTCACACACACACACACACACACACACACACATACAGTTAGCCTATATGTGCATTCAATATAGCTCATAGCAGGCCTCTCTGCTGTCTACCTGAACTGCGATTGCCCCACATTTAACATTCTACATTAGACAAAGTGGAGAGTGGATTTAGAGGCTGAAATATAGGGAGGATATCAGGATGTGGAAGGAAAACATTCCATGTGCCATGCTGGAAGAAAAAGAACGCTAAAGCTCAAGCTGTTCGCCAAATTGTATGCATGCACTTTTTTGTTTTTGTTTTCTTGGTTTTCTTATTCTTTCTGTCAGCACTCTTTAAAAAAAAAAAAGTATTCATAATTATGAGATTTTAAGGTTTGTGATTTGTGAATCATTAAAATCCGACACATTCCAGTGCAAATCTCCTGGATATACAGTAGATCTCTGTTCTATATCCCGATCAGGATCCAGGCCGGCTTTTACACCGCTCACGCTCACTCACCTGAACTCTAACACACCTGTTTCCTGTTTATCTCCAATCACTTTGTGGACTCGCTTTGAAACTCATACTGCGTCCCAATTCACCTTCTATCCGTCCTAAATCGTATCCGAGATTAGAATTAGCGCGTCCCAAATCGCAGTATGTTGAAATAAGGATCCCAGAGATACCTGGATGGTCTACTATTTCTGGTAGATTTTCGTAGTGTGGATCCGTGG